>CM076582.1:1355181693-1355772976 GCA_034641835.2 Pinus albicaulis | reverse complement strand
TTATCATAATTAGTTCATTACTATTTTTTTTTATGTGGTTTTAAATAAAATTGTATTAAAAAATAAAAAATATAGAATAATTTAGATTTGTTACAATATTATGAGGCAATAGTTTATCAATATCAGATGCCCCAAAAAAAATATAACTCATTTCAAAATCAAAATATTTAGATATTCATTAATATTAAGATATTTAGTCGATAGCGTATATATTTCAAGTTAGGGTGGTAGTAGATGTGTTGACTTTTTATTTTTTATTTAAAAACACTGTTGAGATTAAATGCCTTTGGAATATGCTAAGAATATTCTTAGTCTTAAACATAGATCAACAACAGTGGTGGAGAGGAGCGTGAATTGTGAGCAAGAAAATCCAACTCTCTCTGAATAGTATGAGGGGTTTACCTCACTCTCTCTGAAAGATAATTATACCAATACCAGTGGCGTTATACCTCCCATCATCACCCATCTCGATGGAGATCCTTTTCCTCCAAGTTGCTGAAGAATTCTTTGTTTTTAAGTATTGAGTGGTTTTCGCATTGCATTATATTAGATTTTTTTTTTTTGGATTCAACTACGTTAAGTAAGTCATTCATCTATGACCATTTCCATGAGAGGTAGTTGCAACTGACTAATTTCATGGAAATGGTCATAGATGAATGACTTACTTAACGCAGTTGAATCCAAAAAAAAAATATATCTAATATAATGCATTGTGAAAACCACTCAATATTTAAATACAAATAGTGAAGGGAGCTCTACTTGAATGGTTCATGAGGCACAATACTTTCTAAGGTTTTGCAAATGGGGTAGCAAGCTAAGTGGGCTTGATTGTGGGGAAAAACTCCGTAGTTAAGCGCGCTTGAGCCAGAGGCGATCTGGGATGGGTGACCTCCTGGGAAGTCCTGGTTATCGAGTGCAAGCTCCGGAATTGATGATTGACACCATGTGATTCATTTCACTAGTTTCAATCCCACTTCTTCACCCCTGTGAGCATCACCAGATGCAATGAGTGCTAAGTGGACTATTCAAACATCATGAGAAATTAGTCATTTACAACTACCTGTCATGGAAATGATCATAGATGAATGACTTACTTAACGCAGTTGAATCCAAACAAAAAAAAAATCTCTGTCGTCGGTCATGTGGAATGAGGCTCCACTATCCAAGTACCACACAGATTCCATCACTGATGACACCATGCATGCGATGAGGGTGAATTCCAACTCGAATTGTGAAGCCAATGCTTCACCTGCTACTCCTCCTTGGGCCTTCTTGTTGTTCTTCTTTTGTGGAAAATTTGTGGCAAAGTGTCCATGCTCATGACAGTTGAAACATTTCACCTTTTACAAGTCTCGCTTCTTGCATGTCTTTCCGGTATCGGATTTGGAACGAGACACCATCCCTTTTCCTTTCTTCACCTTTCCATCCAAGGCACAACTCTCCTCATCATCAGTCTTTGATGAGGATCCATCTTTGGAGCTTTGTCGAATTTTTTCTCGTGCCAAATCAGACAATATTCACTCCCAATCTAGCAGCTTCTCCCTCCCATTGACAGAGTCTTGGTAGCTATGCCAGCTCTTGGGAAGGCCTAGAAGTGTTAGGCTCACCAAATCATCATCAGCAACAATGATCCCAACACTTCCAAACTCATCTTGACATTGATTAAACTTGGTCAAGTATTTATGGATCGTGTCGCACTTCTCCATTTTGATCTTTCTGAGCTTGCCTTTCAGCGCCAACTTCCTGTGGTCGTTGTTATTCTGATACATATCAGCCAAGGTATGTCAGTGATCAAATGACTCTTTTAGTTGTTTTCCATAAAGTCATAGGTCAAAATCTTTTCCTTTTTTGAACCAGTCTCAGAAAATAATTTTGGTCATTAAAGAAGTCTAAATCATGTATGTTGCTCCTTCATTTCATTCATCGTCACCATTGTCAAGGTCATCGCCATCATCAGTTTCAAGGTCACCATATCCATCATCATCACTGAAGAGGTCTAGGGTTAGGTCACTCCATCTCATATAGGTCACTGTTTAGGTTTTCATTTATGCCTATGAAAAATCTTCAAATTTTCACTGAAAACAAGGCATCAACCCTCCTTTCCATTCATAAAACTCTAATGAAGGAGCAAGCATGTTTATGAAGATGAAATAAAAGCCACCTCTCTTGTTTCATATGGCTCAAGTTTCAAAAAGGTTCAAAGTGACTCGTTCCTGTCTCACTGTTTCATGAAAAAATGAATAATTTTGTCTCATTGTTTCATGAAAAATTGAAGAATTTTGTCTCATTGTTTCATTTAAGGTCAAAAAAGTCATCTTGACTGTCAAAGCTTCAAAGGAAGTCAATCTGGCCTACTGTCCCAGTCGAAGACAAAGGAGTCATTCTCATTTTCTTATAGAAACCTCGTCTTCTTTTAAAAGGGTCATTTTCAAGGTGTGAAAGTTCAAAGGTTTTAGAAAAGCAGTCTCATTGTTTCATGAAAGGGAGAAGTTCTGTCTCATAAAAAGGCAAACTGTGTCTTCATGACTCATTTAAAATGCCAAAAAAGTCACTTCAAGAGTCAAAAAAAAATGAAGGAGGTCAATCTGTCTTCTTATGTCATTTGAAGGGGAAACAAGTTATTGTCAAAGTGCACAAAGGTTAAAAGGTCATTGTGAGTGTCAGGGGAAAAGGTAAAAGGGTCATCAAAGTTTATAAAAGAGTGAGCAAACTTCATTTTTCATATTTACCCTTTCATGTGAATGAGAGAGCATCTCTCCACTCTACTTACCCTCCACGGTTCCTAAAATCCAAATTTCAATGCTCAAAATCCCATTAAAACCACTTATAACCCTTCAAATCCATCTGTGTTATACGCTTCTAGGCTTTGTATTTCACTGTTGGGCTGCTTTGTTACACTTCTGGGAGCGCTACGCAACCATTGTTACCTTTTTGGAGTGTTTCAGAGGCGCTACATAGCCATTGTTACACTCTTGTCTTGAGTTGTTACGCTCCTGTCTTGAGTGGTTACACTCCTTTCTCTGTTGTTATGCTCCCGTATAGTGGCATTTTCTAGTGTTTTGAGCTTGGGAACTCTGCAAACCTTCAATGTTCGAGCTCCATTCCTTGGTGTGACCTCCATACAAGGTAAGCCTCCATATTAGGTTGGTGTTTGGATTTATTTTGAAAGATTTGCATCATTGTATGTCACTTTACATCTTCTCCACGTGTTCACCGTCCATACATAAAAAACAAATAAATTAAAATTAAAATAAAAAATAAATAAACAAAAAATAAAAATAAATAAATAAAATAAAATATGACAAACCCTAACTTACCCTATTTGACCTAAACCCTAACTCCACCACATAAACCATGACTCATACATTCCCTATACTCCATCTATACACTCCTATCACCTATACTACAATTCATAACATGTTTTACACAACCAAACCCTCATTCTAGCTTCTCAACACAATGAAAATAATCAAAATTGGGCATTGACTGTGTTTTAGGGATTTGACTGCCCTAAACTTATCCATTTGCCCTCATTCCACTTGCACTGTGGAGCTAAGGTACTATACTCCTCACTAAATTTTTATCAAAATTTTTAATAAGCTCCATGGCCCTCAAACATCAAAAACACTTTTTCTCAAGTTTTTCCCACAATCAAAATTGGGAATTTCCCGTGTTTTAAGGTTTTGACCACCCTAAACTTATCCATTTCCCTTCATTCCACTTTCATTGTGGAGTTAAGACACTACCCTATACACTGAATTTTTATCAAAATTTTTACTTAACCCCATGACCCTCATTTCATCTTACCAACTTACCCTACTACTGCACAAGCTATTCTCATAGTCAAAATTGGGAATTTCTTGTGCTTTAGACATTTTGACACCTTCCACGCATCCATTTTCTCTCATTCCACCTACAACTTGAACCTAACACGCAACACTACCTACTCAAATTTTTCTATATTTTTTCTCAGCTTCAAGGCCCTTCATTTCATCCACCAAAATCACACCTTTCTACACTTTGTTTTTCCATATTTCCATTCATTCACTCATTTCATTAACACCCTGGGGTTTACATCATTCCAATGACAAACACCATGGAAAGTGACAAGAAAATATTAAAGGGAGGGCACCACCTTAGGTTCGAGCCATTCACCATGCATGAGATTAATGCTTCACCATTGCCAGGAGGTGCTTTGAAAGAGCTCAGTGTTTGACATTTTGTGAAAGGCTTATGGAAGGGGGGTATCATCTTCACTTCTCCAACCTATTTGAAACAAGCTACAGTATGGGAAAGTTCACTCTTGCAAGTTTGGAGATCAACTTATCGTCTTACCTAATTGCTTCAACTAATTTATCCCTTCTCATGGAGAGCAGTGGTTCAAAGGCATGGACCTAGACATTGAAAACTGCAAGCAATTCCTTAAGCCTCATGCTAGAGTTGATCCAGAATTTCTTTTTCCTTTCAGACACCTTAGAAACAAGTATGATCCTCTGATGATGTTCATAAATTCATAATGAAGTACTTCACATGTGAAGGAAGATTCTCCAGGTTATATAGGTATCACATTAGGCTTTAAATGTATTGTACTTCAGTCAAAACACTTGATTTGCCTCATTTTTTATACAGGAGCTTGATTAAGATGGCCGAGAAGGTTCAGAGTAGAAGGGAAAATCATCACACTAGTATTTTTCATCATTGCCTAATCAAGATCATTGTGTTGCATCACTTGTCCTCCATAAACATGACCTGGGAAAACTTCTTGGAGCCTATTGTCAGCAATGCTTTCTGTCTTACCTATTACATCATCGGCGCATCCAATGGATATTGGCTTTTCTAGAATGCCTATTCAGCCTTCATATGTTCCCAGGGTTGTGGGATTTTCTCACACATATGAGAGAGGGAAGAGACAAGTATTTGTGCCTAATTCTATCAGGAGTTTTCTTACACTTGGCACCTATGTTGAAACATGTGAGATAGAGGAGCAACCTCTCTTGCATCAGCATAATGAGTCAGTGCCATTGGAGGCTGAAGTATCAGAGCATGAGGAGTTTAGATCAGTTGAAGACATCATCAAAGAGAAAGATAAAGAGATAGCAGAATTGCAAGAGGCCTTCTCCATTGCCCAATCCAAATTAATTTCCTTGAGCGGGAAAATTTTCAACTACAAGTGAATCAGCTCCTACAAAGCAAGTACAAATAAGACATGGAGGCAAATAAAAGTAAACGTAAGAATATTATTGTTGTTGACCAAATGTAGGAGATGGAGGCTGAAACACACATAGGAATACCAAGAACAAGAGGCCTCAAAAGGGTGTTGGAGAGAGAAAGACGGTGAATTCATCAATCTAAAGAGTTGACATTTGATGAGCTTATTGCCATGGAGATCAATGAGGACAGAGAGCTTTGGTTATCAAGATTTAATGAGAATTTGGAGAAGCTATTGAAGAAGGCTAAAAGATATAACAAAATTCAAAGGCACATGGCAAACCATTATCGCACTAGGGACACCATTTCTCAAATAAGGTTGAAACAAGTGAAGACAAGGCTTGAAGAGGCGCAAATGAAGCTCAAGGAGAAGGATAGCTTAGATTTATTGGCTGAAGCTTCCTTAGTTATGTAGCCTATCTCTGACAGGTGCAAAAGAACCAATTTTGAGAGCTTTTGATCAATTTTGGTATTTTATATGATTTTTTGTAGAATTCTGGAAATTTCCCATTGGAGAAGGGTAACAGAATTTTGTGAATTTTATTTTGGAGGCATCCAAGTGGTGATCTATTTACATGGATGGATGTATTTTGATGAGGACATCACATATCAATAACCCTCATGGCATGACAAGCTGTAATTTGGGATAAAAAAAACTCAAAAACCTCTCATTTTTCATGTTTATGCCCCCTTTTTGGACCCTTTGTTACGCTTTTGAGTGACCCCGAGAGAACATATTTTTGAAGGCCTTCCCATGGCCCATTTTGCAAAATTCAAGATGTTCTGGAAACTAGACACATAGGGCTAGTTGACCGTTCTTTCAGAAGTGGATTTGGACCTCTAAAAGTTCCTCAAAAGTTCTTTCAAATTTATGTTACGCTTCTACAAATTGTTTTTAAAATCTTCTGCCATAATTGTCACAAATAAGCATTGGATTCCTTAGGAAATTTGTCAAGCTCAGAAATGGTCACAAATTCGAGACAATTTTGTGCTATGAGTTTTCATTAAATTTATTAGGTCTTTTTTGGCTTCATATCATGAAGGAATTTGTAACTAATGGAAGGGACAAACACTCATAGTTTATAGCTAAAATTCAGGGAATGATTTCTAACCTCCCTAGAAACTAGGAAATGACACATCTTTTTCATTTATGATCCATTCCAGATGGGATTTTGACCAGATGAGGTGTCATAGTCTATATTTTCTATAATTATACTCTCTTTATTATTTTGTGGGGTTGGAGTGTCTCATATTGTAATGGAGCTCGTGTAATCAACTTTTGGAATGAAATCAAAGACATATTTGCAGGAATTGTGTTGAGATACTTGTTGTATGCTTTGGAGCATATGTTTTTCTCATGTATGTTTATCATTTCATGCTTAATACCATGTATTTTTCTTCATATATGTTTATCTTGTAAGTTTATGAGCAGAAATCATGTTTATGCATGCTATGTTTTAGACAAGATTCACCATATTATGTTTATTTGCTTCTAAAATGAATGAATTCACCTTAATGCTCATTCAAAATATCCTCCATTTCATCCTATACTCAATGAATTATTAATATACTTTAAAATTTCCTCTCTTTCCTCACATATTCTCTATAGATTCACCTTGAAGTTCAAACCTAAAAACCTTATACACAATCCACTCACTGACTTTTCTATCCATCATTCAAAACATCAAACAAATTCTATTTATTAAGCTTACATACCTAGCCTAATATCATTAGATACTCAGCCATTCATTTGACTGCTAAAAGTGACAAAGAGAGAGCCCTCTCTGGTCCGAGTAGGGCTAGCTATCTGACCTAAAGTTTGGTTTGTGGTTACCTTTCTCCAATCCTATTGTCAACCTTGGGAAGTTGGGGAGAGTGATAACACCTACATTAGCATCGAAGGGCACTGATACATCAAAAAAGGGATACGACACTCCTATGTCAACTTATAATTCATATACACATCCGCGTCATAAGGATTTTTGCGATTGAACTTAGCAACACGAAGCTCAATCACCTTCAGCAAGGGTCACCAGATCACACTCTACTGGAGCTAGTCCACTTTTAGGTACCTCTCTCTCCTCCCATCCTATGATTACATCTCACATTTTAATTCCATCTTTAGACTCTGCATCTATATCTCCATTGGAATATATTGTTACATCCTGCACATTGCATTCCATTGCTTACTCCTTAGTATCTACCCCTCCTAGCATCCCTACCCCTATTAATGCCACCCATAAAAATGATATACTCATGTCCTTATCCGATGGAACCTCATCTGACTCCAATACCTCCCATCAATACAATTTACGATCTCGGGGTACCTCCAATATGGAATCGACCTCTGGATTTGGCATTGGTGAGGCATCTTGTTAGGTCCCTATATTACTAGTATAGTCCCTTATTGTTGTTAGTGTAACCCCCTTATTTTTATTGTTGTACCCCTATAAACCCCATATTGTTATTATTGTGCCCTTACATTATTATTGTTAGGTCGGCTAAGATTACATTATGGCCCCATGGACTCCTATATACAGAAAGGAGGTTTTGTCATTTGTATCAGCCAAGAATTGTTCATTTATGTAATGTATTGGAGGTTTCCCCCTCGAAGTGGCTTATTTCTAAGGCGTTGATCTCCCTTTTCTTCTATTTTTGGAGTTGGTTTCATAACATTTGGTATTAAAGCTTTGGATTATAGGGTTTCGCTGCTCCAAACAGGTCATCATGGAATTTCCGATATAACATTTTTTTATATATGAAGTTTCAGAAGCTGAAATTTTTACAGAGAAAATCCGAAATCTTGAGGAATGTCGTGTAAAAATTTCAGATCTTGGTTCACAATATTTTCGGAGATATGATCTATGGAAGTTAGGTTTTTTTTTTTCAGGCTCCCGAATTTCACCTAAAAAGATCATCATGGAATTTTCTCTATAACTTTTGTTCTACGAAGGTTCAGAAGTTGAAATTTTTACAGAGCAAAGCCAAAATTTGGAGGAACATCTTGTACAAATTTTAGATCTTGTTTCGTAATATTTTCGAAGATATGATATGTGTAAGTTAGGGTTTTTTTAGGCTCCTGAATTTCATCTTAAAGAGGTGACCATGGGAAAATCATCATAACTCTCTCTCTGAGCATTGGATTGGAATTATGTAAAAAGTGGTCGCAAGTACACAGACTGTAGTTTTCTTTGTATCAATTTCAGAGCCGAAGGAGGAAACAATGACACATGGCACGCTGTACAAGTTCTCTCTACTGAACTAGTCCATAATTAGGTCATTGTGGGAGATTGGGCATAACTTTGACTTGAAGTATCCAAATCAGGTAAAATCTGTGGCATTCGAAAGAATATTCAGAGGGCTACTACAGGACTGAATTTCAAATATTGAAGATCTAAAATAACAGAGATAATTCAGTTTCAATATCGAGCTCCTCAAAAGCAAGAAAAAGGTGTGTATTTTTTTTAAGTCTTGTTTGAAAAACTAGTTTGAATTTATTCCAAGGGCATATTGAAGAATATATATCAGTATTTGGTTCTAAAATTCCCCCTAAAAATAATTCAACGCCCATTAAGCCTTCAGAAGACTCTACTATGACTCATGAAGACGAAGAAATGCAACATGAGATATCAAAATTACAAGAGCAAGTGCACCAAGTTTCGCTATCGCAAGAGCAACAAAAAATGAAATCGAAGTTTTGAAGAAAGACGTGGAAACTAAGATGGATGGTTTGAAGAAATGCATGGAAGCTAAGATGGATGGTTTGGAAGCTAAGATGGATGGCATGGAAGTTGGCATGGAAGCTAAGATGGATGACATGGAAGCTAAGATCGATGAAAAAATGAAAGACAACATGGAAAACATGAAGAATGATCTAAAAGTAGACATCAAAGGTTTGGCAAAGTTGATACAAGAAATGTTTCCTAATGGTGAAAAGATAGTAGAGGAAACTCATGATGAGAACAAAATAAATGTTAATCGTGATTTCATAAACTCTAATGTTGGCGGGAAGAACCATCATATTCCAAAAATGGATATGAGGAAGTTTGATGGGAAGGATCCTGTAACATGGATACTACAGATGGAGCAATATTTTGATCTCCATAATGTGCAAAACACACAAAAGGTACGCATTGCAACTTTACATTTAGAACAAAATACATTTGTATGGTATCGATGGCTTTGCTCCCGTAAAAAAATTGTAACTTGGTCAATTTTTACGGAGGAAATGATAGCACATTATGAGGATACAAAGAGCAACACCTTCTTTAGCCAATTGATAAATCTCAAACAAAAGGGTTTAGTGGGGCAGCACATTGAGGAATTCCAAAAATTGAATATAAGGGTAACTGATATTCCATAGGAACACATGATTGATCTCTTCATAGGTACTCTAAAGGAATACATCCAACATGAAGTTCGTGTTTTGGAACCTGATTCATTGAAGAAGGCATTCAGGTTGGCAAGAAAAGTTGAATGTAAAAATTATGGTGACAAGGAAGCCTACCACTCAATTCTATAAAGAAGGAAGTGTTGCTACGGCTAGATTTTCACAACCTACAAGGTTGACACCACAAAAATTGGAAGAAAAAATAGCAAAAGGGCTTTTCTATAGTTGTGATAGAAAATACACTAAAGGTCATAAGTGTGTTGAGAAGAAATTATTTTACATAGATTGTGAAGAGGAGGAAGAAAATGAACAAGAAACTTCAAAAGAATAGGATATACACCAGGAACCAACCCTAGAAGAAGAAGAAATGAGTCTGACCATATCGTGTAATGCATTGGCAGGAATTACCACTCCTCAAACTCTCAAGATAGAAGGACATATCAAGAAGAAAAAGGTAATAGCGTTGATTGATTCGGGTAGTACCCATAATTTTATTCGTTGTAAGGTAGCCAAGGAATTGAATTGTTTCCTATACCCAGCACCAGAATGTCAAGTGATGATTGCAAATGGAGGAACTATAAATTGCTCTGGAAAATACCATAATATCAAGCTAGCCATGGGGGAATATGTATTGAATATTCCAATGCTTTCCATCCGAATGGAAGGTGTTGATGTTGTACTAGGAGTACAATAGTTATAATCTTTGGGGACGGTAGCTTTTAATTTTCAAGCAATTTTCTTAAAAAAAAATTCAGAAGGAAAGGAAATCGAATTACGGGGTATCACGGGGAAGCCAGGAAAGATAATAAGCTCTAATGTCACGACAAAGCTTCTGAAGAAAGAACAATGAAGTGTAATTGCACAATTATGCTCACTAGAAGTTCCAACATCAAAATCATCTATTTCTCCAGATCTCCAAAAAGTCTTGGAAAATCACTTCAAGGTGTTTGAAACTTCCAAAGGAATCCCACTTATTCATGATCACGATCATGCTATTCATTTGATTCCAGGAAGTGTTCCTCCAAACATCAGGCCTTATAGATATCTTTATGTCCAAAAGAGAAAAATTGAACGTATGATTGCATAAATGTTAGAGGCTGGTATAATTCAACCTTGTCAAAGTTCTTTCTCTGCTTCAGTAATATTGGTGCATAAGAACGATGGATCAGGGTGCATGTGTCCGGACTATAGGGAGCTCAATAAGCTCACTATTAAAGATAAATTTCCCATTCCTGTGATTGATGAATTACATGGAGAAATTTATTTTACCAAGTTGGATCTTCGTTCAGGATATCATCAAATCAGAATGAAGACTGAAGATATTCCAAAAACATTATTTCGAACTCATGAGGATCATTATGAATTTTTGGTCCTTTTGGCCTTACCAATGAACCTTCTACATTTCAAGGGTTGATGAATTCCATTTTCAAACCCTTCCTTAGAAAATTTGTGCTAGTATTTTTTGATGATAGACTAATCTACAGCAGGTCTTGGAAGGATCATGTTCAACATGTTGACAGGGTGCTCAAACTATTGGAGGAGAAACAATTATATGCAAAAACATCCAAATGTTTCTTTGGAGTACAAGAGGTGCAATATCTAGGTCATATTGTATCTCACGAGGGTGTTAAGGTAGACCCTAACAAAATTAAAGCCATTAAGGAATGGAATGTCCCCACAACCATAAAGTAGTTGCATGGATTTCTCGGGTTAACAGGGTATTATCGCAAGTTTGTTAAGAATTACGAGAGAATAGCAGCACCTCTAACAAAAATATTGAAGAAATATGAATTTTCATGGACTCCTGAAGCAACTAAGGCCTTTGAACATCTTAAAGAGGCAATGTGCCTAGCACTAGTCTTAGCTATGCCAGACTTCACAAAAACCTTTATTGTGGAATGTGATGCCTCAGGAAATGGAATTGGTGTTGTTTTAATGCAAGAAGGAAGACCCATTGCTTTTGAAATTTGTATAATCAAAGGAAAGTATTTATAAAAGGCTATTTATGTGAAGGAAATGTTGGCAATACTACATGCACTAAAGAAATGGCAACCTCACCTAATGGGAAGACACTTCAAGGTAAAAACTGATCATGATAGTCTTAAGCACTTTTTGGAACAAAGACTATCTTCAAAAGAGTAGAAAAAATGGGTCACAAAGATGTTGGGTTATGACTTTGAAATCATCTACAAAAAAGGGAAGCTAAATGTTGTTGCAGATGCACTCTCAAGAAAGGATGAAGAGGTGGAAGCATTTCTTTGTGCCATTTCTATTATCCAACTAGATTGGATAATTGAAGCAAGGGATGAATGGAAGAAGGACGAAGAAGTGTGGACACTCATTCAAAAGTTGCAGCAAGATCCTAGTACATCTGATACATTTAGTTGGAAAAATGATTCCTTATGGTACAAATATCACTTATATATTTGCAAGAATTCCCAACTAAAACAAAATATTCTTTTGGAATTGCACACTTCTCCTTTAGGAGGACACTCGGTATTTTTAAAAACTTACCACAGGGTGAAGAAAGATTTTTTTTGGGATGGCCTTAAATCTGATATTCAAAAGTTTGTGGTGGAATGTTTGGTTTGCAAACAAAATAAAGTTGAGACAATTAAGACCTCGGGTCTTCTACAGCCTTTATCCATTCCAAGTCAATGTTAGAAGGATATTTCAATGGATTTTATCACAGGTTTACCAAAGTCCAAAGGAAAGAGTGTCATCATGGTGGTAGTTGATAGACTTACCAAGTGTGCACACGTTTGTGCATTATCTCATCCATTTAAAGCAAGTACAGTTGCTACTGCATTTATGGAAACAATTCAAAAGCTACATGGAAACCCGAAGATTATTGTAAGTGAAAGAGATCCCATTTTTACAGGAAATTTTTGGATGGAATTGTTTTATTGTTTGGGTACTCAACTAGCTCATAGCTCATCTTATCATCCTCAATCCGATGGTCAAACTGAGATAGTGAATAAATGTTTGGAAGGATATCTTTTTTGTTTTGTATCTGATAAGAAAGCACAATGGGTCAAGGGGTTACCTCTCGTTGAATGGTGGTATAACACTTCCTTCCATACTGTAGCAAAAATGACCCCATTTATGGCACTTTATGGATATCATCCACAGTCCATCACATCTTCTTTAAGGGAAAATTCTAGGGTTCAAGCAGTGGAAGATCACATCGAGCATCAACAAGAAGTTCTCCAACTCTTAAAGGATAATCTAAATTTGGCACAAAATCGAATGAAACAACAGACAGATCAATATCACAGTGAGAGAAGTTTTGATGTAGGAGACTGTGTATTTTTATGGCTACAACCATACAAACAAATGTCCCTCAAGCAATCTAAGAAGGATAATAAATTATCACAAAAGTACTATGGTCCTTACAAGGTGTCGCAAAAGATTGTTACTATGTCATAAAAATTGGAGCTTCCTACTCCTTCACGAGTGCATCCAGTTTTCCATGTTTCATGCTTAAAGAAGGTTATAGGGGACAAATTTCCAGTTTGAACAATATTGCGAGAACTTGATGAGGCAGGAAAAACCATATTGGGTTCTAAAGTAGTCACGGAAACAAGAACCCGACAACTACGAAATTGATTAATTTCAGAGTATCTCATCAAATGGAAGAAATTACACATTGAAGATTATACATGGGAGGATGAGAATTTTATACAGAAGCACCTGGAGCTACTCAAGTGTTGAGGAAAACACTTTTTTGAAGGAGAGGAGCATGTTAGCTCCCTATATTACTAGTATAGTACCTTATCGTTGTTAGTGTAACCCCCTTATTGTTATTTTTGTACCCTTGTAACCCCCATATTGTTATTATTGTGCCCTTACATTATTATTGTTAGGTCGGCTAGGATTACATTGTGGCCCCATGGATTCCTATATATAGAAAGGAAGTTTTGTCATTTGTATCATCCAATAATTTTTCATTTATGTAATGTATTGGAGGTTTCCCCCTCAAAGTGGCTTATTTCTAAGGCGTTGATCTTCCTTTTCTTCTATTTTTGGAGATGGTTTCATAACACATCTCCTCCCAAGGCTCTGTATGCTGCCAGAGGTAGATATTCCTACATATCCAAAGCAATTCTACAAGTCGGACTTGAAGTTGCATCCAACAAGAAAATTCTTATTGATAGGGTTCTTAGAGTAAGATAAAACCCTAACCTTGTTACCTCATGAAGTGTCTGTCATTCAACTTCAGGGGCTTGGCCAGCCCGGACAAAAAACTGGCCCTTAGGATATTGGTGGAATCCGAGAAGATAGATGCCCTATTTCTACAAGAAACCCTGAGAGATGGAATAAAAATCTGTAATTTTCTCAATTCATTCCTCACTGGATGGAGCTTCCATACATTGGATGCAAGAGGAAAATAGGGAGGATGTGTCATTGGTTTTAATAAAAGATCGATGAGGATAGTCAATACTTGGAGAAAGGAATGGGTTATAGCCACTGAAGTATTCTCTGAAAGGCTCAATATGAATCAACATTTGATCAATATATATGGCCCATGTCACAATAGGGATGTATTCTGGGAATCCCTATTATATTCTACTCTCATTGCATTTGATAATATTATTCTGGGGGGAGATATAAATTTCTCTCTTGGGCACGTTGAATCATGGGGGAATCATGCCCAAATCGACTCTCTTACTGAATTATTTGAACACGTTTTGGATAAAAATAATTTTCTGAACATTTATATGGCTAGGATCCATCCCATATGGAGAAATAGACACATTATGATGCCATGCTAGTAAGAATACTTTATCGATTCCTCATAAAGGCTCCCCTGGTGGACAAATTTAATAAGATCAGACAATGGGTGGGTCAAGGAGGAATATATGATCACTCTCCCATATACTTGGAGATTGTTGGCCCATCACCAAACCTAGATCTCCCTTCAAATTTAATTCCACTTGGCTTAAAGAAGAAGAATTCCATCAACTGGTTAAGGAGACTTGGACAAATTGTAGCCAAGCCATAGACAGGGCCCCAGCTAAATTTTTCGTAGAAAATTTATTAAAAATCAAGCGTAAAACTATAGCATGGATTGAGGAAAAGAGGAGGAAGGACGTGTCTCATCTAATTCCACTCGAGGCTGAGATTATAGACATGATGGATTCCAATAACATTGGCTTCCTCTCTACCGAGAACAAGCTCACTTTGATCCGTTTGGAAGATGAACAGATTATATTTCTAAGATAGAAGGAAGAGGAATCGAGACTTAGAAGTAGAGCCATATGGTTACAAGCTAGGGGTGACAATACGAAATTCTTCCAACAGTGTGAAAAAGGATGGAAAATAACAAACACCATCTGGGCTTTAAAAGATAGTTTGGGAGGGAGGCTACTTCTTTCCACCAAATTGTAGATATGGGGGTCAGACATTTCATTCAACTCTTCACAACTCCCCGTGAAGCTACCATTAAACAAATTCTTAGGACTTCCAGAACTTTCCCAGGGTTTGTTGATGAGGAGGAATCTGAAATATTAAATAATCCTATCACCCTGGGGGAAATCGAAGCTGTCTTAAAATGGTTTCAGAAAGATAAGAGTCGTGGGCTTGATGGCTAGCCCATATAATTTTCTCTCAGCTTCTTTGAATTACTTGGGTAGGAAATTCTCTGGGAGGTGGAGGAGTGAAGAATCAATGGTCACATGTATGAGCCTTTTAACTCCACTTTCATTGCCCTTATCCCCAAAACTAATAACCCTCTTAATTTTGACGAGTTTAGGCCTATATCCCTCTGCAACTGCATATACAAGATCATTTCAAAAATCATTGCTAATCGCTTAAAACCTATCCTATCTTTCCATATATCCAAAGAGAAATTTTATTTCCTCTCACATAGGCAAATTCATGAGGCCATATGTACCGCACAAGAAGGACTTCACTCCATTAAACTCAAGAACCTGCAAAGCATCATTATTAAGATAGACCTTTCGAAAGCATTTGATCGCACCTGTTGTTCATACCTCTGTCTCATTCTTACATATATTGGTATCCCCCACTCCTTCATCAACCATATCATGTGTTGTGTCACAGATGTATCATATAGTATCCTCATAAACGATTCGGCCTCAAACTTTTTTCATGATTATAGAGGTATGAGACAGGGATGCCCATTACCCCCTCTTCTATTTTTTCTTGTCATGGAAGGTCTAAGTAGACTTATTACTAAAGCTCGAAGTTATGGAGATATCACTGGGGTAAGAATCTCTTATGCATCTATCCTATCTCATTTATTATTTGTAGATGATGTTTTAATATTCTTGAATGGATCCACCAGAGACATCAAAATTTATGCACATTCTAACTACTTTTAAAAAAGTCACTGGCATGGTCCCTAATCTAGATAAATTAACTATCATGATTGTCAACTGCCCTCGGCATGAGAAAAGATTCACGCAACAACACTTCCTCTACAGATCTACAGAACTGGAGGATGGCATTAATTATATGGGTTTTAGATTAAAACAAAACAATTACTGTATTGTTGATTGGACCTAGCTCATTGCCAATATTGAAAGTAGGATTAACACATGGAAACAAAGATGTCTCTATAGGGTAGGCAGATCGATCCTCATCAAATCGGTCCTGGAAGTTTTCCGCGCCTTCTGGATGGCTCTTTATTGGATCCATAAAGGCATCACTAACAAAATATAACAAATATGTCGTATATTTCTTTAGCGCAGAAGCTATGAGGGAAAAAACTTTGCATGGGTTAGATGGGAGCGAATTGCACAACCTAAGAAATGGGGAGGATGGGAGATGAAAGATATCAATTGTTTTTCAAAAGCTCTTGCAGTGAAATTAGGATGGCAACTACTTACCTCTACAGGTATTTGGCAAGATGTGGTCTACCACAAAAACATATACCCCCTCACATATCTAGAATGGTTTCACAACACTACCAGACTTAAACCTGATATCTCTACCATTTTGAGAGCTTTAATACACTCAATCAATGTCATATAGTAAGGATTGGCTTGGCACATTGGATTGGGTGAACAAGTGCATATTGGATGTGATGCATGGTCAGGATGTGGTAATGCCCATTTCCTTTCTCGAGACCTAATAATGCTCCTTGACACAATTTGCATCAAATATGTATCCCACATTGTTGATGACAAAAACACAACACTCTACAGATAAGCCTAGAAATAAAATGATACATTAAGGATTCCCATACAATTTCATATAGAATGGAATGGATATATTAACGCACTTTCAGAATCCCATGTGAGGATCACTAATCAAGATGACAAATTGCTCTAGGCCATTTCAAAACATGGACGTTACACCCATAAAGAAGGTTATTTATTCATTTGAGTGGACCAGGAACCAACTAATAAATACTGGTGGTCGAGACCCCTCTGGAAAATTAAATCCCCTCCAAAAGAAAAAGTGTTAATGTAGTGTTTGTTAAACAACAAGGTCTCCACCGAAGATAATATAATGCATCGAACATTTCATGGACCATCCCGGTTCTGCTTATGCAAAAACATGTCTGAATCTGTCTCCCATCTCTTTATATCATGTCCCATTAAACAACATGTTTGGCATCAACTTTACCAAATGCTTAATATTTATAATAGGTGGCAAGGCGAGTATTTTACCGCAACATGGAATCACCGACGACACACAACAGAAAAACATAAGCATCGAAATCTCCATGTATTGATCTGTTGGGGGATATGGATTACTCGCAACAAGAAAATATTCAGGGACAATTGTATAGAATGGAAACTCTGTTGTTCACAAATATAAGGGATCTATAACCTAATCCTGGATGAGGATCATACACCCTGTGTGAGACATATTATACCCGAGATTATTGACAAGCACACCCATGGGCATACTTTGATGGATAAGCTCAAGCTGATGGATGTGGAGGAGGAGCAATCCTATATCTCTCTGAGTCACATTATTTCAACTCAAAATGGGTATGGGTATGGGTACTAACAACTATGTAGAACTAAACTGTCTTCGGTTACTTCTTATATTTGCACATGAGAAAAATTGCAGACACATATAGATATTTGGAGACTCTAAGATTGTTATAAATTGGTTCAATTCTATATCTCAATGCCACTTGCACACACTCAGAGGCATTTTGGAGGAAATATCAACACTTAAGACCCATTTTGACCATATTACTTGCAATCACATTTACAGGGAAAGGAACCAAGTTTCTGACAACCTTTCCAAGGAAGTCGCACTCCTACATATCGGGCAATGGATGATCCAGGAACACCATGGTCATGAGTATCATCAATATTACCACATGCCCTTCATCGAACATCAGGAGAATCAACAACAAGATCAATAATTTACAGTTTATTTTTGTCATTTTTGTTGATATACATTGACTATTTATATGACTACTGTCAACACTTATTTTGCTATGTATATATCCAATTTTATTTGAACATACTGGACAGTTGATATGTTCCACCCAGATAATCAGCATATGCTATATGTGGTTGATACGACATGTAATTTTCACTATTTATTAATGGAAAATACGATTTTTCCTTGGGGAAAAAATAATTATAATAATAATTTTATTATAATAGGTTTTTTTTGTTGTAATTTTTATTATTATATATTTATCAATATGTATATTAATATTATGATTAATATTAGATCTAAACTATTTACGCTTATTTGTGTGTTTTCAACTATATTTACTAATGTGGTTGTGCATGATTGATATGCGCCTATGGCTTATATCAACCACATTTATTAATGTGGTTGTGCTAGTATTAACCTATAAATAAACTTTGTTACAATATCATGGTCAGTACCATGACTTTTTTATCAATTTGATTTTTGTATAAGAGGCAGGTATTAAGAATCAACCCTACATATTACACTTGTTTTATATAAAATTGGAGCCATATGCCCTCAACATGAAATTTGTGTTTATATAAATTAAGAATAAATTTTCAACGTAAAGTTGGATGCCAAACTCTAATAAATTTCCTCAAATTCAATTACTATTAAGCGAGAAACTTTCACTTTCTACAAACCTTGGAGAGACTCCATGGGTTAGAACATTTTTCTTAAATAAGTAGGAATAAGAGCTTATTAAATGAATTTAATAATATAATTTCTTTTAAAAGTAGTTTTTTTTTTTTTGAATAAGTATGAATGTTTTTAAAATTTTTAGTTGAAAAGTTTAAAAATCAAATATAAGAAAACCTTTAAGTTGAAGAGTTTGGAAATTTAAGTTAAATTTTTAATTGAAGAGTTTGGTAATCAAATATAAGTAAGTGATAAGAGTTTTCCATTATATTAATAGTTCAAATGGTAGGAGTTTTCAAAACCAACTATACTATTAGTTCAAATGTTAGGAGTTTTTGAAACTCCTTTTCTTTGAATATGAAGGAGTTCAAGGCAAGAAACTTATCTCTCAACTAACTTTGATAGAAGCTACCAAGAAGTCTACCACATGGCAAGACTTTAGGAATTAATATGAGTATATCATTGTACCTTCTCAAATTCATGTTTCTTAACAACAACAAAAACCTAAGACACTCTCTCTTATAGCCATTGTAGCAGAGGAGGGTCAAAGCTTCAGGAAGCCAAAGAGGCATCACAACACCATAATAATAGATAATTATTGAGGTAAAGGAACAACATTAAAATGTGAGATTTCGAACAAAATAGTGCTTCAAATCTTTAAATAATTTGTTGGTTATCCAATAATAGAAATATAACTATCAAAATTTATGGAGATAGTTGTAGAATGTTGCAAATGTTATCTTGAAAAATATGACAAGGGAGGCTAAAGGAAATAACATTGTGTATCTTATGGTACTTAAAAGCCTATCTATGTATACCTCTTTTCCCATGACATGACAAAGGATTTCATCATTGAATGGTGTGGGAAGAAATCATGGATATGCAAGACTCAAGCTTTATAAATATATACAAGCTAGGGTCTCATCTCCCATGTTGTCTTGAATTACAATAGGATTGATAATAAAAAATCTTGGTTAGAAACTTCACATAAGTGGAGAGGTGAGCAAGGAGGGCATACTAAACTTCTCGAAAACATAGACATTGTATTAAGTTTAAGCAAAGAGATAAGTTTTGTTAAGGTCCATAACAAGTCTCTCTCTCAGTTTCCCATTACTATTTACACCTAAAGTAAAACAAAAGGTAGAAACCCCTTTCATAAAACTCAAAAAGTTTATGTAATAACTTGTTTTTTATATAACTTGGAGTTTTATTGTAAGAGGTCTTACTCTAATTAAAAGCATGTTTTAATTATTAAATTCCACCCATTCTTTTAAATTATAGTATACAACCCATTATTTTCATATAGTCATCCTATAAGTGTCATTTTGACATTCCCAGTAAAGAAAGTAAATAAATCAATTAACATTAGAACTTTGAGATCTTGAATAACAAAGGAATTTGGAAACTTATACGAGACCAAGTTTCCCAAAGATGGAACCATCAAAAGGTCACAAGGAGTGTGAAACTAATAAACAATAGTTTTAAGCTTGTTTCTCTATAATGGAGACATGTCGAGAATATGCATAGCTTTGTAAATCAATTATTGGTTGAGATGATGAAGATATAATCAAGTAAGGAGCTTGTAGACAAATAAGTTAAATATTCAAGTCCCCATTAGTTTGAGATGAATCATGATCCACCCCTTTTAGGCCTTTCAAGGTGGGAACCAAACTAGATATTCCATAATATGAAGGTATAATGGATGTTCTAAAGTTAAATAAATGGCTCAAATTGTTGGAGGTTTATTTGTCACTATGGCCTAAATGGCAAAGAAAAAAAAGTGTTGTTGGGCTCAAGACAATTGGACATGCTATAATTTGGTTTGAAACTTATTGTTAGATAGCATATAAACATCATAAAATACTAGCTATAAACTAGGACATTTTTAAGCAACTATTAAATAAACAATTCTACGAGCTCAAATATGAAAAAAAGCATCAGAGTAAGTGACAATGCATGCACTAGAGATGATGTCAAACTATATAAGAACACATTGCAAATTTTAGAAGAAAAGTTATTTTAATGGACGTATGAATATATACCTAGTGTCCTCATGTGTAATGTGATGGGTAGAGTGAAACACTACACTAACACACGGAGGAAGGAAAGAGTGGAATCACTACTTGATTTTAGGGTAAAAATGAGAAACCCTAGGAGACATAGAAAGATATGAAAATAAAAGAAGGAAAGGCCACTTGGTTAATTAATATTTTATGGTTTATTATGTTATCTAGGGTTGTGGATTAATTAAGATAATTCAATTAGAGTTCAACATCAAAACTAACAAAAGAAAACAAACTAACTAGGGTTAATTTACTGGTCTCCTTTGATGATATAATCAACCTAATATTTGAAGAAGATAAATTGATGAAAATGAATGAAATAACCTAGAAAGATGTTGGTGTAGGTGCTAATGTTAATAAGCTAACATCGTTCTACCTAATTTGTATTACTTTGCATATTGCAATGTTTTCACTATTTCATTCATCAATTGAGTTTAGGTTTCATCGTATTATTGTGCTCTTTGCAATATGTCTTTTTTTATTTCACTTGTTATTTCTATTTCCATGTCATTTTCAATATTATCCAAATCAAAGGTATTAAAGAAATATGCTCTTTGTTGTTTTTATGCATGTTTGTAACACCCTCCTCCCACATTTACCCAAGTTAATCGGTCTGCTAGGGTAAATATGTGACGAGAGGCGACTATGATTTTATTCAACCTCCTACGTCACCATAAGAAAGTGGAACCGAAAAAACACAACCAAATTGATCATCCACACAACCAATAGAACCTCCAAGGGATACCCCACCTTTATAAGTGACCAACCCCTGAGGGAACTCAACAATTCAAGGACCTAGGGCCCCAATCTCTCGCTTGCCAGGCCCTTCAAGCGACCGAGAGCCCTAGTCTCTCCCATGATCCTACATGAGTGTGACTGCAGCCTTTTTCTGCTAGTGCTACGCTAGTAACTGCGTTATTTAAGGCTAAATTCCAGGGCTAGGACCCAGACACTGCCCAAAACTTCATGGAATTGACAGAAATGGAATGAAACATAGAGACAATGATACCAATGTATATTACTGAACATAAAATTGAATGGAACCCTACTAGCCATGATAGGTGTTTCGCAAACATGTCACAAATATACATTCTACAGGTTTAAACAACATGTCTAAGCATAGGGGTCTCATACTTATCTTAGAATCACTAAGAAGCACTAACGCGTTATATCATTAGTTGCATTATCATATATTCATTGCTCATTCATCTACAAATAAAAACATGATGAGAACCATACATTTTCATTGTCATAAAATGCATTCATAACCAACATATAAACAACAAAAATATTGAGGATACAATAACCATAAATGCTACATAGAATCCAATACATTTACACATAAAATACCAAGGAAAGGAACTCTTATTAATGAATGCAAGAGCCAAACAGGTATGGGACTACAACGTTACACCTGACCATAGATTGGTTGAGCCAAATATCTCTTCTTCTAATCACCCTCTATGCCATGTTCCAAGCATGAATGTGGGACTCAAACCAAAAGAAACAACCAGGGCTTCTCGAGGCTAAACCACCTCACCCTCATCAATATAAATAGGCTTTACCACAATCCTCACCGGATCACTAGGCCATAAACAAGCATTTATGTTGTTGTATATATTTCTCATAAGCAGTTATTGGCTATGAAACTACACCGGGAAACCAGCTCGACCAGTCTTTAGGTTCAAGTTGGCCCTTGAACCAGAGGGGGCTCCCTCAAGTGTTATGATGTTTTTTTTTTTAATGTTGTTCACTGTCACTGGACAACAACCTATGAAGCACAATGACAAGATCTATGATTTATTGTGGGTGGTTTTTGATGATTGTCCAATCTCTATTCATGAATAAATCCCTCTCTTGCAGAGTCCTTGGTCAAAGTGCCAACATCCAGTTTGTCAGAATAACATGATTTTTAGAGAATTTTCCAAAAGAATATAAGATAATTCATGACAATTAAGCAGTCAAACAGAATAATTAATCAACCTGACATTGTGGATGCGAGTAGAAGATTTATACAACCAAACATAACACATTAAAAAGAAGACATAAGGCAACACTTAAAATATGTAGAGGAGATATATAATACAAACTGTCCAATAAACTAATCTCGTTAAATGATTATAATTTTGCAGGGGATTTTAGAGAGATTGATACTCAATCTATTCTTACCTAGAATCTCCTATGTTACTTTGAACATGTGCAAAAATAAGGTATGAAAGCACTAGAAAAACATACAGGAAACACAAATTTTGTCATGAATTGGAGTTAGAATACTTCAATAAGGATCTCTGTAATAAAAGTTTTACAAAGTTGACAGGGTTTTGGCATCAAAATTCAACCCATGTTTATTACAAATGATGGACTATAAAGAATAAATTCTCCTAAATTGTTACAATATTTCTGGAATAAAATCCTAAAAAATATACTAAAAATAAAACAATCTCTCGATAGTCTGCAGGAAATTTGGAACTGTTTTCAATTCTTCTGCCTTGAACTCTTTAGATGCTTAAACTATTTGCTGGAAGAATGCACTTTGATCCCAGTCTACTGATCTTTTGCTGCTAGGTGTCTTTTGAATGCTGATATCTCTGCTTTAAATCTGAATAAGGATGGTTTTTGATATTCCTCCTTCAAATGCTAAAATCATGTCTATAATCTCGTTGAATGATCTTTTTGCTAGGTGTCCTTTGAATCTCTAATGCTTGAATTCACTAATGATTTTATGTCACTTTTTAAAGTGCATTACCATTGTTGTAATATATTTTGGAAGAAAATATTTTGATAAATGTTTTCCAAATATTTTTCTTAAACCTGTAAATGAATTTCATAAATAAAATTTCAAGATATTTCTTTGAATGATTTAATAAACCATCCTCTTGTTTTGATATCTATGTCTTGTTTTTTAAATCCATGTCTTGTTTTCTAAATCCATGTCTTGTTTCCCTAAATGTATATATTGATGAATAAATAGATTCATAAACATATTTATAAAAACCATTGATTGTTTTCCTCCCCATGGACATTAAAAAAAACATGTCTTGTTTGGATGGTTGGTCGAGTATTTTTACTTTCCCCTTTTACTCTTGTAAAACCTTTGGATAAGTATTTATCTAAATTTCATTTTAAGTGCATTTCTCCTCTTTATACCATAGAAAAAGACATGTCTTTTTCATGTGTAAAATTTTGTTTTTACTCAGCCTCCTTTTACTTTCACCTACAACGTAATCAATCTGTGAACTCATTTCATAAATATATGAAATTCCTTTATTTCCTTTCCCGCCACATTTCATAAAATTTAAATCAATACATGATCAGAATGGAAATTGACATCTACCCATGGTATTTATCCACCCATGGTATTCATCCACCCATGGAATCTACCCATGGTATTGTAAATGGCATCCACCCATGTTATTTATCCTCCCATGGTATTGTAAGTGACATCTACCCATGGTATTTACCCACCAATGGAATTTTCCTGTGGTATTGTAACTAAAAAATACTATAAGAGAAGTTACATTTTGTAAAAGGACAGGTTGCCCACCATAATGTAGCTTTTACAATTTTTCTTTGTTTTAATATATAAAAAAAGTTCATTTCTGGTTTTTTTATTGTGTTTCCTCTCTTTTCTTCTGGAATTTCAATTTTTTAGATCTTGGGGGTCTTCCCCCAAAGATCCATTTCATTTTTCTAGATGTTGGGGGCCTCCCCACAAGATCTAGACCAATGGTATCAGATTCAGGTTATGAATCTTTGGGAATGAGGGTTTGATGCATATTTTGGTTTCAAATTTTTGCAGAAATCTTCAAAAAACTTCATACATGTGCTACGATCTCCACAACACATTTTCTTGGGAAAAGCAAGAATATTTATTTTCCATTATTTTGAAGAATTTTTTTGGGCGACAAGTTTGCAAATCATATCTGAAACTTTTGGTGCAAAATTTACAAAAAAAAGATAACATTTATGGATTCCTTGCAAAAAAAAAATCAAATTAGAAAAAAAAAATCAGTCGAATCAGAGTCTGGATGAGGGAAATATCGTTGATTTAAAATCAGTTGTGTTACAAAAAAAATTCTGACGACAGTTCATGGACAATGACTCTTCCATTATTTTTTGCAGTGTTTATGTAGAATTTCAGAAAATATGAATAAGTTATTATTATTATTATTATTTTGTTTATTTATTTATTTATTCAGAATTTTTGTGATGACAGGATAGTTGCAACGCGAATCTGAGTTTACAGATTGTCCTGATAGGGATTTCAATCACATGGGAAGATGCATAATGATCATTCTATTTAAAAAATTAGATTATAATAAATATTCTGAGTTATATTGATCGATTTATGCCCATTTAAAATCTGGAGCAACATTCAGAGCGGGTTACCTTTGGAGACGTACCCTCCCACCTCGCTTTAGTAGGCACCTGCTTCACATTCATCATTTTCAGCGTAGCAACATTCAGCTTGGGTTCTTTGGAGATGTTCCCTCCCACCCCAGGCTATGTAGGCACCTGCTACTTCATCAACAATCAACATCACGGTTATGGGTCAACCACACAAAATCCTTATCATCGAAGTTCATTTGCTAGGTCGTACACTGTTAGTATCAGAGTTGGTCAGAATCATTATAGGGTATCTCTATCCTCAGATATTCGTTTGTCATGGTTATGAGTCATCCAAAAACCCAAATTTCATCGAAGTCCATTTTCTAGGCTGCACACTGTCAGTATCACAATTGGTCACAATTATTACAGGGTATCTCTATCCTCGGATCTTCCTTCATCACGATTATGGGTTAACCACACAAAACCATTATCTTCAATGAATCTTCATATTCAATACAAGATTATCAAGAGGGAACTTCACACAATGGGGACCATTGCTTCTTAAGGAGGGAGGAATGATCTGAATGGAAATTGGCATCTACCCATGGTATTCATTCACCCATGGTATTTATCCACCCATGGTATTCATGCACCCATGGAATCTACCCATGGTATTGTAAGTGACATCCACCCATGGTATTGTAAGTGAAATCTACCCATGGTATTCATTCACCCATGGTACTTACCTATCCATGGAATTTACCCATGGTATTGTAACTAAAAAATACTATAAGTAACAAGTCACATTTTGTAAAAGGATAGGTTGTCCACCACAATGTAGTTTTTACATTTATTCTTTGTTTTAAAAAAAAAAGTTTCTTTATGGTTTTGTTTACTGTGTGTCCTCTCTTTTCTTCTCGCATTTCAATTTTTCAAAACTTGGAGTCTCGCCCCCAAGATCCATTTCAATTTTTTAGATCTTGGGGGCCTCCCCTAAAGATCCAGATCAATACGAATAACATTTTTCGAGCGGGGAGGGGGGGGGGGTAGGAAGTAAGTTGTTTAGGAGGGGAGGTGTTCTAAATGAGCTAGAAGCTAAAAATTGTAAAACATGGTAAAGGTGAATTTCTTTTTAGGGGGGGTAGGTTAAAGGTAGAATAGGCAAGCCCCCTCGAAATCCATCAATAACCATTGATTTAATTTTTCACATATCTCGAGGCATAAAGATTAGGGAATTTTAATGTATGAAGTGCGGGGTGGGGTCATAAATTTGATTTGACTTTTTGACTTCACTGATGTATATAATATGATAATAAATATGGTTCCTATAATTTAGAGTTTGGGTTTCTTACTTTTTAACTAAGTTTTAATATTTTTAATATATATATATATATCTCTCTCTCTCTCTATATATATATATATATATATATATATATATATATATATATATATATATATATATATATATATATTTATAAAAAATATAATTATATATATTTTATAAAATTGAATTTCATTTAAAATAAAATCTATTAAAAATAACTCAGATACATTTACAAAAAATTCATACACTTCATGCTTTAGCAATGGAAAGGGTTAGATGGAATGATGTTTAAAGGGAGGCGTTTGTCAAGGTAAGGATAAAATTGAAGGAAGGTGGTAAATAAATTAAAAAATAAAAAATAAAAAATAAAAATGTGACTTCTAGGGTGTCAAAATAAGTTACAACATAGGCTCCGACTGGGGACTGCTCCCCCATGTGGGACGCAGAGAACCTAGTAGACGAGTTGCCTTGAATTTGTTGGACATGGAGTCAGTTCATAAACTCATAATCTGCAAATCTGAAACCATACTGCTTGCACTAATCCATAGACTCTTTCACACTGAAATCTGAAAACTGAAAATTATTGAAGTGAAACAACTGACACTATAAGTGGAAATAGGCACAACAATGCCTAATTCATTGAGCTATGGATTCAATCAGTCAATCAACAATAAATTTACTCCTTTCAATCCTTGCAAGTCATTGCACTCAACCAAACCAAACTTTATACTACAAAATTAAAACACAAGACGAAACAACTGTTGATCTACTACAAAATGAATCTGAAAATAACTAATTCAATCCCATGTAGCTTCTACCTAACTAAGATGGAAATATACACTGTTAGGTGTAATCAAATTTCTAGTGTAACCATGTGTTACACAGTATTTTGTCACCGTCCCTGCAATCCCTCGTCCCGTACATTGGAGGACTATTCCTGTGACCTGTGAACAATAAAATGTACTGAAACCACCTTCATGGCATCCTCTTGCATAAGGACAAACATTTCCTTGAAAAATAGTTCCTATGAAAAACCCTAAAAATAGATGTTTTAGCCTTGGCGAGACTAGCCAGTTCATCCCTCGCGCCAATGGGGCAAATCCACACTAGAAGGCGCGCCAACTGGCGCACTGTCCCTGTGTTTCACTCGCGCTGAGCTTATTAAGGGATGATTTTTAAAAATAAATGGCGAAAGTTTGATTCTAACAAACTCCTGAATGAATCATCAAAAGGAGTTGGGTGGTTTGGCTCCGGATCTCCATGTATAGGAAGTGGTTTTCCACCTATCATGGAACCTTCCTAAGAGATAGGGCCTATCCCATGATTATAGGGATCCCAACATCCTTTCCTCCATTTATAAAAGCTTGCCCTCTCCATTAGCAAGCTAGTTGAACTTGTAGGAAAGAAACTATAGCCGAGTAACTATTGAGAGCCAAGCCAAAGAGAATCTCGTAAGAGAGAGAGCTTCGTCCAGATTCTCGACAGGCTTTGTTGAGACACGCTCCGCTGCAAGCCCCGCCGAAGGAAGATCATAGCGTCAGAGCATTTGGTTGTAATCTCCCTTTTGTCACTTATAATATAAGCGACTCTGATTTTGGTTCCATTCATGTGTTCGTTTCTTTATGTAATGCAATGAATTATATCCTCTCTGACTGATATATAGTTACATGCTTTAGATTTTACGTTGCATGTCGTCATTTCCTTGCATGTGTACAGGTTTTCGGACGTGTCGAACGGAAGGTTGTGATTTGTCAAGCGGGGGACGGGAAACATCATATTTTCTTCAATGACAACTGCATGGGATTTGAGGTAGGCTACTTGTCGCGATCTTTGTCTTTTTGTAACTAGGAACCAACGTCATTACGTGACTTGATTGCTGCTAGACCCGATCTGGGCTAGTGGGATCGCCTCTGTCCGCAGAGGGGATTTACTGCCTCAACACCATGTGAGAAGGGGATTAACTGGCAGACCAATTTGTATGCAGTCGAAGATGTGAAAAATATTTACAATATGAAAGACAAAATCCATAGGTATCTGATACTTACAACTGAAATTTGAAAGTTGCATCTTTTGTAAGCGTCTGAATTTTTTGATCAGAGTAGGGAGGAAGAGAAATATACTACTACATGATACCATCGCTATGAAGAATAAAAACATGTAGTTGCATGCTATTATCATAGTTAGAGAGGCACTTATCATTTTAAACCAGCTGAATCCGGAAACTAGTGGAATCTCCATATGACAAAGTTGAGTCGCCAGGTGAAAGAAATGCAACCAATATCAACTGTCTAGTCTTTATTCACCAGCAAAGAGTAGATCTAATCATGATCGTGATCCAGGGAAAAAATTATTTGCCACTTCGTTCCCCGACAACGACGCCAAATGTTGTATTTATTTCTCGTAGGAAGTTCTGAGCTGCGAAACTATGCCGAGAAACCAAATCGACCAGTATTTAGGTTAAAGTTGGCCCTTGAACAAGAGGGGTCTCCCTCAAGTGTTACGAGGCCTTTTTAAATGTTGTTAAATGTCACTGTACAATAAATTATGAAGCACTATGGCTAGATTTATGATTTATTATGGATGGTTGTTGATGATTGTCCAATCTTTGTTCATGAATAAATCCCTCTCTTGCAAAGTCCTTGGTCAAAGTGCCAAAATCTAGTTTGATAGAATAACATTATTTTTAGATAATTTGGCAGAAGAATATAAGAAAATTCATGATAATTAAGTAATAAAATAAAATAATTAATCAACCTAACATAGTGGATGCGTGTAGAATATTTCTACACCCAAACATAATACATTCAAAATATGACATAAGGCAAAAATTAAAATATGTAGAGGAGCTATCTCAAACAGACTGTCCAATAAACTAATCTCTTTAAATGACGATAACTTTGCAGGGGATTTTAGAGAGATTGATACTCAATCTATTCTTACGCAGAATCTCCTATGTTACTTTATCATGTGCATAAATAAGGAATGAAAACACTAGAAAAACATACAGGAAATACAATTATGTCATGAACTGGAGCTAGAATGCTTCAATTAAGATTTCTTTAATAAAATTTTTACAAAGTTGAAAGGGTTTTGGCATCAAAAGCCAACTCGTTTACATTACAATTGAAACAATATATAAAACACTACATTAAACTCATTGTGTTTATCTTTTTGGAATAAAAATATGAACAATAAACTAAAAAATAAAAAGAATCTCTAAAAAATTGCAGGAAATTTGGAGTTGTTTGTAATGCTTCTGCCTTGAACTCTTGAGCTGCTTAAACTGTTTGTTGGAAAACTACACTTTGATCCTAGTTTGTTGATCTTATGCTGCTAGGTGTCTTTTGAATGCTGCCATCTCTGCCTTTAAATCTGAATAAGAATGATTGTTGATCTTCCTCCTTTAAATGCTAAAATAATGTCTATAATCAAGTTGACTGATATTTTTGCTAGGTGTCCTTTGAATCTCCAATGCTTGAATTGACTAATGATTTTATGTCACTTTTTAAAGTGCTTTACCTTTTTCATAAAATATTTTGGAAGAAAACATTTTGATAAATGTTTTCCAAATATTGCTTAAACCTGTAAATGAATTTCATAAATAAATTTTCAAAATATTTCTTTGAATGATTTAATAAACCATCCACTTGTTTTCTAAACCCATGTCTTGTTTTCTAAATCCATGTCTTGTTTCCTTGAATTTATATATTGATGAATAAATGGATTCATAAACATATTTATAAAAACCATTGACTATTTTCCTCCCCATGGATTTAAGAAAAATGTCTTGTTTGGATGGTTGGTAAAGTATTTTTACTTTCCCCTTTTACTCTTGTCAAAAATTTTGATAAGTATTTATCCAAATTTGATTTTTCGTGCATTTCTCCTCTTTATACCATATCAAAAAACATGTGTTTTTCTTGTGTAATTTTTTTTTTTTTTACTCAACCTATTTTTACTTTCACCTGTAACCTCATTTTATAAATATATCACCTGTAAGTCTCCTTTTACTTTCACCTGTAAATTCATTTTACACATGTAAGTTTCTTTTTTATTTCACCTGTAAATTCATTTTACACCTGTAAGTATCATTTTACTTAGCCTCCCATCCATGAACTCATTTCATAAATATATGAAATTTCTTTGATCTCATTTCCTGCCACATTTCATAGTGGTTTAGGAGGGGGGGGGGGAATGAACTAGAAGCTGACAATTGTAAAACGCGGTAAAGGTGAAACATTTTTTAAAGGTCGAATAGGCAAGCCCCCCAAAATCCATCAATAACCATTTATTTATTTTTTCACGTATCTCGAGGCATAAAGATTAGGGAAATTTAATGTATGAAGTGCGGGGTGGGGTCATAAATTTGATTTCAGTTCGAGCTTGCTATTTTTAAACTAATTTTTAATATTTTAAATAAATAATTTTATAAAAAATATAATTATATATATTTTATAAAATTTAATTTAATTTAAAATAAAAACTATTAAAACTAACTCGGATACATTTATAAAAACCTCATACACTTCATGCTTTAGCAATAGAAAGGTTTAGATGGAATGATGTTTAAAGGAAGGTATTTGTCAAGGTAAGGATAAAATTGAAGGAAGGTGGATTTTTTTTATTTTTTTTTTTTTAATGTAACCTCGAAGGTGTCAAAATAAGTTACAACAGATGCCACTAGATTTCTCCACTTACACCGTGAGGAATTATCCTGTCTCCTAGTCTATAGGCTTTACCACGATCCACATCAATCCATGGATCACTATACTATAACCGAGACACCACTCTCCAGGTTTTACCGTATATCGCATCATTCACTGACAAGGATTCCTAGGTCTGATCAAGGGAAACCACCTATAGGTTTTATTGTATATCCCTTCATTCACTGGTTGAGGATTCCTAGACACAAAATACCTGGCTTTAGTGTAACCCTCAGTTCGATTTAGGGGTCACTAGGCTAGTGTATTTACTGAAATACACAGCCTGGTTCAGGGATCACTATGCCATGTGTTCTTTCATTCAAAGATCCACCTCATTGAGCTTCGAAACCTTCCGACAATCCATCTCAACCAAAACATGAGAACCCCATCACACCATGATTATACAAAAATGGAAAGGAAATGTTGAATAACACTATCACACCTGGAAAATCCCATGCCAATGACAACAAGAGAACCAAGAACACACTTGCATAACCATGCATGCAAAATCCAACAAGAAAATCACACATGCAAACCGATACCTGCAAGTAAACATGTTGTATTTGCTTGGTCTTGCTCTTCCTTGCTTGATCTTTGCTTCCCCTTTGCCTTCTTTGCATTTTTTGATCCAATAACAATGCAAAATTTGAAACGGGAAGGAAAACGAATACCCGCTTTTTTTAGGTAGCAAAAAATCATATGATTTTGAAAAGTGTTGATTCAAAATACTCTTAATTTTTTTTTTAGAATACTTTTTGACACATTAAATTTTCTTATGTACCAAGTATAAACATTATTTTTAAAATGTTAGTGATTTTTATGTTGATTTTGAAAAGTGTTGATGTCAGCATCATCCCCTTTTTTTAGAAAACTTATTTTTGACTTAAAATTTCTCATGTATTAAATGCTAATAATTATTTTCTAAATTTAACAATTTTTTAAGTACTCGTCTTCTTCCTCTTCACTTACACATTTTTTTAAGTGTTTTTTCAGGTTTGTGTTTTTTTGTTTTTCTTTTCATTTTTTTTGTAGTGAGATCTTTGATTTTTTACAGTGTCAAAAAAAATAAAATGCCAAATTTTTCGAGTTTTGATCTTCTATCTAATTATATGTTGTTAAATAATATTTCAATGCACATGAAATAATTGTCACTAAAAAGCAAGATTTTTTAACAATTTACATAAAAATACACATTTTGAATATAGATATAACATAAAAAATACAAATTTTGAGTTTTTTTTTCTAAAAGTGACATGTCAAATAAACCATTTTTATAGAAAAAAAAATAACAAAAAAAAGTATAAAAATTAGCAATTTTTATGAATTTTATGTCAAAAAATAATAATAATAACAATTTTTTTCAAAAATTAAATGATTCATATAAAAAATGAAGTGAAAATCACATTATACAAATACTAAACATATAATAACAACAACTGAATACTTATTATTCTCATAAAATGTCAAAGTCAAAACTTTACAAGTATAACTCATTAATAGTTACAAAAAATGAGCTTTATTTGGAAGCTTAACTTAAATTTAATCAATAATATCATGTAACCCAAACTCTTCATGTTCAAGAGTTTCATTATTGTCTTCTTCCATGATATTTTCATTATTGGCTTCAGTTTGCTCATTTTCCTCTTCTGATGGATCTTTGATGTCTGCGAATGTTCCAAAGTATGTCTTCCCAATCATTCCATCTAATGGTGGTTGAGGTTCCTTTGATTTTTTTGCCACACGGGATTCATTAAAATCGCCTTTCCTCGAACCAACTTCTTGCATTGCATGTGTAAGAAATTGAAGAGCATTAATTCTTTGGTGAATAAATTTGTACTATGTCGGGTCTTTCTCAATGGAAATGCAATATCTTCCTTTTTGTAAGCAACATACTAGTGTTGTACATAATCATCAAGTACAAAAGAAATAATTTAGTAAATTAGTATAAGCACGTAAAATTTAAAAAAAAAGAAAATATTGAAATTCATTTTTATATAATAAAACTTACCTGAGCCTAAAAATCCAATCTCCTTCATTTGAACATAAATCTAAAAGATATTTAATCAATATCTGTGGTTTTTGATATATGTTAACTATCACTCCTTTTGTTTCATTATCTTCATATGTTAGTTTTTTTACAACAACATCATGGACCAGTGCTTGCCTATGACTCTTTCCATCTACTTGATTGAAAAGTATAGGATTATTTCTATCATCTTTTTTCCAACTTTTAACATGAATGAAATCACAGTCACTTATAATTGGTTGATCTCCACAACGAATAAAATTTAACTTTTGCCTATAACATGAAATAGTAAAAGTTCAATTAACTTGTACATAAATGATTTTTTTAACATTAGTCAAACATAAAATTTCAACGCCTTACCATGTAAGTTGCATCTTTGAATTTGCTTTTCCATTAAAGCTTGATAATAATAACCCCAATTGTGTGTCTGAATGAAATGTCACAAATATCCAAAATGGTGATGTTGTGATTTCTAGAAATCCCGCAACCACTTTACTAAAATCTTGATAAGTATAAGGGTCACTATCATATTAAATGTTTGGGATATTGAAACCATGAGGAATATCTGCAATAACTAGGGAATAATCCCTTTTAGGTATGATTTTTGCAATGTCTTCACAATCACCTAATATGATTTGATATTGGATAGTGTGGAGCCCATTCCAAGTGAAATGATTAAGACTAGGATCAAGTTCAACATCACTAGGACGTTGTTTTCTCATCTTTTCCATTTTAATTTTTTTAGTAAAGCTTCTGAAACTATTAGGTGCTCCATTTGCATCCTTCTTCATCTTTAATGAAATAAACAAATATACGTGTAAGTTATAAAATAAAAATGATATACATATCAATAGAAATGAATGTATAAATCAACATACCTTTTTAAATGCAAGATAAAAAAAAATAGCACTGAGGAAGAACTTGAATCTGAGTAGTTGCGTACAACATCATCCCACCTATCTTCATTCAACAATTTAACCATTTGTTCGTGTATTCCCATATAAACCTTGTGACTGAATAAATAAAGTAAACAATGTTAATATAGTGATATGTATAACAAATACTACCAACAACAATATATTATATTTAACATAAACTTATAATTAGAAATAACAAACTTACTTTAGAAATTACTAAGACATTTCCTCGAATGATAATTATCATGACTTTACACGAGATAATATTGTTTTGACAAGTTTTTCATCCTTCACTCCTTTCATTGATCTCCAAGGTGTGATAGTCATATCTTCTGGAAGGAGCTTCATTTCAGGACCTGATTTACTGCTGGTACATATCAATGGTTTAGAATTTTTGACCTTCCGACTTTTTCTGCCAACGTTCTCCCACAACTCAAAAATATGATCAATCAATTCCCATATCTCTCCAGTTCTAAATGCCAACTGGAAAATGTTATCCATACCTCTCTATATTTCAAAATTACTTTGCCTCCTTTTTAATTGATTTTTTCCTCAATTTGAAAACCAATTTCCATACAACATTACTTCTGAAATGCATGATCAACCTTTGTCATATCCCCACCACATTTTTCTTCAAATTCACTATGAATAAATCTAACCCTTTAGATGAACGTCATAGACATCCCATACTCATAATTTGAATTATGATCCCATGCAAGTAATTTTTCTTATGTATCTATTAAACAAACATAAATGATACATTTCATTGTTTCATAATGTAGGTTATTGAGATATTCCTCAATCAACTGCTTTTGAACTTCTGTAGAATGGTTTCCCCCAAGTACATAATATTTGTATTCAAAACATTTTGACTTGTCAAATGCTTATTTGTTAGGAACTTGAATTGGATCAACAAAAAGAACATAATCAACCACATGTGCAAAAGGGTTGTACCTCATCAATGTTTCCAAATTGTGAACATGCAAGTGGTTTTGACATAAACCTTCCTTGATTCCATTTTCCTGCAAACATATATATATCTACATATAAATTAGTAAATCACAAAAAAAACCGATATCTTACGTAAACAAAAAAAAGCTAAAAAAAAAAACTAAAAATCACTAGAAACATGTACATCGCCCCCATGTTTAGTGTGCATTTAGGTTAATCTAAAGTACCAAAATAGAACACTAATTCCTTTAAACAAACTATTTTTTTACATTTTCTCCCCGACCCCCCCTGGAAAAAAAAAAAATTACTTTTTTTTACATGTGATCTCCCCAACCCCACTTGAAAAAAAATAAAAAAAATTACATGCGATTTTCCCAACCCCCCTGGAAAAAAAATTATTATTTTTTAATATTTTGGTTGTCGTTGGGCTTAGGCGGTGTTACACAACATTTTGTCACCATCCCTGCAATCCCCATCCCACACATTTGAGGACCATTTATGTGACTAATAATAAGTGTCATGCCTTGCAAAGACCATCATTGCATCCCTTGCGATGAGGACAACTTTCCTTTTGTTGACAATTCCTTGAGCAGACCATCAGAAACACATGTTTTTGGGTTGGTGCTGGTAGACCATTATGCCCTCACGCCGTTAAACTTGTGCTGGTAGACTGTCATTCTTTCGTTTGAGCGAAGCTATTTTTGGAATTTTTTTTTAAAATAGAGGCAAATTTTCTATGCTAACAACTTCGTGGGCGAGTTAGCTTGGGTGGTTCGATTGAATAACCATGACCACCCTCCTTTGGCCTCTTGTTTCCACCTTTTGGGGAAACCTCCCAAAGGATAAGGCCTCCCTTCCACCATTGTAGGGATCCAAACCTCCTCCTCTCCCTCTATAAATAAAGCTATCTCCCATTGATACACTAGCTGAACAATTATAACTTAATAGCTAAAGAGAATTGCTGAACATCTTGTTGGTGAGATAGAGCAGAAAGAGACCTTTGTCGAGAGAGAGATTAGGCTTGTGTCCTTGCCTCGTCCCAATTCCCCGACGATCCTTCGAGACGCACTTTGACTGAACCCTTGAAGGAGGCTGCGACGTCAAAGGTCCGGTTGTAATCTCTTTCTTTCTTATGTTAATATTGTTTATTTTACACAATGTGTTTAATCTTCCTTGATTGATTAGCTAGTTACGAATGGAATTATTGTCTTGTATGCTACTCTTGTCCTTTGATCTTTGTGCAGGAATCCAAGTACCATTGCTGAAGGACCATGACCTGTCGGGACAGAGATCAAGAAGCCGCCACTTCTACAGCTACGACAATCGCATTGGACTCCAGGTAGGAAAATCTACCTCAACCTATTTCATTTGTTAACTAGGAACCTACACATTAGATTGTTCCCTTGTTGCTAGACCCACTCTAGGGCTAGAGGGATCATCTCTGTCCGCAGAGAGGATTTACCTACACAACATGTTGGTGACTCTGTTGGGGATTAGTGTGAGTTTTTCGTCTTGTTGCGTATTGGGAATTTGCCTTGTCGAGTCAACTTTGGTCGTTTGATTTCTTGTATGTCTTTTTGGCTTGCTTGAATGTTTGGAATCCTCCTGTTCAGCTCCGAGTGTCAAGATTGACCTATGCTCACTGGTTTTTCCCTTTTCCAATAGTTTTCTGACTTGGCGCGGGTTTTATTTGAACAGTCATGCCAATTGGTGCTTGTTGCTTTTGTTGCAGTAGCGCCAACCCTTGTTTGGCACGGATTACCGCCTGACTATCACGCCGAATCTTGTAGGATTTGGTTTTACCTTCTTTCTAAGTTTTTGGTCAGTTGTGCTTGACTCTGGGTTGTTTCTTTGATTTGCAATTAGTATTCTGGGCTTTTTCTGACTATTGTAAGCTTGTGCTTCTCAAATTTTTTTCCATTGTCTCATTGGTGAGTTTCATAGCCCTAGGGTTTCTAGGTGTCTTTTGCTTGTTGAGCCTTCTGATTGAAGTTTGAGTCTTTTTTATTTTTGTCAGTTCGATTCCATGATCGATTGCGTTGGTCTTTCTTGATCCTTTGTGTTTTAGTTTGTTGAATGATTACCTTCGTTTTGTTTGATCTCCATTTCTTCACTTCGAGCATAGATCACATCACTCGTTTGGGTCATTTTGAAAGTTTTTTACTTGATTGAAAGAGTGCATCATTGGTTTGAGTGTGTTTTTATGTCTATATTGCCTTTGAATTATTCATTTTAAGATCTCAACATTCATAGTGCTCCAAACTAGTGTTCGATTTGATTTTTAATGTAATAGTGCATCGTGTGCTTCATTCATTCAAAAAACAAAACAAAAAATTCATTCTTTCGTTTGCATCAAAAATGAAAAGTTCTTTTGCATAACTAGCTCATAGTGAACCAGGAAAGAGTTTCTTGTTTCTCGTTTGGTTGTATTAGATGCATTAGTGGACTTCTTCTTATGATTTAATTGTTTGCTACTTTCCAAAAAGTCTCTATCCTTCTCTTAGTTAGCATTCATCGAATGGAAAATGGTGTTCTCTGCATATAGCATGTGTTGAGGAGGTAAATCCCCTCTGCAGACAGAGGCGATCCCTACTAGCCCAGATCGGGTCTAGAAAAAATCAAACACGCTACAGTGTAGGTTCCTAATCATAAATAAACCGACTTGCGAGGAAGGATTACCTGGAATCCAACACTGTTGTTTGTAGAAGAGGTGGTGCTCCCGTTCCTTTGCCCTGGCAGATCACAATCCTCACGATCTCCGTGATCGGACACCTGCACATGCAAGAAACAACACAAACGCAAGCATAAAATCCAGTACATACAACTATATGTCAGTCGAAGAGGACATAACTCATGAACATGATCAAGAACAAGAGTGGAACCATAAAATAAACCAATGAGTAAAGCCTCAGTGAAAAGGTCAAAAGAAAGACAGCAAAGCTTCGGGAATTCTCCTTTGGCGGGTCGTCAGCAAAACATGTCTCGATAAAGCCTGTCAAGGATGGGACAAGCCTCTCTCTCCGGATACTTGGCAATAGTCTCCTTGCTTGGATTTTGCCTTAAGGGAATCAAGAAGGCTCTTGCAGCATAAGGATGTGAAAGCTCTTGGGAACTTGGAGATTAGCTTGCTATGAAGATGAGCAAGCTTTTATAGAAGGAGGAAGGGGAGTTGGGATCCCTATAATTATGGGATTGGCCCTATCATTAAGGAAGCTTCCATGAGAGGTGGAAAACCACTTCCTCTCTATGGAAATCCGTAGCCAAACCTCCCAACTCAAGATAGATATTAGTCCAGGGATTTGTTAGGAAGAAACTTCCGCCATTTATTTTTAAAAAACACTTCTTAATATGGTTGGTGCGGGTGCGGCTCTATGACAGAGCGCTAATTGGCACACCCTCTTTGGAGGATTTTCCCCCTTGGCGCGAGGGCTGAACTATGGAACCGCGCCAATGGAAAAAGAGCTATTTTTAGGGTTTTTTGCAGGGATATGTCTTCAGGGCAATGAAAGCTCATCTTCAGAGGGATGCAATGAAAGTATTTTCAAGTCTTGTCTTTGCTCACAGGTCACGGAATGAGCCCTCCAATGTGCGGGATGGGGATTGTAGGGACGGTGACAAATTGTTGTGTAACAGATGCCCCCTAAAGCATGAGGCCCGAGAGAGAGAGGGGTGAAATGCTTTACGAGAACATGCCGAATGAAAACACTGCCATCAGAAAATCTGCGGAGCGAAGTACAACTGATGTCTCAGATACATGATATATATCTGCGGTATGGGCGCAGCCATCCATAACAGAGTATGCAATAATCTAGATCCAAGGCATGGATGCAGCCATCCAGTGAGGATTGATAAATAGACTCAGGTATGGTCGCAACCATCCAATCAGTGAGTCATGTAAATAATCATAATAATCCACAATATCGTAGCCTGGATCACAATAGACACAATCCAGGGTCTTGCGCTCCATCTCGACCCGAACAAAGTACAAGTTCAAGCATGAAAATATGTGAGCTGAGTCGAACATGCAAGAACATCGTCTGATTACCAGCCAATGATGAAAGCTGTTAACAGATGCGAGAGGAACCACCAATAATGACAATGGCTCTCAAGGTACTATAGGTACAATCTACGGCATGTGAATAAATGAGCTGACGTCGAACACCCGTAGAATCACTCGATCGGAGGCCAATGATGAAAACCTCACGTTGAATGCGACGAACCTGCCATTGAGGCATGCAGGCTCCAAGGTACCATAAGGGAGTCTCTAGATCAGCTTCCTGGATAATGAGCCGAAGTCGACAGGAAGTGACCTTGATTGAAGGTGGGCCATAGTGTTTCCCACATCATCGACACGAGACAGAGGAACATAATGTTTTTGTGAATCATGATCAGATGAGAATCAGAGGAAGGTTGATACTTGTAGAGATCAACTTCTCTTGAACATATGAACGACACAACAGTGGACTTGGTAGTATTTGACATCAAAAGATCAGAGGTCATGGTGACGAGGCAATGAGCAGATGAGAGGTCAAAAGGGATTATCCAAACCCATGGAGGCAAGTGAAGAACGAGATGAGATGTCCCCAACCCGACACGAATGCAGACAAGTGCCATGTTCAAGAGCAACATACTGCCGACACGACAATGATGCTGGTTCCATTTTTCCCCCACCATTTCTGGCGAGTACCCAAATTATCTTTGATAACAATCTTGAAGGGGATAACATATGCTTGTAATATAAGCTCGCCCTTCGGGAGAATCCATCCTAGTACATTTAACGAGCCCTAGGAAGTAGAAACTCGGAGAACGTCATTTTGACTGAGTCCAATGTCATCAGGGTTTAACGAGTCTGACAAAGGAAGAACTCGGTGTCTTTTCATATTTAGAGAGTTTGAAAAGACAGCAGAAAAGTAAACTCCAGCGGTCCCTTTTCTTAGATAGTTTCTCAGACCTGAAAAGGTAGAAAACTTTGTCTGAGAAAACCTCCTAGTCACGATAGGCTAGGGTATTCCTTTTTCGTAAATAATCTATCCCAACAAAAAACGTATCTGAAGATGGCTCTGTTTTCGTGGCCACTTTAACGGATCAAACAATGTATACTCTACCTTTTTTCATGTTTAGAGAGTCAGAAAAAAGCTGAAAGATGACTCCACCTAGAGGATCGAGTTGTATAAAGGGTAGCAAATGGTTCCGGTAATGATGTAACTGCTCTGAACAAATAAAGGTTAAGAGGCTGGCTAACAAAACCACTCATCGCAGCGGTTCCTCAGGAACGGGTAAAACAACCAAGTGAAAGCATATGATCAGCCAAGCAGATAGTGACGATGGAGTGAGAAAACCAAGGCTCATCTGGAAAAAACAGGCTGATAAAATGGCAATCACAAGAGGTAAAATGGGAATGGTTTCATTTTTACACAAGCTTGAAATCGGGAAACTTTGCTTGAAGTTGGTTTCATTTTAACACAAGCTTGAAACAAAGATAAACTATGCTTGAAACCGGTTTCATTTTTACACAAGCTTGAAACAAAGATAAACTATGCTTGAAAAGTAAGCATGCCCCCAGCATGGTGACTCAATTCGAGGTACATGCCCCCCAAGCTTCAGCCCATATGAAAGATAGATGGAGTGAAGGTTCAAGTTACGAGATCAAGAGAGAGACTCGACTGGGATTTTACAAGAACTTATCAAAGACTTGAATTGAAGAGGAACGTGTTTCATTGTTTTAACGAGGTTGACACATTAAAAGAACTATCCTCAGACACTTTGTTTCATGGTTTAAAGATCTTTGGCACAAGACAAGGGACTCGCCTCCGACAACCTTGTTTCATTTTTTAAGGAGCTTGACACAGAAAACGAACCGTGCTCCAACCGACTCCTTATCATAATGAACAGTTATCGTCTCCAAGAGCCAACTTCCCCAAGTAGCAGCATCCAGTCGTGAACCAATGCCCCCAGCACTTGATGCACAACGACACTATCACTGAGTACAGGCACGGGGTAGGTAGCCACATAGTTGACCTGCGGTGGGGCAGATACAACGGGTGGATAAAAACCAGGAAGGGATGATGGCAGACCAGCTGCCACATCAGGACCAAAGAATGAAAGCTGATCAATGGTCACGATCCGTCCTTCATGTGGAAAGCAAACTACATGAAAAAGGGAGGAGACAAGCACTCCCATGGCATAGGTGTAATCGTGCCCCAAAAGCAGATTGAAATCCAGGGGGCCTGGAACAACCATCACGTCCATATGGACGGTTTTACCTCCCAAAGTAACAGGTAACCTTGGAAGGATCCCTAAGGGTTGACTCGTTCTTCTGTTAAATGCCAACAGATTCTGCATAACAGGCGCAAGCGGCAGTGAGCTAAAAGCTTGCCAGGTAGTTGAGGATAGAATACTAACAGAAGCGCCTTCGTCTATAATGGTGCTGGGTACGACCAAACCAAAAGCCTGTACTGTGATCTCGAAAGGCACATAAGACAGAAGGCGGTATCCTGCAAATCGACTCCAGTCAAAGGAAGCGACCAAACTACTCGGAGGGGCTACCATCGAACTGAGATGGTCTTCCCCTGGTGTTACGGAAGAAGAAGGAGCATCCTCCATAATCTCCATCTCGAAAGCGGAAGGAGTATCCTCCGGGACCTCCATCACGGGAGGCGGAGGAGCAGCTTCTTGAAGTATAGGGACAGGAGAATATTTCTCCAAGTCTGAAGAATATGAAGAAACAAGAAGAATCTGAGGGGTGTGAGGTCCACTCTCAACGGAAAAGACCTGGTGCACCGAAGACGGAGCTAGCTCAACCGATCCCACGACCAATGGTTGGTTGGGAATGGATTCCTGAATTTGAATTTCCGGGGGAGCGGGATCGACCAAGGATGACTCTTGACCAATCGTAGGATCAGCTGGCGGAGGACTCAAAGAAAGCCAATTATAACCAGCTGGAAGGCATGGTGTAGAACCGGTTGGGTTGTCCAAAACTCGCTTGGCTTCATCCATATACGGACAAAGGTGAATGGCATGGTGCCCTTCACACAACTTGTAGGGATTGGTAATCTTACCCTGCTTCTTAGGAGCCTTACCAAAGGTAGCCGAAGACGTGCCCCCAACCTGACTCCCAGAAGCCAAAGGCAATAGTGGACGACCACTGGACCATTCTTCAAGCACCTTGGGAATGCCAGGGCAGTCTCGAAGAAGATCGTCTCCCGTGCACAACATGCAAGGGAACTTGACTTTCCGGGGAGGGTTGGAAGGTTTATTAAGAGAAGGCTTCTTAGGCGCAATAGCCGTAGAGCTAGCCTCTCCTTTATTGGACTTCTTCTTCTTTGTCTTCTTCTTCTTCTTCTTAGCCACCCGGTTACTCGAATCCAGACTTTCACCGGGCGAAGTAGAAGAGGAGGACGGAGAAACAGGCGAAGAAGGGGAGAGGTCCACCTTGGAATCAACATGATGTTGTTCAGGCGGAGGAACTGATTGAACAGTAGCCGAGACATTCGAGACCACAGAGGTTGAAAACAACAAAACAGGCAACCCAACAGTTAACCCAGGAAGGGACAACGTTGCCATATAAGGAGCACCAACATTTCCAAAAGGAGGAAAAGGACTGGGATTCCCATCAGAGGGGATTCCTTGGTTGGTGAACTCCAAAATTTTTTCCATTAGAAACAATCTTCAGAACAACACCCTAAGGAAACTAACTTTAACCAGGAATATTTCGTGGGCAGTTAATTTTTAAAACATTGAAACAAAATCCTACCGTTTCATCTTTTAAGAGTCTAGAAACAGGCAAAAGGTGACTCTATTGCTTTCAGATTGGAAACAAGCGTGAAAGGAAAAGCACTTGATGATCTTTTCAAATTTAAGGAGTCAGATAAGATCAAAATTACTGCTCAGGAATGCTAGGCAAAGGGTGTACCAAATAACCGTGAACTGCAATATACACCTTGGTTTCAAAATGAAAAAGAAATCAACCAAGGACTTAACTTACGTGCATGCAATCTCCCCGAATGCTGTGTCCGGTGTATCACGGGTATAGGGCGGAAGACTCGGCTTCCTATGGATAAAGGATAGAAACCTAGTGGGGTCTTCCTTTATATACGCGACGGTACGGGGAGCACAAGTCCGTACTAGCGCTGTCTAAAGCCAAGAGGCGAACGACAGCTACTAGGTTTAACGACGTCGGAACACGTCTCTAACCTAGACCTCTAAATGTTTCGTTAATGTTTCAATGCTTCCTTAGGTAAATTGAGTAAATTTTATGGTTGATCTTCAATTATGTTTCAGTTTCAAGGCCCTACCGTATGTCATATGACAATCTCCTGTATGCAGCTACATGAGAAAAGAAAACTTTTCAATTCAATGAATGCTATCTAGTTAAGGGAAGAGCTTCAAACAACGATGCAACAAACAGCAAAACTGAAAACGAAACTTTTCCAAACTAGATGACTTTCACTATCCAAAAGTATTCTAAAACATTCAACGAAGCGAATTATGCAATGTAATCTATGCAAAATTCTTTTTTCGAAAACTATGCAATTGTAATCTATGCACAATTTCCTTTTTCTTTTCAAATAATAAGAATGCACTCAATGCATTTTTTGATGAAATGAGAATCTACTTAATGCATGCTTTTAATAAAAAGAGAATGCACTCAAAGCGATTTCTAGTTTTCAATCATTAAACGATGTAATCTAAGTTCAATGATAAATCTCAAAAAAATACTTTTCAATGCAATGTGATCTAATGCATTTTAACGAAAAGCAAACTATGAGACAAATACTAAAAGAACACAAATCTTCTTAATGAAGGATGAATGAAAAAGAGATGTAAACAAACACTAAGAATGCAATCGTTGTTTCAAACACTTTGTCACGAAATCCCTCAAAAGGTGACAAGACATATGAGGTCAAACACAAAGAGGACTTCCAAAGCAAGAGATCAAAACAAGGCATTCATTCCCTTTTACATCAAACAATCATGGAAATAAGACCTTTGAAACAATGAGCAATGTAATATATGCTCATACAGTGAAAAGACTGGAAGGGAAAGACACACTGGTGAAGGATTTAGGGAAAAAGTTTCAATTTTCATACACCCTGAAATTGGCTCGACTTGTACATTGACAACTAGCGCCAACTAGCGCGACTTGTACATTGAAAACTAGCGCCAATGGCCAATTGGCGTGGGTTGCTAACTGACAACAAGTGCCAACGCCTAAAAATGAAAAAACAAAGAATTTATCCCAACCAAGACCAGACTCACCACTTCAAGCAGAATCTCCAAGACTCAAATGAACCATGTGATCTAGGCTCAAACCGAGACAGACACAGATCAAGCTCAGAAAGCTCAAAACAGAGTAAACCCTAGTACCTTACAGGATTGGCGCGACTGTAAGGCTGAAACTAGTGCCAGAGTAGAATTGGCGCGGGTAATACACTAGCAACCTGCGCCAATTGGCGCGACTGTCAAGCTGAAAAGCACGCCAGTCGAGTTTACCAGTCAAAAATAAAAAAGAGCAATCCAACAAGCAGACCAATGACAATCAAGCTATCCAAAAGCAAAATTCACAGAAAGAGCCAGCCCAAAGAGCTGATCAAGCAAGAAGAATCAAGAATCAACCGAAGAGACAAGACAATGCTCCAAGTGTTCAGTTTACAAACTAAACCGGAGATTGACTGAAGCAGCTTTGATCTACTTCGCAATTGCAGAGCAAAAGCATTTCAAAGGCTATCTGGCCAACTTCAGGCTCTGTCTATAGCTTATAAAACGAACGACAACAAGCTAACGATTCCCCAGCGGAGTCGCCAAATTGTTGAGGAGGTAAATCCCCTCTGCGGACAGAGGCGATCCCTACTAGCCCAGATCGGGTCTAGCAACAATCAAACACGCTAAGGAAGGCAGTTCCTAACGTAGTCAAACCGACCATGAGAAGGCTTACTCGGAATCCAACGCCGTTGTTCGTAGAGGTGGTGCTCCCTGCCTTTGCCCTAGCAGATCACAATCCTCACGATCTCCGTGATAGGACACCTGCACATGCAAGAAACAACACAAACGCAAGCATAAAATCCAGTATATACAACTATATGTCAGTCGAAGAGGACATAACTCATGAACATAATCAAGAACAAGAGTGGAACCATAATCGATAGTTGCTTATCATTAAGGAGTCAAAAGAAGAATACAACTAAAAGCTTCGACGTCGAATTCTCCTCAAGTGGTCGTTAACATGTCTTGGATAAAGCCTCACAAGATGGGACAAGCCTCTCTTCCCGACACTTGGCAATAGTCTCCTTGCTTGGATTTGGCCTTAAGGGAATCAAGAAGGCTCTTGCAGCATAAGGATGTGAAAGCTCTTGGGAACTTGGAGATTAGCTTGCCATGAAGATGAGCAAGCTTTTATAGAAGGAGGAAGGGGAGTTGGGATCCCTATAATTATGGGATTGGCCCTATCATCAAGGAAGCTTCCATGAGAGGTGGCAAACCACTTCCTCTCTATGGAGATCCGTAGCCAAACCTCCCAACTCAAGATAGATATCAGTTCCTGGATCAGTTACGACGAAACTTCCGCCATTTATTTTTAAAAAGCACCTCTTAATATGGTTGGCGTGGGTGCGGCTCTATGACAGAGCGCCAATTGGCATGCCCTCTTTGGAGGATTTTCCCCCTTGGCGCGAGGGCTGAACTGTGGAACCGCGCCAATGGAAAAAGAGCTATTTTTAGGGTTTTTTGCAGGGAGATGTCTTCAGGGCAATGAAAGCTCATCTTCAGAGGGATGCAATGAAAGTATTTTCAAGTCTTGTCTCTGCTCACAGGTCATGGAATGAGCCCTCCAATTTGCGGGATGGGGATTGCAGGGACGGTGACAAATTGCTGTGTAACAGCATGCATTCAGGAATTTGAGATCCCATTCGGTAGGGCCTTGAAACTGAAATGTTAATTCAAGATTAACTTTAAAATTAATTCAATCAATTTAAGGAAGCATTGGAACCTAATGCAAACATTTTTAGAGGTCTAGGCTAGTGACGTGCTTTAGCATCGTTAAACCTAGTAGCTGTCGTTCGCCACTTGAATTTAGATAGCACTAGTATGGACTTGTGCTCCCCGTACCGTCGCGTATATAAAGGGAGACCCTCATAGGTTCAAATCCTTTATGCATAGGAAGTTGAGTCTGCCACCCTGTAACCGTGATACACAGAACACAACATTCGGGGAGACTACTTGCATGTACATTAAGTACTTGGTCATTTTTCTTTCATTTGATCACCAAGGTGTATATGGCAGTTCACGGAAACTTGGTACACTCTCTTGCTTATATTACCAGAGTAGTCATTTCGATATTTTCGTGACTCCTTAAAAAGTGAAGAGATCATCGAGCACTTATCCTTTCACGCTCGTTTATTATTGAAAGTGACTAGTCATCTTTTGTCTATTTCTTGACTCTTAAAACACGAAACAACAAAGTTCTGTTCCAATGTCGTAAAATTAACTGCCTATGATCACATACCCATTAAAAGTTTTATGCTTGGCTTGTTTTCGTATTTCCTCAGAGTTTGATCTTGAAGCTTTGAATTGGCTATCTCGTTTTCTTCCTGTATTGAAATATTGTCACACTGGTAGAACCACCAATTTCGTTGTCTTCTTCACTGCCTCTTAGTGGTAGTCCTTTTCCTAAAGTTTCTTTTGAAACCCCTTAGTCCACTAGGTCTACTGAGCTTGCGCAGCCTATTCTCCTGAGTGTTCAACCTCTCGCTACCCGGTCTCCTCTTGAAGAGTCAATTGATTTCAATTGGCCACCTCAGGGTGCTTGGTCTGGTTTTGGGAGCGAGGAATAATTCCCTCCTCTTACCTCGGGATCACCATTTTTAGCTGCTGCTTTACCTCCTAGTCCTCGTCATCTTTTCGATGATCTTACAGCTTTGTCAGACATGGATTCTTCGAGTCCTGTCGGCAGTGAAGAACTGCATGTTTCTACAGGGGAATATCAACTTTTCGTATAGGATCTCCTGCGTGTCTCCAGTTAACCATCTCCTCAATCGGTGTCACTTCCACCCGGTTATTGTACTTTGAGTCAGATTATTTCTGGTGTTGCATCCATAACACAATCCAGTACATCGATTCCTCCAAGGAGTTCAGTACTTCCTTCATTAGGAATGCTTCCTTCGACACCTAGCTCATCGGTCATTGTTATATCTGTCCTGGTACAACCTACCATTTGTGTGGCTTCGTCTGCACCGGTTGCTACGACTCAGTCATTAGGATCTTTTCACACTCGCAGGTCTATTTTTCTTAATCCCACATGGCCTGTTAGACCCACCATGAGTAGATCACAAGCTCACACTATGGAAACCATGCCTGCTTCTAGTACAGTTACAACTTCTACTTCTATTCCTGGCAGCCTTACTTCGGATGTGTATCTTTTGGCTGTTCAGCAATAGAACTCTTAGGGTTCTCAGCAGCCCCAAGCTCTTGTCAATCCTTCGCATCATCATGATGTCTACGGTAACCTTGTTTATTTGCCTCCCATTGATCCTAATCAAGTTGTTTATCTGCCTCTGGCTGATCCTTATCAGATCGTTCCTCATCAAGGGACATTGAGACAGGCGCAACCCCTGGGGCCTGCAAGGACAACCCTTACAGGGAAAAAATTTGGTCCAGCAGGGACAAACCTTTGGTTCTCAAGGACAACCTTACGGTCCGCAAGGATAACCCTTGGTCAATCTTCGGTCCAACAAGGACAACCCTACGGTCCTTCCAGTCAGCCACAGTTTCAACTAAGAGCGTCTTATGTTCCTAGGGGGAAAATGTATCCACCTTAAGGACAACATTTTGTGCAATAGCAGCAACCTTACGTTCCGCAAGGCCAAAATTTTTTATAACAAGGACAACCCTATGGTCCTACTCCGGGTCAACCTGGTTTTTATGTACAACTTGGTCCATCACAACCATCGTGCCACCCTCTTCCGCAGGGGCAACCTCGTGGCCCTCAGTATCCAGGCCAACCTGATCTGCAGGGACAATATGCCCAACCTTAGTAGCTGATTCAACCTGCTCAACCCAATTAGTAGCCGGTTCAACTGGTTCAACCAGCTCAACCCCAAGGCACTACTTACCCTCCTCAAGGTAAATTTCAGGCTGTATATAGTGCGCCCCAAGGTTTCACTTATTACCCTCAAAATCAATCCCAATTGGTGTATAATCCACCTCAAGGAAATGCTTACATTCTGCAGCAGAATCCATATGTTTCTCAACAAGGACCTCAATGGTATGCTCAGAATCAGTATCCCGGTCCTCAACCCCAATATGGGTAGAACTATCAAGCTCATAACCCCTATGGCCAGAATCCTCTAGGACAAAACATATGGGGGCATAATTTCTCTCAGCCTGGGTGGAATGTTAACACTGGTCCTTATCAACGACCTTCAATGCCTTTTAATCCTCAATTTCCATTTCTCGCGACGTTGGAACTGCCTGATGTGTCAAAATTGACAAACAATCCAATTCTTCATAATCCGTATTGGCCTCCAGTTCCAACCAAAATGCCTAGTGATTGTCCTAAGTTTGAGGGCAAGTCCTAAGAAGACCCCCAAGCACACGTTATGACATACCATGTTTGGTTTTCATCTAATTCTTCGGTTGATGATTCCATCCGACTCCGTCTTTTCCAACGGAATCTTACTGGTGCCTCTGCGAAGTGGTACATTGAATTGTCTCCTGACATATTTCAAGATTTCAACTCTTTATCCATGGTGTTTCTCACGCATTTTCAGTTACCACTTCGGTATGAGACTGGGATGCACCTCCTCACATCCTTGAAACAAGATCGAGCTACTCATATCTCAGATCATATTCATGAATGGAGGCACCATTGTCGCTTGATCAAGTTTGATATTCTTGATCAGATTCTAACTGATTGGTTCACTACCTCGTTTGTCAATCAAATTTCTAAATACATAGCTATGGGTGCATGTGTAACTGAAGAAAAAGCCATTTCTCATGCCTAGTACCTTGATCTTGTGTACTCCCAGTCTAGCACATTGTATGATATCTTGCCTGATGCTCCTCGACCTGGAACTTCTAAAGCACCGACGATGCCATCTGTCGAAGGTATCATTGGTTCCATATCTTAAACTCTCGGAAGTCTTCTCCTTCAAACCTCGGGAAAAAAAAATCTAATCCTTCCAATGATAATGCTTCTTAGTCTACCCTAAATTCTGGTAAAACCTCGGAAGTCAATACCGTTCAGGCCAATCCAGCGGATAAAGCTTTCAAGGGAAAAAAGGAGGGTAAAGGTAAGGCCAAATCCGATACCCTGAAACAGGATTCTCAGAAATCTCGTGATGATGATGGTTCACAGCGAAAACCGAAGTACCCTTGCTTGATATGTGACGAGGAGCACTACACCAAGGACTTTCCTCGACAGGCCGAAGTGAGTAGATTTCTCAAAGGCACCCAAGGAGCTCTGACTGTTCTCAAAGAACCTTTTCCATCATAGCAGACCCAGATGCTAGAGAAAACTCAGTCCTCTGCCCCATTTGGATCTCAGGTTTTCATGATGAACCGTTCTGCATCCATTTGTATCGCTACATGGTCGAAATATTATATCAAACTGCATCAGGCAGCAGGGAAGGAGATCGCTGATGGTCCTCCTCCTCTGCCTATTTCTAGCCCTCTTCAGATTGAAAGACCTAGTACCGATCTCATTGTACAACCACCTTCGAAAGGTGTACTCCGTAAGTCTTCTTACAATCCCAACGCCCGTGCTGCTCAACATTACAGTATTGTTGAGGATTTGGCTCAGGCGCCATCTGCAATGTCTGCATTAGAAGTACTTCAGAGTTGTCCATCTCAACGGAAGGCTTTGCTATCTGTGATTGGTGGAGTTGATCCTGTTGATTCAAGCCTTATCACTTTCAACTTAGAGAATTTCATCCCACGTTTCCCGCACCAGCTTGCGCGCATCATACAAGTTGGCATTAATGGATTGAATATCCATCGAGCGGTTGTGGACGAGGGTCCATCTACATGTGTCATGTCATCTGCCTGCTGGAAAGCCATTGGTTCTCTAGCTTTGAATTCATCTCCAAATTCTCTAGAAGCGCTTGATGGAAGGGAATATAAACCTCTTGGTGTTCTCGCTAGGTTATCGATTACTCTAGAAGGGAAGACGGTCAATGTAGAGGTTGAAGTAGTTGACGCCAAGCTCAATTAAAATATTCTCCTCGGTCGCAGTTGGACTCATGCCATGTTATGTGTACCGTCCACTCTCTTTCGTGTTTTGAAGTTTCTGCACAAAGGAAAGATCATTACTGTTGATCAGTTGTCATTCTTCACTTATTCTTCTGAGAAAAACGTTCCGTACGTGGATCAAATTCCTACACCTTACGAGAGTGTAGGGCCGGGTATTTTAAAATATCCTGCCCTCATGGGTATTTTTCCTCTTCCTCCACCCAACACTATTCAGATTAATATGATCTCTCGGTCTGACAACCCATGGATCATCCCTTCACTTGAGCAGTTCGATTCTTTTGGAGATTCGATGCCATTAAGTCCGATCGAGATTGACTATTTTGAACTTATTTAGGCTTTGGAGCCTCTGCCTCCTGATCATGCTCCTTTGGGCATGTCTCTCGACACTTATTATCAATCCCCTTGGCTCGATGATTCAAATTCGCTCGATTGCTTGAAAGAGATATTTCCCTCCGATGAAGCCATTGTGGAAACTATGTTTCTCAAGGATCCTCCTTGGGACGATAATCATCATCGTTCTTCATTCATGCCTGGCCTCGAGGCCATGTCTATGTGTCTTGAGAGGTTCACTTCTTAGGTTCCTTCTCCTCCACTTCAAAATCCTATTCTGACACACGAAGTTTTTGCGGAGTGTAACTTGAGTAATATCACACAAACAATGCCTATCGACATTTCCGTGAAACTGGGAATTGTTGAGAACATCCATATTGGGGTCACCTGTTTTTCAGATGAAGTCAAGGTTTACACTAGCCTTTTTCGCGAGTTCCACGATGCCTTTGCATGGTCTTATGAAGAGATGCCCAACATCAATCCCAATATAGTGGTGCATGAGATTCCTACATATCCTGGTGCGAAGCCTGTTCGTCAACGTCTTTGTCCCGTGCACCCTAGAAAGGCCGCTGCTATTAAGGGTGAAATTGAAAAACTTCTAAAAGCTGGTTTTATCTATCGGATTCCCTTGACATAATGGGTGTCTAATATTGTCCCTGTAGATAAGAAACAGGGCATCATTCGGGTCTGTGTTGATTATCATGACATTAACCGGGCTTGCCCTAAGGATAATTATCCTACTCCCTTTATCGATCAAATCATTGACGGCTGCATGGGGAATGAGGTTTTTTCCCTTATGGATGACTTTTCTGGCTACAACCAGATTAACATTCCCCCGACCGATCAACCTAAGACTGCCTTTATTTGTCCCTGGGGTACTTTCGCATACAAAAATCTCCCTTTCGGCCTGAAAAATTCTAGGGCTACATTTCAACGAGTGATGTCGTATGCTTTCCACGATATTAAACACATCATTTAACCTTATCTGGATGACCTTCTGGCTCATTCAGCTAAGCGTGGGGACCACCTTGACCATATCCATCATATTTTTCTTCGCTGTCGACGCTATAACATCCAGCTGAATCCGCATAAGTGCGTCTTCTACGTTGATTCCGGTAGAATCTTAGGGTTTATCATTTCCAAAGATGAAATTCGCCTTGATCCACTCAAAGTTGAGGCTATCATTAACCTCCCCTCTCCATCTTCATTACATCAACTATAGAGCATGCAGGGGAAGGCTAACTTCTTACGTCGTTTTATACCTAACTATGCCGAAGTGGCTAAAGGATTCACGCGATTACTAAAGCAGGGCGTCCCATTCCTTTGGGATGAGATCACCCAGAAGTCTTTCAATGCCTTGAAGACATTTCTTATCAATGCTCCTTTATTCCGTCCTCTGAATTATCATCGCAATTATTCCCTCTATTTGGTCGTCTCTTTCAGCACGATTACCATGGTTTTGGTACAAGATGATGATGCTAGTGATGAACATGTTATTTACTACCTGTCTTGTAACCTTATCGATACTGAAACACGATATGCACATGTCAAGAATTTGGCGTTGGATGCTGTTCAAGCTGTTCAACGTTTTCGTCACTACATTCTGATGCATTCAGTGAATATGATTTCTGACTGCAACCTTATGACCTACATATTGTCCCGTCAATTACTGGGGGGCAAGTACTCGAAGTGGTTTTTCATCCTCCAAGAGTTTGATTTGGATTTCACCACTAACAAGTCGAAGAAGTCATTAGTCTTTTCCAATATAATCTACTCTCTCCCTTCCGACTCCGCTCTGTCTAGTTCCGAGGAACGCATTCCGGATGATACACTTTCTCTGATCAACACCCTCGATCCTTGGTATGGTGATATCATCGTATCTCTTCTGAATTCTACTTTCAGATCTGAGTTGATGAAGGATGCTCGTCGACACATTTGCTATCAATCGCAACCCTATCGTATAGTCGGAGATACACTCTACCACATCGAAGTTAATTCCATTCTCCACCGATGTTTGACTCTCGAGGAGGCTGAGAAAGCCCCGAATGACTGTCACAACAGCGCCTATGGAGGTCACATGTCTGGTTATGCTACTGCACAGAAAATTCTTCGTGCTGGGTATTTCTGGACCATCGTATTCAAGGACTGCATTGTCGCTGTTTGTAAATTTCATGACTGCCAGATCTACCAGCATAAGATGCGTGCGCCACCTTCCCATCTTCATTGTGTCATTACCGTTGGTCCCTCTGTGAAGTGGGGCATCGATTTTATGACGTTTAACCCTCACTCGGCCGAGGGGCATGCTTATATCATCGTAGTTGTTGAATACTTCACCAAATGGGCCGAAGCAATGCCTACACTTATGGCTGAAGGTAAGACAACAGTTTAGATCATATTCAATCACATAATTTCTAGGTTTGGTGTCCCTCAAGCCATCGTTACCGATCATGGTTCCCATTTTCAGCATTATATGGTGGCAGAGTTGACTTCAAAGTTGGGTTTGCGTCACGACAGCTCAACACCATACTATCCTTAGGCCAATGGCCAGGTTGAAGCCGTGAATAAAGTCCTTGTCACCATGCTTCAACAAAAAATTGGGATGCAAAAATCAAATTGGCATCTCATGTTATTTTCGGCTCTTTGGGAATACCGAACCTCAGTTAAAGATGCAACCGGATTCACTCCATTTTAGCTTGTTTACAGTCTGGAAGCTACCTTTCCGACTGAGTGTGAGATACCATCGCTCAAGTTGGCTATTGAATTGCTGCCAAATACTTCACCAGAATAAGAGCATCTTCTCTACTTAGAAAGGCTGGATGAAACTCACCAATTTGCTTCTCTGGTCATTGAAGCACAAAAGAAGCGGGTCAAAGCTCATTTTGACTAGTCGGTTTCCCCTCGCTCCTTCATAGAAGGAGACCTCGTCCTCTGGTACGACCAAGCTCATGATAAGCTGGGGGCAGAAAAATTTAAACCTATGTGGCATGGGCCCTACATTGTTAAATGCGTTTTACGGAATGGGGCCTATGAGCTTATTTATTACGAAGGTCATCATTTGGATCAACCCAGAAATGGGTTGTATCTTAAAAAATATTATGCATGAATCATTCGTGCATGTTTTGTGTACATAGGTGTTCTTTTCATTTTTGTACATTTTTGGCTTGGTGTGCTTTGCGAGCCTTTTCCTTCTTATTGGGTCGTTGCTTATTGTGCAGATGTATATTACCCCTTACGTCAGTTTCGCGGATGGTGCTTCCCGCAATACCCGGAACTTGTCTTCAGCAGCCTGGGTGATTTATGATCCTGCTGGTGAGTTGATAGATCTTCAAGGTATCCGTTTAGGACGAACTACAAACAATGTCACTGAGTATAGTGTTTTCATTGAACTATTAATTGAGGCGATTACCCTCGACATTCATGCGTTGGTTGTAAATCTAGACTCACAACTTATAGTTCTTCAACTTAATGGACACTATTTAGTTAGAAAACCTTCCATCTTAAGGTTGTATTTATGTGTTCGTTTTCTGGAAAGACATTTTGATTACATTAAATATCAACATATTCCTAGGCGAATGAATGCATTAACTGATACAGTGGCTAACACTATATTAGATAGAAATTTGCATAATTTGTAAAAATCATCATCACATGATAGTATCCATAACAGGAAAATAGATGTATATATATATATATTGGATGTTTGCATCAGTGTGCACCATAAATTTCAAAAAATATGTGTGTTTCAGTTACATCCTGAGACATCATGTCTCTAAAAAATATGCGGAAATAAAACATAGGTGTCTACTCGGCATGACGCTCATGATAGCATGTCACTACCCATACAAGCTGCCTCAACAAGCGGTGAACTTGGTTTGACACCCCTGTAGTGTGTCTCTGGTATGCACGAGGAACATCATCGAATTGCGCATAATCTGGGATCCCACAGGAGATTCCCTCCAAATTGCATATGATTTCCTCCTCCTTGTCTCCCTCACCATGAGGGGCAACATCAAAGTTGCAAGGAATCCACCTCACCATTGTGGACATACCCGCAGGTCTCTTTAGGCCAACATCTACATACATGGATTGAAAGTCAGAACATGCATACAAAAAAATCATAGTACTCACAAAAATAAAAAATGAGTCTTACCAAGTACTTCATCCCAATCCTCTCCTTCTGGGAGTGAGAGATCTACATCACTGGAAAAATATGTGCCAGAGTAGGGCCAATCCTCCACGACGATCAGTTGTCGGCGGAGCCACTCAAAAAATTCCGGTCTCTAGGACATATGTTGATCTCCCCCTGACCTTGGCATCAGATTTTTCCAATGGGCCATCCGTGGCTCCTGAGCTAGTGGTGTCGGGACTATAACCTCCTGACGTTGAAATATTGGTAGTCGTTCCAAGATGAATGATACCAGAATGGACCCGTAACCGAACTGCTTCAGCTTGGTTTTCTTGCACTCTGTCAGTTGAAATTTCATGTTGGTTGTCACTGCCTCTGCCAAGTTGTATAGATTCGGTGTCAGACAATCTACAACAAGAAGTAGTTGCGTCTTTGTCGCTTCGTGTAGTGCTTGCAGTCCTGCAGGTTGTGTGATGGTGTGCAACACTACTTTTAGTGCCAAGTCTGGAATAGTATGGATATCCACTTTTCCACTTCCCGATCCTTTCCTTTCCCCTAGACGCACCCTGTCAATCACCATACTCATGTTCTCCATTGTGGGCCAGGTGTCGGTTAGGATTGGTACTTCCCCCCTCCGCGACAATCCTGTTATGAAATGAACGTCAGAAACTTCAATCTCAAGTTCTTGATCATGAATGATAAACTTAACCTGATCAACGTACCAGACACTGATCAAGTATTGTAACAGCTCTGGTTGAGCTCTGAGGCATGATGTCATGAATAATTTCTTGAGCCCACAATCTCTAATAGCTTCCATGCATCTTTCATTTTCCATGACAAGTTCATCTTCTTCATTGCGTTCTCGTTCTTTCCATTCAATCACCATTTTATCGCTTTATACCTACAAATACATTCATATGACTGTGATTAGCCAAATTCAAAGCTTCTGATTGTTGAAAATGGGCTTGTTTGCTTGCATTTTTAAGAAAAAAATGGTCGGCGCAGTTGGCATGATCTAGTTCAAAATTTTGGGCGATTGGCGCGAGTCCATGCCTGATATTCGTGCCAACCGCCGTGCCCTATTTTTTACAATCCCCCCATATACTTCCATATTTTGGGTTCCAGACAATGAAAGTATAATGAAAATGTAGGAAAGGATGTTAGCTCTTACCTGGAACTGACAGATTCGAGATTGGTCTGCCGGATTGCCCGCTATCGCTGCCGCAAAATCACAGTGTAAAAAGGGTAACTATTGCTCCACAAGCGGTAAAAGTGAAAAGTAATTATTTTTTACCATTTTTTGGCATTTCATAACTTTTCAAAACCCTAATTAGGTTTTAAGACACGTTTTTCTATTATTTCACTATGTTATTTTGAGAAATGGGCTTTACTTGTGTCTCTTGTGCAGTGACAGGTTTTTACCGTAATGACGATGAAGTAATGAGTTGTATTTTGTACTTTTTAAGAATCGGTAAAAACACAAAAAAGTCATTGTTGGAGTCATCTTTCAGCTCTTTTCTGACTCTCTAAAACTGAAAATATTGCCGAGACTCTTGTCATTTTGAACTCATTAAATGGCTGCGAAACGATATCTACCTAGTATACGTTTACCCATTTTTCAGGCCGGGATAGATTATTTATGAAAAAGGAATACCTTAACCTATCGCGACTAAGAGGTTCTCTCAGACATAGTTTTCTACCTTTTCGGATCTGAGGGACTATTTACGAAAAGGGACCTACTGATTTTTCTTTTCTATTTCTTTTTAAACTCTCTAAATATGAAAAGATGCCGAGTTCTTCCTTTGTCAGACTCGTTAAACCCTGATGACATCAGAAATCGTCACCATGACGTTAACCGAGTTACTCCTTCCTAGGGATCGTAAAATGTACTAGGATGGATTTTCCTGGAGGAAAAACTTTCACAAGCATATGCTATCCACTTCAAGTTTGTTTTTCAAAAATAATTAGGGTTCTCACCAGAAATGGTGGGGGAAAATGGAACCAATTCTTAGTCGTTTCGGCAGTATGTCGCTCTTGAACATGACACTCATTTGCATTCGTGTCGGGTTGGGGACATCTCATTTCGTCTTTTTTGCCTCCATCGGTTTGGGTAATCTGTTTTGGCCTCTCATTTGCTCTTTGCCACATCATCATGACCTCATATCCCTTGATGTCAAATACTGCCAAATGCAAAATCGCGTCGCTGATATATTCAAGAGAAGTTTGCCTTTGCAATTTTCAACCTCCCTCTGATCCTCTGTTTGGTCCTAATCCATTATCATTATGTTCCTTTGTCTCATGTTGATGATGTGGGAAACATTATGGCCCTCCTTTGACCGGTTCACTTCCTATCGACTTCAGCTCATTATCTAGCAAGTTGACTTAGAGATTCCCTACCAATAACTTGGAGCTTGCATGCCTCAATGGCAAGTTCTTCGCATTCGACGACAGATCCAAATCATTGGCCTTCGATCAAGTGATTTTGCGGGTGTTAGATGCCAGATCACTATTCACATTCCGTAGATTATACCTGTTGTACCTTGAGAGCCATTGGCATTATTGGTCATTTCTCTCATGCTTGTTAATAACTTTCATCATTGCCTGGTAATCAAGTGACTTTCTTGCATGTTTGACTTCAACTCACATATTCGCATGCTTGAATTTGTACTTGTTTGGGTCGAGATGGAGCGCAAGACCCTAGGTTTTGTTTGATAAGATCCAAGCTACAGGATATTATGGTTTATCATGACTTTAAGCATGACTCTTTTGATTGGATGGTTGCGACCATACCTGAGTCTATTTGTTGATCCTTACTGCTGGATGGCTGCATCCATATCTCAGATCTCATTTTTTCTGTAATCTATTATGGATGGTCGTGCCCATGCCACATGTTCATATATCAGAGATATCAGTTGTATTTGTACTTGCAGGTCTTCTGATAGCGGTGTTTTGTTCGAATGTGTTCTCGTAAAACATTTCACTCCTCCCTCTCTCTCGGACCTCATGCTTTAGGGGGCATCTGTTACACAAAATTTTGTCATCATCCCTACAATCCCCATCCCTCACATTGGAGGACCCTTTCTATGACTAATAAGAAGTGTCATGCCTTGAAAATACCATCATTACATCCCTTTCCATGAGGACAACATTCATTCTGTTGACAATTGCTTGAGCAGACCATCAGAAACACATGTTTTTGGGTTGGCGCTAGTAGACAGTTATGCCCTCGCGCTAATGAGGAAGATTAAAATTGGGCCCAGTGCCCATTGGCGCTCTGTCCCAGTGAGCTACCCACGCCAAGCTATTTTTGGATTTTTTTTTTAAAATAGAGGCGAAGTTTCTATGCTAACAACTTCGTGGGCGAGTCAGCCTGGGTGGTTCGACTGAATAACCCTGACCACCCTCCTTTGGCCTCTTGTTTCCACCTTTTGGGGAAACCTCCCAAAGGATAAGGCCTCCTTTCCACCATTGTAGGGATCTCAACCTCCTCCTCTCCCTCTATAAATAAAACTATCTCCCATTGATACAATAACTGGACAATTATAGCTGAATAACTGAAGAGAATTGCTGAACATCTTGTTGGTGAGATAGAGCAGAAAGAGACCTTTTTCAAGAGAGAGCTTAGGCTTGTGTCCTCGCCTCGTCCCAATTCCTCGACGATCCTTCGAGACGCGCTTCGACTAAACCCGCTAAAGGAGGCTGCGACGTCAAGGCTCCAGTTGTAATCTCTTTCTTTCTATTTATATATACACGACTATTGTCTGGTTCCCATCTTGTGTTAATATGGTTTATTTTACACAATGTGTTTAATATTCCTTGAATGATTATCTAGTTATGAATGCAATTATTGTCTTGTATGCTACTCTTGTCCTTTTATTTTTGTGTAGGAATCCAAGTACCATTGCTGAAGGACTGCGACCTATTGGGACAGAGATCAAGAGGCGGCCTTTTTTATAGTTGCGACAATCGCGTTGGACTCCAGGTAAGAAAATATACCCCAAACTATTTCATTTGTTAACTAGGAACCTACACATTAGCTTGTTCCCTTGTTGCTAGACCCACTCTAGAGCTAGAGGGATCGTCTCTGTCTGCAGAGAGGATTTACCTACACAATAGCGAGCACCCGCCGGTGGGTGCACCCGCTTGAGCCCAATGGTGCAACCATCCACACCGTGTTGTGGGCGGGTGCCCGCCCATGGGCATGCCCGCCTGCAACTTGCTTGTTGTGGACTGGGTTGGTGCGCCCGCCCAGGCCACAATGAACAGGGGACGACCCCAGACGGGCCCACCCCCCATGTCCGTGTGTTTGATTTTTTTTAAATTTTTAGATAATAAAATTATTTCAATTGGTTTTCTGTGGTAATCTAGATGTACCTACCAACAAATTTTATAGGTAACTGCTAGTAAAATTATAGGGGTTTAAATGTACTCAATAGGATTTGAACTTGAGTCTACTTTATTTTAACAATTTTCTAATTTTCAAAACAGTAAATTAAGAGGCTACTAAAGAAAAAAAAAATTAAAAAAAATGATTTGTCGGCATCCAATAAATTATTTTCCTCAAATTCCTCGTTGAATGGTCCAAGCAGAACTGGAACTAACCTTTCTAATGCTAGAATCCCCCGTTGATAATGTTGTTGCTCCAGAAAATCATTCCAAGCTTTTAAACAAAACCTTGAGAAATATTGATGTGATGTGAGGAATAGTGACAATGAAAGTTTTTATATAGCGAAAATTACAGAATTTCTTTACTGTGGGGTAAATGTGGGATAAAAACTATAATAATATTTAAAAAAAAATCTATAATCAAGTAAATGTTATATAATTTATGTAAGATTTATTTTAATTTGGAAAAAATATTAAAAGAAAATTGTGTAGGAAATTTAAATCGAAATTAGGGTCAATATTCAAGAGAATATTTTAGTAGGAATTTTTAAATAAATCGTAGAAGTAAAATTTGGAGGGACATACTTTAAGCCAAAATTTTGGAGGGAAAATTTTTGGCGAAAAAATTTAGAGGGAAATTTTGGAGAGAAATTTTCATTCTTTCAACTATATATCATCATTGGGAGAGAGATCAGTTGCGTCATTCAACATCTTTTGTTTGAATGATATGGATTCCTTTGATATTGAAGTTTCGATTCATGAAGCATCAACATCTTCATCGCGTAACAACTCTATTCATATTGATGAATATATCGAAAATTCTTTCACTATGAGTATAGAGTCAAATTTTCCACTTAGTCTTAATCCTAAGGACTATGAGAGTAGCAACGACGAAGGGTAAGATGAATAATTTCAAATAAATAGAGAGTCAAATTTTCCACTTAGTCCTAATCTTATGGACTATGAGAGCAGCAGTGACGAAAGCCAAGATGAAGAATTTCCAAAAAATAGAGACTCACAATTTCCACTTAGTCCTAATCCTAAGGAATTTGAGAGCAATATTGATGAATTGCAGTATGAAGAATTTTAAATGAATAGAAATTCACATTTTTCACTTAATCCTAATCCTAAGGACTATGAGAGTAATAGTGATGAATGACATAATGAAGAATTTTCAATGAATAGAGAGACACAATTTGCACTTAGTCCTAATCCTAAGGACTATGAGAGCAATAGTGATGAATGATAGGAAGTAGAATTTTTAGTGGATAGAGAGTCACATTATCCACTTAGTACTAGTCCTAAGGACTATGAGAGCAATAGTGATGAATGGCAGGATGAAAATTTTTCAGTAATTAAAGAGTCACATTTTGCACTTAGTCCTAACCCTATGGACTTTGAGAGCTGCAATGATGAAGGCAAAGATGAAGAATTTCCAATAAATCGAGAATCACAATTCCACTTAGTCCTAATCCTATGGACTATGAGAGCAGTAGCGACGAAGGGCAGGATGAAGAATTTCTAATAAATTGAGAGTCACAATTTCCACTTAGTCCTAATCATATGGACTATGAGAGAAACAGTGACAAAGGCGAGGATGAATAATTTCTAATAAATCGAGTCGCAATTTCCACTTAGTCCTAATCCTATGGACTATGAGAGTAGTAGTGATGAAGGGAGAGATCAAGATGATGAAGAATATCCTCCAAATTAGTATTTCAAAATCACAAATGATGGTATTGAAAATTTTCTTGCTTTCGAAGATGGTCATGAATAATTTTCAAACAATGATGGTGGTGAATTTCCTAACTATATTCAAAATGATCATATTAAGGATATATTTCCTCCTAATGATGATGGAAATTCTTGTTCAGAGAATGATGAAATTATGGAGATGTTGCCAACAAATATTGTATCTAGGAGTAGGAGTAGAAATTTTCGTATCAATCCAAGATGTTATAGTTATATAAGGGGTAGAGTAGAATATCTCACGAGAAGAATTTCTATCAGTGATCTTGTTTCAAGTGACTATTGTAAAAAGGATTGCTTGAAACATATGGATTTCAAGTTTTCTTTGGAGAAAAGGAAGAGTTATTTGTCAACGAATAAAAGCATGAAAAAATAATATTTAATGGGGTGCATGCAATTTACACTGACAGGTTATGATTGTCATATTTTATCTTTATGGCTATGTAGAAAGGATTTCAAAATGTTTCATTAAATTGGTAATTTTTGTCTATAAAGAATCCAAGATAATTTGGAAAAAGATCCTACACACTATTCATAAGTTCGTCATAAATGAGAGTTTGGGCCACTAGCAAACACTATAATGTCATGGTTGCAAGACTTCTTTTCAAAACATGGAGAGTGTTTATCGAATAGATATATAATACATATTCCAGATAATTTCTCAAGACGAGAAATCTACAACTTATACAAGGAATATGCAGAAGGTGTTGAAAGTAACGGTCGTTTTATTACATATCAGTATGTAGTGCAAATATGGATGAGAGAATTCAACAATGTTCGTATTCCTAGGAAGAAAAGGACGAGGGTTTGCAGTATATGTGATTCTCTAAAATAAAAAATGGATAAATGTCAAGGAGTAGAAAGAGGTAAGCATTCATAACATTATTCTTTTAATTTGTATAGTGATCACTATGAAGATGTATTTATTAATAGGTTTATTTTATGTTATGTGTAGCTTCCATTGTCAAAGCACTTCAAGAGCATCGCGAATAGATTGCAAGTGAAAGGAAAAAGTTGTAAAAACATTGAAATAAGTGTTATGATAATCCAAATAAATATTTGGGTTTGATAATTGATGGTATGGACCAAAAGAAAACACTTCTACCACATTTTGTTCGCACCAAAAAATTGCAAGAGGAAAATTTTATCCAATTTCACTTTGTCGACTGTATAGTCTTCAATGGGAAAATTTTGCAAAGAGTTTACTTCACAGGTCCAAATATTCATAATGATGGAAATATGACAATAACCATAATTCATGATGTGCTTTCTCATTGGTGTGGTAATCTTCCTGAAATTTTGTATCTACAATCGGACAACACTTGTCGTGAAAACAAAAATCAGATTGTTTTTGGATATCTAAACATGCTTGTTGAATTGAGAATTTTTCATAAGGAAAAGGTTGGTTTCCTTCTTGTTGGGCACACTTATGACCATATTGATTAGATGTTCAGTCATTTTTTAGTAACATTGAGGAGGAAGGATGTTGGGAGCTTGCCATCATTAATTGAATGTATTAAGAAATCATATATGCCAGAGCCTATTTTTCATGTGTTAGAAGAAACTATTGACATTCGAAGGTATATTTTGGGATCGCATGGTGAGGAGAAATGCATTGAACAAATTAATGACATTAGCTTCCAACATCAATTTCACATCAAAAAATTTTATGGGAAAACACTTATATGGGGCAAGAAGTATTCAACTACTGCAGAATGGGCGTCGTCATCAGGTTTGGCATTTTTGAAGTTCATTATAGATCATCCAATATTTGCGTCAAATATATTGTTATTACAATCAATTGCTGAAGTTCATAATGCACGAAGGTAGAAGAGGGATATAGATTATTCTGAATGCCTGGAAGAAATAAAAAAAATACATTAGATATACATATGAGTACTTTAATGTTGCTAATTCAATTTGGTGGGAGTCCTTTTTCAATGATTAGAGTGATATCCTTTCAAGATCAGAAAATAAAGATATAATTTTGAAGACTCCATTTATTTAGCCACAAAATGTGTCTGAAATGAACATGAGGAAACAAACATTGTTGAACAACAACAATCTCAAGGCATTATTAATTCTACACATGTGGAGGAAAGAGAAATGTATGTTGGTTCCAGAAGATCTCATGCACAACGTGAAGCCATGGAAGACCTTTACAGGGGTTCAGTACATGATATTAAGGAGGGTTGCATGATCACAATATTAACTGATTAATATCCACATGGCTATCCATTATGGGTTGCTAAGGTTATAAAGGACATTACATAAAATGAAGATGTTATAGGTGTTTAAGTACATTGGTATGCCACAAACACATACCCATTCAATAGCATGTACAAGCCAAAGATGGTAGTTGATAAAAAATTTGGCGGAAAGAGAAAAATAAAGGGTGAAAATATAAATCGTCGCCACACATACCTCTTAAAATTGGAGGAATTTGACATACTTGTTTATGACTTCAATTTAAAAAAGAGAGGAAATATTCGCTCCAGGACGATAGAGATTCTGAAGAGGTTGCTGCCAGAAGAAATAATGTTGAGATGGTAGTTTGCTGAACCCAGTCGTAGATCTAGAATACTTTTGAAACCTCAAATTGTGGGCATGCATGTGGACTCAGATGGGGCACTAGTTTATGACATAGAAGAATATGGAGCATATTCATCTGCATCCAATCATTCATTTGAAGATGTGAATTCTGATGGTGTGCAAGAAAATATGAGTGATTTTGAATAACTGTGTAAGACAATTTATATAAATGATGTTTGCATTGAGAAATGAAAATGATATTTTAACTTCCATATGATCTTATGTAATATTCCTAAATTAGCATTCAGCTAATTGGAATATTAATTTTTGATTAATTTCGAAAAATCCTAATGTTGGGTGGAAATAAAAATGATGGGACCCATAACCCACACTTAGGAAATAAAGTCTCTCTAAATTTACTTAGGCAAATATCAGATGACAGCGTGGGGCCTATGAGAGCCTAGTGACAGCATGAGGGAAGGGGTAGCGTGGACAACGGGGCCCATGAAAGCACAGTTGAATGGGGACAACGTGGCCAAAGAGGGACAACATAGGTTAGTGGGGCCCGGGTGAGAGCAAGTCTCTCAAGCATAAAAGGGAGAGGAGGCTCCTCATTCTGGGATTCAATTATGCATCTTATGATTTGTGTCTTCTGAGATTGAGCACGCTTACACTGTTTAGTGAAGTCTGCAAGTGCTGTTCAGCACGCAGGTGTCTTCGAGCGAAGACCCCAACCTTAGCCTTGAGGGACTTCGAGTGCTCGCTCAGGTGAGGATATACACCATTGTTTTCCAGAGTATAGCTCACAACATCCTTCATCTAGGAGCACGCAGTCACTAAGGTAGCACAGTCCCGTTCAGGGATCAAGGGTTTCAACCCAGGAGTGTTGTGAAGGGATCAACCCTTCACAAATCATCTTTTGCAGTAGGAGGATGCCACCATTGGAAGTCTATCAGTTCAGGGCCAACGTACTCACCTGGAGTGCATGATTTTCCTTGGGAGGTCAAATGCCGGGGTCAGCCATTCCAGGATTCCTTCCTGGGTTTTCCCGGGTTATTGTAGGAGAGCTTATATACCGAGTTTCATATTTTTCTGAGCAGGGGAAAAACCCCAAACAACAACTCCATTCCAATAGTAGCAACAGTTCTAGTAGTAGCAGTAGCAGCAACATAAGGGGTTACACAATCATAGAGAGAGAAACCATTCTTTAAGGGATTCTAAGAGTATTTCCAGCTTGCCTAGAGCAATCCAAGGTGCCATCATTCTGATCACCTTTGTACCCATTTTTATCTTTCATATTATAATAAAATGGCTTAGTGTTTCTCCCTATTTGTAGTGTTTTTATGACGTCTCTCTATTTGTTGTAGTTATGTGTATATGTTGCTAAATATTACTGTCTATTTCCTATTCGGAATATTATAGTGGTATCAGAGCTCATAGAATTGGCTCAGCTTGTGGAGCATATTGTCTATGACACCAACAAAAAAACCATATATCACTTCATGGGGAAGGAAATACAAGGACCGATGGCAGGTGAGAAAGGTGAAGGAAGGGAGTTTAGGGAACTCCTCCTAAATATGTGCAGGAGCTATCGAGGAGAATAGAAGAGATCAGGCATAATTTTACCATAGGCCAGAGGCAAAGAGAAACCCCAAAAAGGTTTAAAAAAGAATAAGGTCCCAATACTTCTTATCAACAACAAAGAAGATCGGAGAAGAAAAGATCTTCACATTATTCCACTAGATCCACTTTCTTTGATGAGAAAGAGGAATAGTTTGAATATGATGAAGGCTTGGGGCATGAGACCCTAAGTGAATATCTTTCTGAATACAAGTCACAACCTAGAGTATTGAAGGAGAATATTTCTCTCTAATAGTTTCTGCAACTCAAGGAAGAGAGGAGATCTTGGTTCTTATTGCCTACATTTGATGGATCTTCCACGAGCACATTGAGGGCTTGGATGGAAGAATTAACCACCTTCTTTCTTAAATATCATATATCAGAAAGAGAGGCTATGGAGTTTGCAGCGCTGCACCTAGATGGTGAAGCAAGAGATTGGTGGTTCAGTCACTTGTCCCATATGAAAGTATCTGTTTATGCAGATTTTATTCAAAAACTAAAGAAGAGGTATGGTAGAAAGAAGCCAGAGACATCTCACATAGTGACATCTCCCATCATCAAGGAGATAGTACAAGAAGATCTAAAAGAAGATGTCCTCATTATCACTTAGGAGGAGGAGCCTCTACCACCACCAGCTGTAGATGTACTTACATCAAGAGGAGGATCACTTGCATCTTTGCAATATGGTCTTGCGTTCTTGATATTTGGATCCCCATGCATTACTCATGAGATGCATGATGAGGAGGAGACATATACCAGTGCTGGTACATTGATAGAAGAGCAGCCATCACTCTTACCAAGAGTTGGAGGCACCATTTTCCCGGTTACAGGAACTCTTGAGATCTTGCAAGAGGTTCCCACACATCAGTTGATCCAAGGTATGCAACCACTTTCGTACCATATTGTTTCAATACCTCTTATTGAAACTTATGGGGACATGCCATCAGGGCTATTGCATGACCATGGGTTAAAAAACATGCTGATTTGGAGCAGCATCATATCACTGCGCTGAGGACCCTTGATCTAATCAAGGAAGAGATGAAGAACCATCCTAGTTTTTCATTGATGAACTACATTCAACCCTTCAAGTTGAAATGTAGAGTTTCAAAAGGTAGGATGAGTATGATCCTATGTACAATGGCTGGCTATAAGTTCAACATTGTGCCTTTCTTTGAGACAACACATGCATCACTTTTCAGATCTACAGTGCTGTTAATTAGCAACAGTGAGAAGAAGAGGACCCATTCCTTATGGGAGCAATCAAATGAAAGCTTCATTCATGAAGAAATGGAGAAGAGGATGATATATGGTAGACATCTTGAGATGGGCAATATTTTTCCCTTTCAAGATGACTCTTTCTAAATGAGCCTCCCACTGCTCAAAGAGAAACTTCTACCTGCAGCAGATCCAAAACCTTATTGGTTTTGGAGGGCCATTTATGAGAAGAGGATCTCATGGAGAGACCTCAATGGAGGTGCACCTCAACATTTCATGGAGTGAAAATCTATTCACAAGGAGGATATTGATATTCTACAATGGGAGGATACCAAGTTTGATCTTGGCAAGATTCATCATCCACATTGGGATGGATGGATCCACATAAGAAGTAGGAGGTCTCCTACCTTCCTGTAGATCTGTGATACCGAGTAGCAAGAAGCATGGCTGCGCTGGTTACTTTTGGGTGAGTATGGATACTACCCAACATCTCACATTCCCAGGATCCATGTCATGTATATCACTGATGACATGCAGCAACAAGAGGCATAGCTGCGCTTGTTATTGATGAGAGATGTCTTACAACATGTTGCACCACTCATAGATATAAGAGGAGTGGTAACCTTAGGAGGACTTGAAATAGCACAAGGAGTCTTGGGTAGGCTCAAGGAGGAGGGAGACATTCTCCCAATATCATTATTACCCACTCTCACCACACATCTTGTGCTGATAAAATATGTTTCAGGGATGGATGGCACCATCATGGTGCAAAGAGACCTTCCATGGATTTGGAGAATTAGAAGATACTTCCCCATAGGGAGGGATCTTCCACACATGGTAGAGGTTGGTGGCCACTCATGCGTACATTTTCCAAACACAGAAATTTTTTGATGGGTGATAGCTTCCCATGGAAGGCTAGCCTCCAAAAACTTCAACCTTCACTAGAGCATGAGCAGCTACAAGAGGAGCAGCAGAGGCAAGATTTCAATATCCCAGTGTATGAATTTGGCATGGGAGATGTAAAAGAAGAGGGTAGAAACATGAGATGTGTTCTACATTGTAGATTAGTAGCACTGTCATTATTGAGTATTGATCCTTATTGGAGATCCCAACTATTGGTGGAATACTCCAAGGATCTCTTTTCATGTAGGATCCTTGATGGCCCATTATCAGATGTGAGATATTCAGTGAGATATGGGGTCATCTATTTCCAGAGTAGGATATTTTTGACTAGAGCCTATAAGCTAAAGGAAAAGCTACTACATGTGGCATATGAATTCTTTCTCTCCAACCCCACTGGTTTTATAAGAGCACACCGTACTATCCTGGAGGGATTCATTTGGGAAGGTTTCAAAGGAGAGATGCACCATTATATGAGGATATGCATGGATTGTTTGGAGGCTGAGGAGAGACATAACTCTTTGGTAGAGTTATCTTAGCCACTTCCTTTTTCATTTGGAATGAGAAGAGGCCCATCTATGAGCCACTTCACTAGCTTGAACAAAGTACATGGTAAAGGTTGTATTTCTGTACATCGTGATTCACTTATTATGTACTTGTATTTCCTTACCATTCATGTGTAGGCCATTGCTTCAAGGAGGGGCACTCTTTCTTATAGAATTCATGGTCTAATTGGGGCCATAAGCAGTGATGATGATGGCTACTCCCTAGGATATTTTGGGGATATTATGTCTTATTTAGGGTGTGCTCAATTTTCACCCCACATCATGCACCTTCCCCAAGCATGTGATAAGATTGGGGCAGCAAGGAAGTGGTTGGGAAACCACCCATCATGACATATTCTGATGTAGTTATGAGTCAAGCTGCGCTGGTTGCACTTGAGGGACCATTTTCCTCCTCCAGTATTACACATGGCAACTAGTATGACCTTGATTATGATCCCATATGTTGATGATTTCCTTACCATTGTTGTGGGCACGATTGGAGAGATAATACATGGATTGGGTGTGCCCATTAGAGAAGAGAATCTCCACATTTCGTATGCCTCATACTTCAGGGAGAACATTGGACAATCCATGATTGCTACATTTGACCTCTTGTTTCCATATGAGGTGAGCCATGTGGTTAACTTGAGCACTTGGGAGGTGCCTCTCATGAGCATTTAGGAGGGGTTTTTCTATGAATTACCATTCTAGAGGGTGATTCATTTTGTATGGATGATAGCTTGGGGATGGGAGCTTCACATGGGAATGGAGGTGTTGAGCCTCAAGATTGTGCTTTCTCTCATCTTACTTTACCTCATTTTCCTTTTTCCATTGTTATCCCAGACCCAATTGATCAATGAATTTAGTTAAAATTACTTTTAGAATGATTAACATGACTGACTTGCTAAGTTTTGTGATTTTTGTCATTTTAATGCATTTTGACCGGAACTAGGCTATGAGAATCTGGAACGTGTTAAAGTAGCTAACCGGAAATTCTGCAGCTGTCTTCACGTTTGGGTATGTTCTAGGTGGCCTCTCAAGAAAAACCGCATATGGGTATATTCCACGTCATGTCTACATTGTTAGTTGCTCACCATGAAGGAAAAACCGAATTCTGGATATGGTTTTGGTACGTGGGAACACATTTAGGAAGGCAGACTTCTAATAGGACTGTCTTAGTCCAGATGTCCTTTTTCTCTTTACGTTGCCATCTTCAAGAGTCCTAATGTGATTTTGATAAGGAAAGACAGTGATCCTGGAATTGTTGCAAGTCTTGTTATGAAAATTTGTTATAAAAACACTTGGGAAACTGAGAGATAGGCTAGATTTTGCTCTAGATTTTGCTTAGATTCTGTGCTACATTTCTGAAGACGCAGATTGCTCTGTTCAAGTTATTTCTCCTTTAATGAAGAAGACAGTATTGTTTTGAAAGTGTTGATTTGATTTGGAGTTAGATTCCGTCTGGTGGTAGAGGGCCCCTGCCTCCTGCACGGTTTTATTTGCGTAATTTAGATAAGTATCTTAGTTGCCTTTACGTTTTTTTTTTAAGTTTGAATTCGTAGTTGTTTTCATTAGCCACTATAGTTATACTCGTTCTAAAAACTCTTCCAAAAGAAGAAGCTCTTCCAAAAGATCATGATAATGAATGGGAAATGGCTATAGTGTTGTAGGATTTAATTGCAATCTCTTTTGTTCACCATCACAGTTATACTTATGCTAAGTACTCTTCCAAAAAATCCTTATAATGTCTTAAGCATGATTGTGATCTTGAACGTTTCAGTTGTGTGTTTGCACTAAGTACCATAGCTGTCTTGCTCTTAAAACGCTTTTCCAAAATATCATAATGATGGGTAGGAGATAGCTATGATATCTTAGTTTTTCATTGCTTTCAGTCTTTATGTTTGCATTTGCACTGAATTATACAGTCAAGATTGTTCTAAGAAACTCTTCCAAAATACCAATCATGATGGACAAACAGGCTGTATAATCCCATAGAATAATGCATGATAGTTTAGTTAGAATGCTCCGGAGTTTAATTGCACTTAACTCATGCTCAGTTATTTTGTTTTAAGTTTGATAATGACTTGTTAGTTCAGCACTGTTTTAGACTAGTGACATCTTAAGTTCAGTTTTAGCTTAACTCATTGCATTTGCAGTTCACATTCAGTTGTCATTCACTGCATATTAGATTACTTCAGTTGTTAAACTTAACAAAACAGCCTTCATTATTTACAAACCTCTTCTTGTTCTAAAATCTATAATTGATTCATAACCATATGAACAGAAGACAATATCATTTTAAGGCTTGAAGTACTTCTGCAACTTCTTTATCATCTCACAAACAAACATTTCCTCAAAAGACTATTTTAAAAATCTATAACCTTTGAGTGAAGTGTAGTGTTATGAAACTAAGTTGCAGAATAGAGTTAGGAACTAGTCTTAAAGTAGAGATCTTATGATGGTATCAATGTTTTACTCCAAATATGCTTCAACAAATCTATAATCATGGATAACATGTTGCATCATTATAAGTTAGTTGTTTAACTGTTTATTTAGGAGAATTTGCATGCTTAGCTGACCATGTCTCAAGCTCTCTCTCAAAATACCTTTGATGAAAGAATTTGACAAGTTGAGTTTATGTTTTGAATCATTTGCTTAAAAGTCATTATCAAGCTTTGTTTCTGCTTAGTCATAGTTTGGATTTAATTCTGTTTCAATATCTACAATTGCATTTGTCATTTTTCATCAACCAACTAGACTTCACTCTGTTTTTAATCATTAGCTTCCTTCCACTAGCTTTCTAGTCATTTTCCTTGTAAACATAAAACTACCAAAAGACCAAAAACATCATAAATCATCACAAAAGACCAAAAACATCATAAAAAAATACACACAACGCATTAAGAAACAAACAGCTAGGTACATACAGTACACTTCACTTCAGCAGTTTACCAACCCTGGTTGACAATTAAATGAACTCAATTTAGGAGACTAGGTTGAGACCAAACAGGAGGATCCCAATATTTTTCTGATTCCATGCCTCAAGAAGGCCTCTAGACAGCATATAGTTTCCTCCATGGATATCCCACCTTTTCATGATGAGAGGCATTTGGATTTATCACTAAAGGCTTACTTATACACTTGAGAGGAGTAAATTGGGGACATATTGATGAGAGAACATCTTGTTCATTGGAGGAACTTATCATATGAGGATGCTACAAGAGGAGGAGAGAAGGATCTTCAATTCTATCCTTGCAATTTCTTGAGGACAAGCAACATTTGGGAGGGGAGGATTGTAATATTCCTAAATTAGCATGCAACTAATTGGAATATTAATTTTTGGTTAATTTCGACAAATCCTAATGTTGGGCGGAAATAAAAGAAGTGATGGGACCCATAACCCACACTTAGGAAATAAATTCTCCCTAAAGTTACTTAGGAAAATATCAGATGGAAGCGTGGGGCCCATGAGAGCCTAGTGATAGCGTGAGGAAAGGGGCAGCATGGACAACGTGGGCCCATGGCAGCGCAGTTGAGTGGGGACAGCGTGGCCAAGGAGGGACAATGCAATTTAGTGGGGCTCGGGTGAGAAAAAGGCTCTCAAGCATAAAAGGGAGAGGAGGCTCCTCATTCTAGGATTTGATTATGCATCTTCTGATTTGTGTCTTCTGACATTGAGCATGCTTACACTGTTTAGTGAAGTATGCAAGTGTTGTTCAACACGTGGGTGTCTTCAAGCAGAGATCCCAACCTTAGCTTCAGTGGACTTCAAGTACCCACTCAGGTGAGGATATCCACCATTTTTTTCTAGAGTAGAGCTCACAACATCCTTCAACCAAGAGCACACAGTCACTAAGACAACGCAGTCACGTTTAGGAATTACACAGTCTTGGGTGGAGGCAACACCAGGAGAGAGGGAAGATAAAGGGTTTTAGCTTGGGAGTGTTGTGAAGGGATAAACCCTTCACAAATCATCTTTTGTAGTAGGATGAGGCCACCATTGGCAGTATATTAGTTCAGGGCCAGCGTACTCACCTAGAGTGCATAATTTTCCTTGGGAGGTCAAATTCCAGGGTCAGCCATTCCGGGATTCCTTCCTGGGTTTTTCCGGGTTATTGTCGGAGAGCTTATATCCCGAGTTTCATATTTTTATGAGTAGGGGAACAACCCAAAACAAAAGCTCCATTCCAGCAGCAGTAGCAACAACATCAGGGGTTATGCAGTCATAGAGAGAGTAGCCATTGTTTGAGGGATTCTGAGAGTATTTCCAGCTTGCCTAGAGCAAGCCAAGGTGCCATAATTTTGATCACCTTTGTACACATTGTTATATTTCATATTATAATAAAATGACTCAGCGTTTTTCCATATTTGCAGTGTTTTTATGACGTCTCTCTATTTTATGTAGTTATGTGTATATGTTGCTTTATATTACTATCTATTTCCTATTCAGAATATTACATCTTACATGAAGTTATGAGTCATTTTTATGTTTGTTGGATCATATGTCTTAATTATGATGAATTCATTTGTCTAAAATATTCACAATGCAACAATAAATTAGAGAAATAATTTGTTCATAATATCATGGTTGAAATATGCTGAAAAGTTAATGATTTTTAATTCTATGGGTGAAAAATTGTGAAATATATTTTATCTTTAACATTATGGTTGAAAACAATTATAATTTTAGGGATTTTTAGTGCCATGATATTATATGTTAAACGACACGGATAAAAATTGTTGGAATTTAAATATGTTTAAAGTCCCATTATTTTGTATTTAACTTCATTACTAAAAATATGTTGAAATTGTACCTGGAAAATAAAAATGGTATTCTAGCACCAAAATTAGTGTGTTTTTTTCCATTTATTTGGCACATAAAAATTGGTTTTACTGGAATTTTTAAAAAATGTTGCAAATTAAACCTGAAAAAAAATAAAACCTTGTTTTGGAATACATACTTTTCATTTTTGGGTTGCTTTTCATGTTTTTTGTGGGTTTTTTGGCTAGAGTTCCTGTTTCAAATTTTACGTTGTTCAATGCTGAAGTGCTCCAAGAAAAATCTAAGTGTCCAAGAGTTTGAGAGAGAGAGAATATAGAGAGAGCTCCAAAACTAAATTGACAAAAGGGTACCACCTGATCCTCATAAGCCTTTTGATCAATTAGGCCTCTATTTTCTTCTTTTTCCTCCTCACATGCAACATGTGACCTTTCACCTCCCTTTTCTCCTATTTTCCATTATTTTCATAAATAAATGTCACTTTCCTTTCCAAATCCTTTTCCATTGCCTTTGCCAATTTCCTTATAATAAACCAATTGAACACCCACACTATGATTTTTTTTCCCAACATTGAACTTGGAATAAGTGACCCATGACCAAGGTTTTATTTTACCTTTATTAACTTTTACATAGATTTTTTACCAAGGATGTTCCAGAAGCCTTCCCCTTGGGTGAACACTGTCCTTGGTGTTTAATTATATCTATAACCAACAATACTACTGAAAGCAAAACATACTTCCCATGGAGCTTTATAACTTAGCTTGTTGCATATTTTACATGAGAAGCAAACCAACATGAAAAACATAAAATCATGACAACCATAATTACATGACACCATACCGCTTATTGGAGCCTTATAACACATCTCATGGAAGTATTTACATCCATAAAATATGTACATATACCAAACACCATGTCAAAACATATACAAAAACATATATCAAAGACAATCACTCAACCATCGAATAGAGAAGGATACATAGCCTACATCTGATCTGCCATATCTCATGTAGCTTCATCGGGTACAAATTGCTTCCACTACACTTTAACTTGCTCGATTTCTCAGTTTTGGAGCATGAACACCTTTATCTTCAATATACATTGATGTTTCGGCTGGAATTATCCATATGGATCCACCTATTATACAAACCAATCAATCGCATGATCAACATCTTTAACATACTTCTTAATCAATCACACATGGAAAACATCATGGAATTTCACTATTGGAGGCTCTACAAGTCCATAGGATATTGGCCCAATCCTTTCAAGAATCTTGAAATGTCCACAAAACCAAGGTGCCAGCTTGGCACATGATCCAATCCATAAGGAGCTCTTATTTGGCTTGATGTGAAATTACACATGTTCCCCAAACTCCTTAAACAACCTATTCTGATCTACATAAATTTTATGCTTGTCCCGTGCTGTCTTTAGATTCTTCTTGATTACCTACATTTCCTATTCAATTTCTTCCAACATGTCTAGTCCAATCAATACCTTGTTCATTAGATCACTCCAACTGATGGGAGTATTACAACTTTGCCCATACAGTACCTCAAACAGACTCATCCTCAGTGACTCCTGGTAATCACTGTTGTAAGAAAACTCAACCAACGAAAGGTACTCCACTCATCTCCTCTGCAAATGCATCACATACATCCTTGACAAGTCCTCCAATATCATGTTTACCCTCTCAGTCTTTCCATTTTTTTGCGGATGATAATTTGTATGGAAGGTCAACTCTGTACCTAAAACTACAAACAACTCCTTCCAAAACTTGGAAGTGAAATTTCAATCCCTATCTAATACAATCTTCTTTAGAAAACCATGCAATATGACCACATCTATGATGAACATTTGTGTCGCATCACTAGATGAATATGTAGTCTTCAATGGAATAAAGTGTGGTACCTTAGTAAATATGTCCTCCATTGAAATGACCTCCCATTTCCACTCCGGAATCACATTTGGTTGTAGAAATCCACCTAGATGTTTACACTCTGCCTTTTCCTGTTGACCATCCAAACACCTAGCCACAAAACCTGCCACATATTTCTTTAGATTCGGCCAATAATAAAATTTCTTCACTTCTCTCAATGTATTCTAGTATATTGGATGACCTGAATATGGTTTCTCATTAAACTCCATCAAGATAATTTTCTTGATCTCACCACTGTCTGGCACATATATCTTGTCCCTAAATTTGATCAAGCCATATGCTGAGAGATCCACATCCCGAGCACCTGTACCTGTACCTGTACCACTACCTGTACTTGTACCTATAGTCTGTTGTAACTTGTGCATGAGACCTCTATACCTGTCATCATGTTGACTTGCCTATAAAATCTTATCTTGTAATTATGTCCCATAAGAACTCATATTTGCAACATGATTTACATGTATCTGCCTGCTAAGAGCATCTAAAACCCTATTCTCTTTACCCTTGACGAACCTGATCTCAAATTCAAACTCACCGACCATGGCTAACCATCTAGCTTGTATGGAATTCAGATTCGGTTGGTAAAATAGATACCTCATTCCACGGTGATCACTCTTGAGCACCAACCTCCTACCAAGAAGATAATGCCTCCACATCTTCAATGCATGAAGGATCACTGCCAACTCAAGATCTTGTGTTATATAATTATGCTTGTTCTGATTCATTTTTCGTGACTTGTAGCATACTACATGTTCCTCGTGCACAAGGACTCCACTAAGCCCTCTCTTGCAAGCATATTTACAAACTACAAACTATTTGTTCAGGTTTTCAATATTTAACACTAGGGCATTCATCAATAACTGCTTCAAGTGTTCAAAACTTGTTGCACATTCCTCTGTCCATTAAAATTTATTACCTTTCCTCTGCAATGACGTAATAGAATACGCAATGTAATATAAGTTCCTGATGAACCTCCTATAGTAGCCTGCTAGCCCTATGAATTATCTTACCTCATCCACGTTTCTAGGAGCTTCCCACTCCATGAAAGCCTTATCTTCTCTGGATCCACTGTTATGCCTTCCTTGGATACCACATGCCCTAAGTAATGTACCTTTGTCTAAAAGAAACTACATTTACTGAGCTTAGCATACAATTGATGCTCTCTCAATAGTCTCAATGTTGTTTCTAAATGCTCGGTATGATCTTCCTCATTCTTAGAATATATCAAGATTTCATCAATGAATAAAATAAAAAACTTGTCCAGATAAGGACACAACACACTATTCATCAAGCACATAAAAGTGAATGGAGCATTATTCCAATCAAATGTAACTAAAACAAATTCATAATGCCCATACTTGGTCAAAAGTTGTCTTGTAAATTCCATCTTCCTTGATGCATGCCTGATGATATCCAATTCTTAAATCAATCTTTGATAACATTGTTGCTCCCTTCAACTGATGAAATAAGCCATTAATCCTCGATAACATATACTTGTTCCTGATGGCCACCTTGTTCAACTGCCTATAATCAATGCACAACCTGAGAGTGCCATTCCTTCTTCTTCACAAATAATACCTGTACGCCCCACGATGATACACTTGGTCTAATTTAACCCTTGTCAACCATTTTCTTCAACTATAACTTCAACTCTCTAGATTACTCATCCTATACGATGCCGATGTTGGTGATGCCCCTGGTACCAACTCAATGGAGAATTCCACTTCTCTATGAGGCCGAAACTCTGATATCTCCACTGGAAACACATCCTGAAACTATTGTAAGATTGAATACCTACTCAAGACATTGACATCCTTAGCTTCATTACCTTTATCACTAGAATGCATTGCAAATAAAACACACCCTTTTATGCGACTATGCTTTGCCTGCATAGTTGTCACTGTCCTAACTGATGTTGCCTTCTTCTTACCCTTTAAGACTCTCTCCTCCATTATCATCCAAAAAATCAATGGATTTGTCATAACAATCCACTTTGTTCCTATGAAGATACACTAGTCCATACCCAAAAGAATGTTATACTAACCCAACGAAAATACATTCAAATGTTCTTATGTAGACATACCATTCAACTCAAATGCACAAGCTCTTACCCAATGATGAACTCACTTCTTTGTACCTATATCCAATTGCAGTAACCAAGACTTTGCATGCACTTCTTTATTCAAACCACAGTTATCAACCAAGTCAGGGTTAACATAACTATAATTAGATCCAAGGTCAATCAAAATAGAAACAACTTGATCACAAAAATTACCATCCATCTCAATGATAGATGCTTGACGATCTTCCTTCTTATTATCCAGCGCTGCATAGATACGAGGAATGTTATGGCCAACATCCCCAATAGTTTGCGCCTCTTGTGCACTATAGATCTTAGGCGTACCACCCTAATCCTGAAAATCCTTTTTAATATTCTCCTTACCACATGTCCAACACTACAACCGTCTTATACAATCACCTCTATTCTGTTGTTGTGACCAATGTCCTTATCTAGTTGCATTGAACTTCTTATGTGGTGCAACATTCTCTTTTTGTTTTGCATTATGAGGCCTTTTTATTTTCAGTTTCCTTTTACCTTTACCTTTAAATTTATATTTTCCTTTCCACCCTTGTTGAGACTCATTCTCATGCTTTGACTGCTCATAACAATGATTCAGTTTTCCAATAACTTCTTCAAGTGAGTGAGGATCATCATACTCAATCCAATCTCTAAATTCTAATGGAAATCCACTAAAAAATATTTGAACTTTAGGTTTTTCATCTTTAATATATGGTACATACCTCAATAACTCCAAGAACTTGGTCTTATACTCCTCATTTGTCATCGATCCTATTTTAAGCTCATAAAATTCCTTGGCTTTGCTGTCATAGTACCTTTCTGACAAGTACTTCTTTCTGAAGAGTATCTTGAATTCATGCCAACTCAAATCCTCTTTCCTGATGTCTCTAACCCATTTTACATCTTCCCAACAAATATCCTCTTTCCCTTTGAGGCTAAAGATAGTTATTTCGGCGTTCATATTCTCTGTGTAGTCACGCAATTCAAAGAACTTATTCATGCCAAGTAACCAAGCCTATGCATCCTCAGGCTTCTTAAAACATCCATCAAAAGTAGGTGGCTTCTCTTTCTTAAAATAATCCAGAAAATACCCCATATCACTCCTCTTGTAAGGGTGATGATGATTACGATCATGGTGCCTGTTAGAACGAGAACTAGAATAGTACCTGTGTTCATCACCTCTCCTACCCGAGGTATCCTAAAATCTACCATATTTGATCGTGTCATCTCTATATGACTTGTGAAAACCATGAGACCTAATGTCATATGCCCCATTAGTACCATCCTCCTATCCATATTTGATACAAAGTGGTCTTGTCTCTTCAATTTTGACAAACTCTAACGAATTACTACATTGAATTCTACTTGTTTTTCCTGTTCTTGCATGATTATGTCATTATTTTCTTTTCAAATCCTTATTTATTTTTTCAAACTCCTCAATGTGTCTTCTAAGTCAGAAGAGTGCCCAACACCACCCTGCTCATTTTATTCATAGGGAGAATATTTGTAATATGCCATCTTGCTATTCATCTTGATTTCTTCCTGCAAGGCATACTATGTCAGCTAAACCAAAACATAAACAAAAAAACATACCTCAATATAATTCGGGGAAGATATCTCATCTGCAATACTAAACAAATTAGCACAATACATATATAAACATAATCATATAAGAATTTAATCATTATCTCAACCATTATCTAGTTGATATGCATAACAATACAACCATAAAACCAACTAGACACAATGCACACATAATAACATATGTGTGACATGCAAACATACACATTATATACAAAAATTGACATGCCTAACCAATGCATAGTTGACATACATCCATGACGACCACATCCAATAAATTACACCATGAACTTTCACACGGTGACACTACTGCAACCATGACCAACACCACAAACACATAGTCCACAAAAAAAGAGCGCATATGCAACTGACATGAATGCATGACCAACACACTGCCCATCTAGTGTAAGGGGTGAACCATGATCTGATACCAGTATGTAACACCCTCCTCCCAAATTTACCCAAGTTAATTGGTTTGATGGGGTAAACATGTGATGAGAGGCTAAAATGACCTGATTCAACCTCCTAGGTCACCTTAAGGAAGTGGAACCCACAAAACACAACCAAATTGATCATCCACACAACCAACATAACCTCTTGGAGCTACCCCACTTTTCCAGGTGATCAACCCCTAAGGGAAATCAACAATTCAAGGACCTAGAGCCCTAGTCGCTCCCTTTCCAATCCCTCTAAGTGACCGAGAGCCCTAGTCACTCCCATGAGCCTCCATGAGTGCAACTACAACATTTTTCTACCATTGCTATGGTAGCGGATTCGGTATTTAAGGCTAAATTTCAGGGCTAGGACACAACCATTTTCCAGAACTTCACGGAGTTGACAGGAATCAAATGAAACATAGATACAATGATACCAATGCATATTATTGAACATAAACGTGACTAGACCCCTACTAGCCATGATGGGAATTTCGTCAAAAATGTCACAAATATGTATTCTACAGGTTTAAAAAACATATCTAAGCATAAGGGTCTCATACTTATGTAAGAATATCTAAGAAGCACGAATGACTTATATCATTAGCTGCATTATCATCTATTAGGTCATATATTCACTGCTCATTCATTTACAAATTAAAATATGATGAGAACCATACATTTTCACTGTCATAAAACACATTCATAAACATCACATAAATAACAAAAATACCCAAGATACGAAAACCATAAATGCTACGTAGAATTACATTTACACATAAAATACCAAGGAAATGAACTCTTACTAATGATTGCAAGATCCAACCCAGTATGGGACTACCAGGTTCCACCTGAACATATATTGGAAGAGACAAATATTTCTTCAACCAATCACCCCTGTGCCATATTCCAGGCATGAATGTGGGACTCAAACCAAAAGAACTAACCAGGGCTTCTCGAGGCTAAACAACCTCACCCTCATAAATAGAAATAGGCTTTACCTCAATCCTAATTGGGCCACTAGACCATAAAAAAGCATGGATGCCATTGTATTTCTCCACCTACATCGTGAGGAAGTTTCCTGTCTATTAGTCTCTAGGATTTACTGTAATCCACACTCTGATCTAGGGATCACTAGGCCATAACTGAGACACCACCCTCTAGAATTTACCGCATATCCTTCCATTCAATGGCAAGGATTCCTAGCCCTGATCAAGGGAAACCACTGCCAGGATTTACCGTATATCCTGCCATTCACTGGTCGAGAATACCCGACTTTACCGCAACCCACAGTCTAGTTTAGGGGTCACTAGGATAGTGGCTTTACCACAATCCACAGTCTAGTTCAGGGATCACTAGGCCACATGTTATTTCATTCAAAGATCCACCTCACTCAGCTTTGAATCCATTCGACAATTGAGATCAACCAAAACATGAGAACCCCATCACACCATGGCTATCCAAAAATGGCAAGGAAAGGCTGAAGAACACTATCACACCTGGAAAATCCCATCCCAATGATAGCAAGAGAACCAAGAACACACATGCATGCTAAATATATCAAGGAAGTCACACATGAAAATCGATACCTGCAAGTAAACTCGTTGTAGCTACTTGATCCCGCTCTTTCTTACTCGATATTTGCTTCCTCTTTTCCTTCTTTACCTTTATTGATCCAACTTTGAAGTTCTTCAAGAAAAATGTAAGTGTCCAAGAGTGTGTGTGAGAGAGAATAGAGAGAGAGCTCCAAAATTGAACTAACAAAAGGTTACCAATTGATACTCATAAGCCTTTTTATTAATTAGGCCTCTATTTTCTTCATTTTCCTCCTCACATTCTACCTGTGAACCTTTCATCTCCATTTTCTCCTATTTTCCATTATTTTCATAAATAAATGCCAATGAATGCTACTTTCCCTTCCAAATCCTTTTCCATTGCCTTTTCCAATTTCCTTAGCCATAATAAACCAAATGAACACGCACACTAGGATGTTTTTCCCAACATTTAACTTGGAATAAGTGTCCCATGATCAAGGTCTTACTTTACCTTTATTAAAATTTGCAAGGATTTTTTACCAGGGTTGTTACAGAACCCCACCCCCCCCCCACCCCCTTGGGGGAACACCATCCTTGGTGTTCAATGACACCTATAATAAACAAGAATGCTGAAAGAAAAAAAATACTACCCATGGATATTTATAACTTAACTCATTGCAGTATTTACAAGGATCATCTTGCTGAGAAGAAAACCAACATGAAAAACATAACAACATGACAACCATAATTACATGAAACCATACCACTTATTGGAGCTTTATAACACAAATCATGGTGGTATTTACATCCATATACATATGTACATATACCAAACACCGCATCAAAACATATACCAAAACATGTGTCAAGGAATTTTCGCTCAACCAACGAATAGAGAAGGATACATAGACCACATCCGATCCACTATCTCCCATGTAGCTTCTTTGGGCACAAAGTGCTTCCACTACACTTTGACCTACTCGATTGCTCGATTTAGGAGCATGAGCACCTTTCTCTGCAATATATACTAAGGTTCTGACTGGAGTTCTCCATCTGGATCCACCTGCAAATACTGACCAATCAATCACATGATCATCATATTTAACATAATTCTTAAGCAATGACACATGGAAAACATCATGGAATTTCACTGTTGGAGGAAATGAAATTCGATAGGATACTAGTCCAATCCTTTCAAAAATATCTAAAGGTCCACAAAACATAGGTGCCAACTTGGCACATGATCTAATCCACGAGGAGCTCTTATTTGGCTTGATGCGTAAGTACACGTTCCCAAACCTGAAAAATCCTTAAACAACTTGTTCCAATATGTATAAAGTTTCTGCCTGTCCTATGTTTCCTTTAGATTCTTCTTGATTACCTGCATTTCCTGTTCCATTTATGCTAACATGTCTCATCCAATCAATACCTTTTTCACCAGATCAATCCAACTAATGGGATTATTAAAACTCTGCCCATACAGCTCCTCAAACAGACTCATCCTCAGTGAATCATTGCAATGAAACCTTTGCACCTACTGTAAGATATACTACTATAAGATATTTAGTTTCGTTGGCTGCAAAAATGGGATGGAATAACCATCAAATGGGCGTAAAAACAACATTTTTGAATGGATCATCGATGAAGAAGTATAAATTAAACAACATGAAGGATTTGAAATAAATAGCAAGAACACTCATGTTTATAGTCTCAAGAAAGCCCTATATGGCTTGAAGCAAGCTCCTAGGGCATGGTATGAAATAATGGATGCATATATTTTAGGAATACAATTTATCAAAAGTACTGCATATATAAACCTCTACATCAAATTGGTGGATAATGAGCTAGTCATTATTCTACTATATGTGGATGATTTATTTATTACAGGCGTGGAATGAAGGATACAAGAATGTAAGAAGATGCTGACACCCGAATTTGAGATGAAGGATCTCAGAGTTATGCCTTATTACCTAGGTTGGGAAGTATGGCAGAAACTTGGGGAGATATATCTGGGGAAAGGTAAATACATAATCAAGTTATTGCAAAATTTTGGTATGATGGATTCCAAGTCCATGACTACTCCCATGATCACCAATCTCAAGAAGTTGAGAAGCTTTGACTCCATCCTCGTAGATCCTACTAGTTATCATAAGTTAGTAGGTTCTATAATATTATATCTGGTAAATATTAGACCAGATATGTGCTTCGTTGTAAACATTCTTAGTCAATTTCAGTTGGAGCCTTGTCATGATCATTGGATAACTGCTGATCATATATTAAGATATCTACATGGTACTATACATCATTGCCTAAAGTGTAGAAAATCCACATAGATTCAAACTAATATTTGTAATATGCCAAAACAAAATACTTGAATCTACTCTAAAAATTGCGGAACCAATTACGATCGCAAAATAACATGAACAAGAAAGATAAAGAATTTCAATCTCACAAAAAAAATATTTATCGAGGGAAAGCCTTAGCTAAAAACCCTGCTATCTATATATTTCATAAGTCAAAGAATACGAGAAAAATACAATGCTTCTCTCAAGCTGGAGAGCTCTCTGCACTATCTTTGTTTGTGTAACTGATTCCTGGGCAATCTTGGTTCAATACTTAACCAATTCATTGGCCTTAGGATTCCCTATTTCCTTACGTAGTTTCTTGGGTTATTAGGCCCCTATTAACAAGGAAATTCCCCAATAATTATTGCGCAATACATCAAGGCCTTTCTTCTGACTCCATGCACCACTTGTATAATTTTATGATTATACAACTAACAATACACTTCCCTGTAACTCCAATCTTAACTAGGTCTTCCCCAAAATTGGCATGCATGAGTTATTTTTGAGTGAATTATCAGTTATCTGATTGATCACTACATGTGAATTAAATCTAATTTAATTCAATGGATCTCTCACTAGTTCCTCCATCAGTTAGAATTAGTTAAACTGATTTTAACTCAAATAATTAAGTTAATTAATTACAACTCAAAATAAAATGTAACTGGGCCCCATAAAACTTAGAGAACACTCCACATGCCTCTAGTTTGACCTTCAAATCGAATTGACTGAGCTAAATAAGTCTTTTCGACTTATTTAACTCGTACAAGTTGTCATGTGATGTGGAATTTCAATTTCCTTCTAATTTAATTAAGGGAAAATTAAATTAGAAGCCTCTTCTTGTTGCCATTTTCAACACTCCCTCTCAATAAGAAATGGATTGTCTGCTACCCTCATCCTGTCTCTATGGAACTCAAATTTTCCTCTCGAAAATGCCTTCATCAAGATGTCTGCATCCTGATCCTCTATAAGAATGTACTCTAATGACGTAATCCTCCTCTACACACAATGTCTGAGATGGTGATACCATATATCAATATGCTTGGACTTGTCATGAAAAACTGGATTAACCAAGAGTTTTATGCAACTCTGTTATCACAATAAATCATCGTTGAATCCATCTGTTGAATAAACAATCCAATAAGGATATTCCTCATCTAGATAGCCTCACAAGCTACTTGACTAAAAACCATGTACTCTACTTCTATTGAACTAAGTGCAATTGATCTTTGCTTCCTACTGTACCAGGAAACTGTTGTTGACCCAATATTGAAGATGCCCCCTAATGTGCTCCTCCTATCAGATGGAATCCCTACCCAATCTACATTTGTGAAGCCTTGAAGCTTCACTCTCTCTATCTGACTGTACCATAGACCAAACTGATTGGTGTCTTTGAGGTATCTCAACACATGTTTGGTTTCCTTCCAATAGAGCTTGGTAGGCTTAACCATAGCTTGACTAAGTTGGTTAACCACATAACACATGTATGGTCGTGTTTTCACAAAGTACATGAGTGAACCCATAAGCTACCTGTACATGGTAGCTTCTACCACTTCACCTGAAGTAACATCTTCCTTCCTCCAATTCCCTGCTAGAGGAGTCTCCATGGGTTTGCTTCTCTCCATGTGAAACTTCTTCAGAACCTTGTTGGCATACTTGCCCTGAGATAAAAAAATAGTCCCACATCTCTTTTCCAAATTTCTAAACCAAGGAAATAATGCAAGATCCCCATATCCTTCGGTTGAATCTCTGATTAAACTGAGAGGGGGGGGGTGAATCAGTTTAATACATTCCTGATCTTTTAAAATTTTCAATAAACTTATTTACACCTTCATTTCAAACTCTATTTGATGTGAGAGTAATCTTAGAATGTAATCTGAAAGTATTAGTTTAATAGAGCAGTAGACTTAATTTGAGAGCAGTAGGTATTAAGCAAATGATACATATCAGATCAATACATAAATATCATGCACAGAGACACCAGATATAAGTGGAAACCCATAAAGGGAGAAAACCACATCTTATTATTGTTGTGATGCAAAGGCAAGCTCCAACTCCCTCTCACCACTGTTTTTCTGCAGGCACCAACCTACAGGAGGCTCCTACCTCAATTCTACAAGTTACAACTTGCAAGGAAGCACCAACTCCCTTCAGTTTTCTGCAGGCACCAACCTACAGGAGGCTCCAACCTCAGTCAGCTACAACTGACGACTATCAAGCTGCAACTTGATAGGGAAGCTCCAACTTCCTCAATTTATCAAACTGAAAGTTTTCTGATTTACCTCAGATATCAGCCCTGTTCTGTAGCTTCTCCTTCTGTTCTGTTTTTTTTTTTTTTTAATCTTCTCTGTCTTACTCTTCTATATTCTGCCTTCTCTCGATTTACTCTCTCCTTACACTCTTGAATATCAAGATGATATTATTTATATATTTCTTCACATGACTGTTTGTATTTTGCTTGGAATTCGAAATGGAAAGTCATGTCTCTTTTCCTTCTGCCTTCTCACTCCTTTTATCAGCTTACTCAGAAATTATAACTGTAGGTGTCAATTTTAACATTACGGTGGGAGTTTGTTTTCTCTCGGAGACTTGCCAATGCATCACAAACAATAAAAACAATTAAAACATTTACATTCAAATTTAAATGAGAACTCTAGCTCACTCGTTTTTCCTCTTGGCTTGCTGCGCATTTGTCTTTTCTCTGACTGTGTCTTTGTCTTTTCTGTGACTGTGTTTTATCTCTTTTTCGTTCTCTGTATGTCATTCTGTATATGGCTGCTGCGTAACTTCTGTATTTGTGTAACTGCATTTTTCATTTTTATATCAGCGCTTTATATATATAAATGAATATGCTGACTGTAATTCTAGGCCATATTCCAATGCTTTTCATGCCACGAGTGTCTTGTTGATGTGGAACATTCCGCAAGTGGAACGGACATATATCACAGTCATTGTATATTGATAATCGCCCTCCACCTTAAGCCGAGGCCCGTGGGTCCACAGACCACGCGGCACTTTTCAATACAATTGCAACAACTTTTTATATATATTTATATATAACAACGCCTTCACAAATTTCCGTTTGCGATTAGAACTGGAACTCAAACACTTGTTAATCATAGTTAATAAGCCCATCGGGTCCGGGCTTCAATCAAATGCAATCGGGGCGCATAATAGAAAATTTCCGATTGCGATCAGAACACGGATGCGATTTTCATATATCAACTCCCACTTATAACTGGATCGGGTCCGCCACTTCAATCGCAACGTTTTACAAAGTCGTGCAATCAATCGGAGAGTTCCGATTGCGATTGAGATTCTGGATGCGATTGAACCTATTAAATCCATCGTATAATGCCATCGGGTCCGCCACTTGCCGGGCTTCAATCAAATGCAATCGGGGCGCATAATAGAAAAGTTCCGATTGCGATCGGAACACGGATGCGATTTGCATATATCAACTCCTGCTTATAACTGGATCGGGTCCGCCACTTCAATCGTAGCGTTTTACAAAGTCGTGCGATCAATCGGAGAGTTCCGATTGCGATTGAGATTCCGGATGCGATTGAACCTATTAAATCCATCGTATAATGCCATCGGGTCCGCCACTTGATCGGAGCATATTACAAAGGACTTGCGATCAATCGGAAAGTTCCGATGCGATTAGCCGGAATTCAAATATATATACACCATCGTTAATACACCCATCGGGTCTGAACTCTTAATCACAATCGCAAGTCTTTTAATATGTGTTGCGATTGACCACTGTTCATTGTATTTTGCCGATGCGATTGGGACAGGACTTCAAACATGTTTGAATTATAATTCATACCTCCATCGGGTCCGGACTTCCAATCGCAATCGCAACTCACATGTTCTCCGATGTGATTGACCAATTCTGATGCGATTGGGAACTCGGATGCGATTAGCAATAAACTGTGGCATATAGCTCAATCGAGTCCGGCCTTTAATCGGAGCACATAACAAAACTCCGCCGATTTAACCTTTTCTCCGATTGCGATTGGGGAGGGGTCCCACCTTATAAGCCATTTCGTTTTGATAGAACCTTTGGTTAAAGTGCTCCGCTTGTATATAACTGATATATATGCTTATATATATTTTGCCGCTGGAGTGAAGCGATTCCCGGAATAATTTTTGTATTTGTTATATGTGCTCCGCCGGTTGGAGAGTGCGATTCCCGGAATATGGTTCTGTATTATATGTGTAACACCCGGCTGGAGTCTGCGATTCCCGGAATAAGATTCGTGTTGTATAACGCCGGTTGGAGTGTGCGATTCCTGGAATATGGTTCTGTATTATATGCCGCTGGAGTGAAGCGATTCTCGGAATTTTGTAACTGCTCTCTGCCTCTGTCTCTGCCTCTGCTCCGCCGGTTGGAGAGTGAGATTCCCGGAATTTTGTAACTGCTCTCTGCCTCTGTCTCTGCTTCTGTCACTCTGCCTCTGTCTCTATCTTCCGATAATGGTTCTTCACTGTGCTTCTATGACTGTTACATTTTGACTTTCTTCTTGCTGCCTCTATTGCTTTCGTTGTGCCTCTTTTGCCTTCCTTTGCTACAGCGCTGCCTCTTTTGCCCGAGTGCTGCCTCCTTTGCCATCAATGACAATATTTCCAACAGTCTCCCCCTTTGGCATTGATGGCAATCCACTTTCTCTGTTTGCTTTCTCTTTCTCTTGTTGCTTGCTCTTCCTGTTTGCTATTTGTTCTTCCTCCCCCTTTGACATCAATGGGAAAGGATGACTCCTCATCCCTCCGTATGGGTTCTGTCGTTGTATTTCCTTTCTCTGAGTTACATTTTGGTCCTCTTGGACTATGCTGTGTTTCATTTGTAGTGCCTGTAATATGTGCTAGATTGCAGACAGAGATGATGCATTTTACGATTGAAAGGTTCTTGTTGCTTCTGAATGCTGATAATATTGATAATGCTGATCCTGTGGACTTGTTTTATGCTTATCTTGTTGGTTGTTCTCCCCCTGGAATGATATCTTCGTTTTGTTCTCCCCCTGAGACTGTACTTTCTCTTCATATTAGAGAATAGTATCTACAGATACTACCCCTAGTTTATCTCTCAAGTATTCGAATGGTTCTCTGGCAAGTGGTTTGGTAAATATATCTGCTATATGTTCTTTCGTTGATACATAGTCCAGTTTAACTATCTTCTGAGCCACTTGTTCTCGGAGAAAATGATACTTGATTGTTATATGTTTAGTTTTTGAATGAAGCACGGGATTTTTAGATATACTTATAGCACTTGTATTATCACATTTGATTGAGATAGGTTCATTAATGCTTACCTTCATGTCTTGAAGTGTCTGCTTCATCCACATGACTTGTGTGCAACATGCTGCTGCTGCTATATATTCTGCTTCAGCTGTAGAGAGAGAGATGGATGTTTGTTTCTTGCTTAGCCATGCCACCAGACTTTCTCCTAGATAGAATGCACCTCCACTTGTACTCTTCCTATCATCCACACAGCTGGCCCAATCTGCATCTGTGTATGCTGTCAAGGTGAAGCTTTTGCCTTTAGGATACCAAAGCCCATATTGTGCAGTTCCTTGTAGATATCTGAGTATTCTTTTTACTGCCAGAAGATGGTTTGTTTAGGTGCTGCTTGATATCTTGCCACTAGTCCTACTGCTAGCATGATGTCTGGTCTTGAAGCTGTCAAGTACAGCAGGCTTCCTATCATGGATCTGTAGAGTTTTTGATCTACATCTGCAGACCTATCATCAGCACACAGCTTGCATCCCGTGATCATGGGGGTTGTCATTGGTTTGTAGTCCTCCATTTTGAATTTTTTCAGCATTTCTTTTAAGTATTTTTCTTGAGAAATGAATGTGCCTGTGTTCTTTTGCTGAATTTGCAGTCCCAAGTAGAAACTGAGTTCTCCAATCATAGACATTTCAAACTCTGTTTTCATCTCATCAACAAACCCTTTTGCTAGTTCATCTTTGTTTCTTCCAAACATAATTTCATCAACATATAAAACAACAATTAGGAGTTCATTTTCATGCGCTTTTATGTATAGATTGCTGTCTACTCCACCTCTATTAAAACCATGCTTTTGCAAATATTTGTCCAGTCTTGAGTACCAAGCACGAGGAGCCTGTTTCAGTCCATATAGGGCCTTCTTCAGTCTGCACACATAGTCTTCTTTGTCTGTCAATGAGAAGCCTTCTGGTTGTTCCATGTATTCTTCTTCTTCTAGATCTCCATTAAGAAAAGAAGACTTTACATCCATTTGATATACCTTGAAGTCTTGATAGCATGCAAATGCCAGGAACATTCTGATAGCTTCCATTCTAGCTACAGGGGCAAATTTTTCATCATAATCAAGTCCTTCTATTTGTGAGTATCCTTTGCAGACCAGCCTAGCTTTATTCCTGATTACTTGTCCTTGCTCATTCATTTTGTTTTTGAATACCCATTTTGAACCAATGATATTTTTCTCAATAGGTCTAGGAACTAGTTCCCAGATATTGTTCTTCTCAATTTGGTCCAATTCTTCATTCATTGCTTTTATCCAATACTTGTCCTTGCTGGCTTCTTCAAATTTCTTTGGCTCTATTTGTGATAACATGGCTATGTATACTTCTTCTGTTTGTTCTGTTAGCTGCCTTCTTGTCTGGACTCATGCTTTCTTGTCTCCTATGATCTGATCTTCAGGATGATTCTTCTGAGTGTATCTTGAGGGGGTTTTCGAGCTCAGCTCTGCATCATCTGTTGTCTTGCTTGTTTCATCATCATCCTTGTCTTCCTCTTCATGGTTGTCTGATGGACTGCAACAGTCTGTATTTCTTGTATTGTTTGGAAGTTCTTCATCAAATCTCGCATCAATACTTTCAACTATCTTCCGAAGGATCTTGTTATAGCACCTGTACCCTTTGCTTTTGGAAGCATATCCTAGAAAAATCCCTTCATCTGCTCTTGCATCAAATTTCCCAAGGTTTTCATCATTATTCTTTATGTAACACTTGCTACCAAAGACTATGAAATGTTTTATTGAAGCTGGCTTTCCATGCCATAGTTCATATGGAGTCTTGTCACTGCTTGGCCTTAAGTGAGCTTTATTAAGGATATGTCTTTAGCGTGTGTCTTTCTTTTGAAGGTTTGAGCAATATTATTCTCTTGCATCATAGCTCTGGTTATTTGTTGTACAGACCTGTTTTGTCTCTCTGCTACTCCATTCTGCTGAGGTGTCTCTGCAATAGTAAATTGTTGCTTTATTCCATGTTCATTACATAGGTCTGCAAAGTCATAATCTGTGAATTCTCCTCCTCTGTCTGATCTGATACATTTCAGCTTGCATCCAGTTTGATTTTCTGCTAATGCTTTGAATATCTTAAATTTTCCAATGCTTCTGATTTATTTTTGAGAAAGGCAACCCATGTCATTCTGGAGAAGTCATCTATTATCAGCATGAAATAGGATTCTCCACTTGGTGTTCTAGTTCTAGCAGGTCCACACAGGTCCATGTGCACAAGTTGGAGTGGTCTTCTTGTTGAAAACTCCTCTTTAGATTTAAAGGATGTGCGAGTCTGTTTCCCTAATTGACAAGATTTGCATATAGTACTTGAAGGCCTTTTTATTTCTGGCATGTCTTTGACAGCTTTCTTCTTGCTCAATTTGATGATATGGTCAAAGCTAAGATGTCCCAATCTCCTATGCCACAACCATGACTCCTCAAGTTTGCTAAGATGGCAGGCTTCATCTTCCTCTTTCACTATGTATACATTGTTCTCTGTTCGAACACCTTTGAGCAGAGTCTTTCCTGTTGTGCTTGACCTGAATACACAATCTTCTGCTCTAAAAAGAACTTCACGGCCTTTGTCACACATCTGACTGACACTCAGTAAATTTTCTTTCAGTCCATCCACAAATAGTACCTCTTGGGCTTTTCCTCTGCCATTGTCTATGCTGACTGAGCCTTTTCCCTTGATCTTTCCTGATTTATCATTACCAAAAATAACATTGCCAGATTTCTTTTCATCAAGAGTTATAAACTTGCTTCTGTTTCCAGTCATGTGTTTGGAGCAGCCACTGTCCAAGTACCACTGGCTTTTCAGATCTTGAGCAGTTAGAGCCAGGTCATAGTTATTCACCTTCTTTATCCACTGGAGGCCCCCTTTTGAACATTTGATTATAGTTTTTGCAGAATTGTGAGCATGAACAAAATTTCTTTGACTCATAAACCTCCTTGAGGTATTGAACATCAGTCTTTGTCTATACTTTCTACATTCAATAATTTTATGGCCAAATTCCTTACAATAAAAACAATAACCATATAAATTATTTGCATACCTGATGTAAGGTTGTTTTCTCCATTTGTTTGTTTGAGATAGCCTCTTCACTGTTTGCATCTTTTGCAGGTCTGAATTACTCTTCCTTGCATAACAATATGCAACAATGTGTCTTGGCTTGTGGCAGACATAGCAGGTGGCATTCTTCATAGGAGGGAAGAATTTCCTCTGATGACTTCCAAATTTGATATACTTAGGGGCATGTGATTCTTTTTCTGCCATCTTAGTATTCATTATATTCTTTGTTACTAGAGGTTTCTTCTGCTCTCTGTCTCTCTTATTGCAGATATCTTCTTTTGTAGGAAGTATTTGAGCTACTTCCTCATCCTTCTTTGCTTTTACAAAAGTAATCTCTCTGTCAACCTTTTCTTTTCCTTTACTTGATTCTCCTTCGTAGCCTATTCCAGTCTTTATCATAGGGGATCTTTGAGCAACCAAAATTTCATTCAACTTAATAGAGCTTGTTGTTTGAGAAGGGTATATAGAAACTTTATGTTGAGCATTTTCTAATTTCTTTCTCAGACACAGAATTTCTTCTTCCAGCTTCTCTTGTTCTCAAGATTTATCCTTGATTTGCTGAAGTAACATATCTTCTATCTTCTTGGCTTCTCCAAGTTTTACCTTCAGCTGCATGAGGACTTCTGAATTTTGTTCTTCTTTCACACATTTTAGGAGAATCTCTTTTTGTTTTCTGCATTTTAGTTTGAGTCTGTCAATCTCTTCCAGAGCACTTCTTAGCTCCCCCTCAATGTCTACTTCCCCTTCTTCTTCTTCATCTTCTAGTAGGAGTCCCTCAAGATCTTCTATGGCCATCAATAAAAATTCTGAGGTTCCTTCTTCACTTGAGGGTTCTTCTGAGTCTTCAGATGCACTGCTGTCTTGCTGAGCATAGAAGGATTTTTTGTTGAATTTCTTTCCTTTCTGCCAGAACTTTGATGTGTCTTTCTCTTATTCTTGAGCTTGATTTCTTACTTTCTTGTGAGGACATTTAGCAGCATAATGTCCAACTCTTCCACAGTTAAAGCATTTGAAGGGAATTTTACCTTTGTATCTACCTGAGCCTCTATCCAATTTCTTGACAAATTTAGCTTCTTCTTCATCAGAGCAAGAACATATTTCTTCCTTTTCTTCTTTCTTCTTTTCTGTTTTGAATGTTGCTTCCCTTGTACTTGGCTTCTTCTGTGGGAGCCTCATTTCATAGGCTGTTAGATTTCCAAGTATCCGGTTCATGGTCAAAGTCTCCCAATCCGTTGTCTCTTCTATTGCAGATACCTTGGGATTAAATCTGGATGGGAGTGATCTTAGAATATTTTGCACAACTATACTTTCTGGTATGGTTTCTCCAAGAGCTTTCGTATTGTTAACAATTTCTGCAACTTTTAAGAAGAAGCTGCCAACATCTTCATCATCATTCATTTTTAAGTTTTCAAAGTGGGCTCTATATACTTGAAGTTTGGCAGTTTTTACTTTCTGGTCTCCCTCATGTATGTCTTCAAGAGTATCCCATATTTTCTTGGCAGTGTCTTTGTGCATTACTTTAATAAACTCTGCTTCACATAATCCATTCAGGATGGCATTCATGGATTTTGCATTAGCTACAAAGCTTTCTTTAGCTTCTTTTTCTGTATCAGTTGATTTCGGGGCATATCCTAATTCCACAGCAGCCCAGACTTCTATTCCTAGAGACATTATGTACGTCTTCATTCTGATTTTCCAGAAAGCATAATTTTCACCAGTGAAGAAAGGGGCTTTATTGGTTGAGCATCCTTCTTTACTAGCCATCTTGGGAACCTAGGATCTCCTTTCAGTTGTTAGACTTGTACAAAGGAACCCGCTCTGATACCAATTGTGAATCTCTAGTGGCCCCGAAGAGGCGGGGGGGTGAATGAGGTTTAATACATTCACGATCTTTTAAAAATTTTCATTAAACTTATTTACACCTTCATTTCATATCCAATTTAATGTGTGAGTAATCTTAGAATGTAAGAAGTAGGTATTAGTATAATATAACAGTAGACTTAATATGAGAGTAGCAGGTATTAAGCAGATGATACATAACAGATCAATACATAAATATCATACACAGAGACACCAGATATAAGTGGAAACCCATAAAGGGAGAAAACCACATCTTATTATTGTTGTGATGCAAAGGCAAGCTCCAACTCCCTCTCACCACTGTTTTTACTGCGGCACCAACCTACGGAAGTTCCTAACTCGGTTACGCAAGCCTGGCACGGAAGCACCAACTCCCTTTGTTTCTAAGGCACCAACCTACGGAGGCTCCAGCCTCGATCAGCTACAATTGCGACTATCATTGCGACTTGATAGGGAGCTCCAACTTTCTCAATCTGTCAATTAAATTTTTGGCGGTTACCTTAAATATCGGCCTTGTTTGTAGCTATATACAATTACTGCCTTTTACTCTTCTCTGTCTTATTCTTCTATATTCTGCCTTCTCTCGATTTACTCTCTCATCTCCTTCTTTTTTTTGAATATCAAGATGATATTATTTATATATTTCTTCACATGATTGTTTGTATTCTTCTTGGAATTCGAAATGGAAAATCATGTCTCTTTGCCTTCTGCCTTCTCACTCCTTTTATTAGCTTACTCAGAAATTATAACTGTAGGTGTCAATTTTAACATTACGAGTGGGAGTTTGTTTTCTCTCGGAGACTTGCCAATGCATCACAAGCAATAAAAACAATTAAAACATTTACATTCTAGAATTTAAATGAGAACTCGACTCACTCGTTTGTCTCTTAGCTTGTTGCGCATTGTCTTTGACTGTGTCTTTGTCTTTTCTGTGACTGTGTTTTATCTCTTTTCTGTTCTCTGTATGTCATTCTGTATATGGCTGCTGTGTAACTTCTGTATTTGTGTAACTGCATTTTTCATTTTTATATCAGCGCTTTATATATATAAATGAATATGTTGACTGTAATTCTGGGCCATATTCCAACGTTTTTCATGCCACGAGTGTCTTGTTGATGTGGAACATTCTGCAAGCGGAACGGACATATATCACAGTCATTGTATATTGATAATCGCCCTCCACCTTAAGCCGAGGCCCGTGGGTCCACAGACCACGCGGCACTTTTCAATACAATCGCAACAACTTTATATATATATATATTTATATATAACAGCGCCTTCACAAATTTCCGTTTGCGATTAGAACTGGAACTCAAACACTTGTTAATCATAGTTAATAAGCCCATCGGGTCCGGGCTTCAATCAAATGCAATCGGGGCGCATAATAGAAAAGTTCTGATTGCGATCAGAACACGGATGCGATTTGCATATATCAACTCCCGCTTATAACTGGATCGGGTCCGCCACTTCAATCGCAGCATTTTACAAAGTCGTGCGATCAATCGGAGAGTTCCGATTGCGATTGAGATTCCGAATGTGATTGAACCTATCAAATCCATCGTATAATGCCATCGGGTCCGCCACTTGATCAGAGCATATTACAAAGGACTTGCGATCAATCGGAAAGTTCCGATGCGATTAGCCGGAATTAAAATATATATACACCATTGTTAATACACCCATCGGGTCCGAACTCTTAATCGCAATCGCAAGTCTTTTAATATGTGTTGTGATTGACCACTGTTCATTGTATTTTGCCGATGCGATTGGGACAGGACTTCAAACATGTTTGAATTATAATTCATAACTCTATCGGGTCCGGACTTCCAATCGCAATCGCAACTCACATGTTCTCCGATGCGATTGACCAATTCCGATTGTGATTGAGATTCCGGATGCGATTTGCATATAAACTGTGGCATATAGCTCAATCGGGTCCGGCCTTTAATCGGAGCACATAACAAAACTCCGCCGATTGAACCTTTTCTCTGATTGCGATTGCGGAGGGGTCCCACTTTATGAGCCATTTCGTTTTGATAGAACCTTTGGTTAAAGTGCTCCGCTTGTATATAACTGATATATATGCTTATATATATTTTGCCGTTGGAGTGAAGCGATTCCCGGAATAATGTTTGTATTTGTTATATGTGCTCCGCCGGTTGGAGAGTGCGATTCCCGAAATATGGTTCTGTATTATATGTGTAACGCCCGGCTAGAGTCTGTGATTCCCGGAATAAGATTCGTGTTGTATAACGCCAGTTGGAGTGTGCGATTCCCGGAATATGGTTCTGTATTATATGTCGCTGGAGTGAAGCGATTCTCAGAATTTTGTAACTGCTCTCTACCTCTGTCTCTGCCTCTGCTCCGCCGGTTGGAGAGTGCGATTCCCGGAATTTTGTAACTGCTCTCTGCCTCTGTCTCTGCTTCTGTCACTCTGCCTCTGTCTCTATCTTCCGATAACGGTTCTTCACTGTGCTTCTATGACTGTTACATTTTGACTTTCTTCTTGTTGCCTATATTGCTTTCGCTGTGCCTCTTTTTCCTTCCTTTGCTACAGCGCTGCCTCTTGTGCTTGAGTGCTGCCTCCTTTGCCATCAATGACAATATTTCCAACAGTTTCCCCCTTTGGCATTGATGGCAATCCACTTTCTCTGTTTTCTTTCTCTTTCTCTTGTTGCTTGCTCTTCCTATTTTCTATTTGTTCTTCCTCCCCCTTTGACATCAATGGCAAAGGATGACTCCTCATCCCTCCGTATGGGTTCTGTCGTTGTATTTCCTTTCTCTGAGTTACGTTTAGGTCCTCTTCTGCCGAAATTGGACTATGTTGTGTTTCATTTGTAGTGCCTGTAATATGTGCTAGATTGCAGACAGAGATGATGCATTTTACGATTGAAAGGTTCTTGTTGCTTCTGAATGCTGATAATATTGATAATGTTGATCCTGTGGACTTGTTTTATGCTTATCTTGCTGGCTGTTCTCCCCCTGGAATGATATCTTCATTTTGTTCTCCCCCTGAGACTGTACTTTCTCTTCATATTAGAGAATAGTATCTACAGATACTACCCTAGTTTGTCTCTCAAGTATTCGAATGGTTCTCTGGCAAGTGGTTTGGTAAATATATCTGCTATCTGTTCTTTCGTTGATACATAGTCCAGTTTAACTATCTTCTGAGCCACTTGTTCTCGGAGAAAATGATACTTGTTTGGTATATGTTTAGTTTTTGAATGAAGCACAGGATTTTTAGATATACTTATAGCACTTGTATTATCACATTTGATTGAGATAGGTTCATTAATGCTTACCTTCATGTCTTGAAGTGTCTGCTTCATCCACATGACTTGTGTGCAACATGCTGCTGCTGCTATATATTATGCTTCAGCTGTAGACAAAGAGATGGATGTTTGTTTCTTGCTTAGCCATGCCACCAGACTTTCTCCTAGATAGAATGCACCTCCACTTGTACTCTTCCTATCATCCACATAGCTGGCCCAATCTGCATCTGTGTATGCTGTCAAGGTGAAGCTTTTGCCTTTAGGATACCAAAGCCCATATTGTGCAGTTCCTTGTAGATATCTGAGTATTCTTTTTACTGCCAGAAGATGGTTTTGTTTAGGTGCTGCTTGATATATTGCCACTAGTCCTACTGCTAGCATGATGTCTGGTCTTGAAGCTGTCAAGTACAGCAGGCTTCCTATCATGGATCTGTAGAGTTTTTGATCTACATCTGCAGACCTATCATCAACACACAGCTTGCATCCCATGATCATGGGGGTTGTCATTGGTTTGCAGTCCTCCATTTTGAATTTTTTCAGCATTTCTTTTAAGTATTTTTCTTGAGAAATGAATGTGCCTGTGTTCTTTTGCTGAATTTGCAGTCCCAAGTAGAAACTGAGTTCTCCAATCATAGACATTTCAAACTCTGTTTTCATCTCATCAGCAAAACCTTTTGCTAGTTCATTTTTGTTGCTTCCAAACATAATGTCATCAACATATACAACAACAATTAGGAGTTCATTTTCATGCGCTTTTATGTATAGATTGTTGTCTACTCCACCTCTCTTAAAACCCTATTTTTGCAAATATTTGTCCAGTCTTGAGTACCAAGCACGAGGAGCCTGTTTCAGTCCATATAGGGCCTTCTTCAGTCTGCACACATAGTCTTCTTTGTCTGTCAATGAGAAGCCTTCCGGTTGTTCCATGTACACTTCTTCTTCTAGATCTCCATTAAGAAAAGCAGACTTTACATCCATTTGATATACCTTGAAGTCTTGATAGCATGCAAATGCCAGGAACATTCTGATAGCTTCCATTCTGGCTACAGGTGCAAATGTTTCATCATAGTCAAGTCCTTCAATTTGTGAGTATCCTTTGCAGACCAGCCTGGCTTTATTCCCGATTACTTGTCCTTGCTCATTCATTTTGTTTTTGAATACCCATTTTGAACCAATGATATTTTTCTCAATAGGTCTAGGAACTAGTTCCCAGGTATTGTTCTTCTCAATTTGGTCAAATTCTTCATTCATTGCTTTTACCCAATACTTGTCCTTGCTGGCTTCTTCAAATTTCTTTGGCTCTATTTGTGATAACATGGCTATGTATACTTCTTCTGTTTGTTCTGTTAGCTGCCTTCTTATCTGGACTCCTGCTTTCTTGTCTCATATGATCTAATCTTCAGGATGATTCTTCTGAGTGTATCTTGAGGGGGTTTTCGAGCTCAGCTCTGCATCATCTGTTGTCTTGCTTGTTTCATCATCATCCTTGTCTTCCTCTTCATGGTTGTCTGATGGACTGCAGCAGTCTGTATTTCTTGTATTTTTTGGAAGTTCTTCATCAAATCTCACATCAATACTTTCAACTATCTTCCGAAGGATCTTGTTGTAGCACCTGTACCCTTTGCTTTTGGAAGCATATCCTAGAAAAATCCCTTCATCTACTCTTGCATCAAATTTCCCAAGGTTTTCATCATTATTCTTTATGTAACACTTGCTACCAAAGACTCTTAAATGTTTTATTGAAGCTGGCTTTCCATGCCATAGTTCATATGGAGTCTTGTCACTGCTTGGCCTTAAGTGAGCTTTATTAAGGATATGTACTGCTGTGTGTACTTCTTCTGCCTAGAAGGTTTGAGCAATATTATTCTCTTGCATCATAGCTCTGGCTATTTGTTGTACAGACCTGTTTTGTCTCTCTGCTACTCCATTCTGCTGAGGTGTCCCTGCAATAGTAAATTGTTTCTTTATTCCATGTTCATTACATAGGTCTACAAAGTCATAATCTGTGAATTCTCCTCCTCTGTCTAATCTGATACATTTCAGCTTGCATCCAGTTTGATTTTCTGCTAATGCTTTGAATATCTTAAATTTTTCCAATGCTTCTGATTTATTTTTGAGAAAAGCAACCCATGTCATTCTGGAAAAGTCATCTATTATCAGCATGAAATAGGATTCTCCACTTGGTGTCCTAGTTCTAGTAGGTCCACATAGGTCCATGTGCACAAGCTGGAGTGGTCTTCTTGTTGGTAGCATCTCTTTAGATTTAAAGGATGTCTTGATGTTTCTTTAATTAATGAAGATTTGCATATAAGTAATTGAAGGCCTTTTTCTTCCCAAACACTCTCTTTGTGAGCTTTCTTCTTATACGTACAGTGATATGGTCGCTGAGATAGCTCCACAATCTCCTATGCCACAACCATGACTCCTCAAAGTTTGCTAAAGATGCACGGGGCTTCATCTTCCTCTTTCACTACGTATACATTGTTCTCTGTTCGAACACCTTTGAGCAGAGTCTTTCCTGTTGTGCTTGACCTGACTACACAATCTTGTGCTCTAAAAAGAACTTCACAGCCTTTTTCACACATCTGACTGACACTCAGTAAATTTTCTTTCAGTCCATCCACAAATAGTACCTCTTGGGCTTTTCCTCTACCATTGTCTATGCTGACTGAGCCTTTTCCCTTAATCTTTCCTGATTTATCATTACCAAAAATAACATTTCCAGATTTCTTTTCATCAAGAGTTATAAACTTGCTTCTGTCTCCAGCCATGTGTTTGGATCAGCCACTGTCCAAGTACCACTGGCTTTTCAGATCTTGAGCAGTTAGAGCCAGGTCACAGTTATTCGCCTTCTTTATCCACTGGAGGCCCCCTTCTGAACATTTGATTATAGTTTTTGCAGAATTGTGAGCATGAACAAAATTGCTTTGACTCATAAACCTCCTTGAGGTATTGAACATCAGTCTTTGTCTATACTTTCTACATTCAATAATTTTATGGCCAAATTCCTTACAATAAAAACAATAACCATAGAAATTATTTGCATACCTGATGTAAAGTTGTTTTCTCCATTTGTTTGTTTGAGAAAGCCTCTTCACTGTTTGCATCTTTTTCAGGTATGAATTACTCTTCCTTGCATAACAATATGCAGCAATGTGTCCTGGCTTGTGACAGACATAGCAGGTGGCATTCTTCATAGGAGGGAAGAATTTCCTCTGATGACTTCCAAATTTGATATACTTAGGGGCATATGATTCTTTTTTTGCCATCTTAGTATTCATTATATTCTTTGTTACTAGAGGTTTCTTCTGCTCTCTGTCTCTCTTATTGCATATTTCTTCTTTTGTAGGAATTATTTGAGCTACTTCCTCATCCTTCTTTGCTTTTACAAAAATAATCTCTCTGTCAACCTTTTCTTTTCCTTTACTTGATTCTCCTTGGTAGCCTATTCCAGTCTTTATCATAGGGGATCTTTGAGCAACCAAAATTTCATTCAACTTAATAGAGCTTGTTGTTTGAGAAGGGTATATAGAAACTTTTTGTTGAGCATTTTCTAATTTCTTTCTCAGACACAGAATTTCTTCTTCCAGCTTCTCTTGTTCTCGAGATTTATCTTTGATTTGCTGAAGTAACATATCTTCTATATTCTTGGCTTCTTCAAGCTTTACCTTCAGCTGCATGAGGACTTCTGAATTTTGTTCTTCTTTCACACATTTTAGGAGAATCTCTTTTTGTTTTATGCATTTTAGTTTGAGTCTGTCAATCTCCTCCAGAGCACTTCTTAGCTCCCCCTCAAGGTCTACTTCCCCTTCTTCTTCTTCATCTTCTAGTAGGAGTCCCTCAAGATCTTCTATGGCCATCAATAAAAATTCTGAGGTTCCTTATTCACTTGAGGGTTCATCTGAGTCTTCAGATGCACTGCTGTCTTGCTGAGCATAGAAGGATTTTCTGCTGAATTTCTTTCCTTTCTGCCAGAACTTTGATGTGTCTTTCTCTGATTCTTGAGCTTGATTTCTTACTTTATTGTGAGGAAATTTAGCAGCATAATGTCCAACTCTTCCATAGTTAAAGCATTTGAAGGGAAGTTTACCTTTGTATCTACCTGAGCCTCTATCCAATTTCTTGACAAATTTAGCCTCTTCTTCATCAGAGCAAGAGCATATTTCTTCCTTTTCTTCTTTCTTCTTTTCTGTTTTGAATGTTGCTTCCCTTGTACTTGGCTTCTTCTGTGGGAGCCTCATTTCATAGGCTGTTAGATTTCCAGGTATCCGGTTCATGGTCAGAGTCCCCCAATCCGCTGTCTCTTCTATTGCAGATACCTTGGGATTAAATCTGGATGGGAGTGATCTTAGAATCTTTTGCACAACTATACTTTCTGGTATGGTTTCTCCAAGAGCTTTCATATTGTTAACAATTTATGCAACTTTTAAGAAGAAGCTGCCAACATCTTCATCATCATTCATTTTTAAGTTTTCAAACTGGGCTCTATATACTTGAAGTTTGGCAGTTTTTACTTTCTGGTCTCCCTCATGTATGTCTTCAAGAGTATCCCATATTTTCTTGGCAGTGTCTTTATGCATTATTTTAATAAACTCTGCTTCACATAATCCATTTAGGATGGCATTCATGGCTTTTGCATTAGCTACAAAGCTTTCTTTAGCTTCTTTCTCTGTATCAGTTGACTTCGGGGCATATCCTAATTGCACAGCTGCCCAGACTTCTACTCCTAGTGACATTATGTATGTCTTCATTCTGATTTTCCAGAAAGCATAATTTTCACCAGTGAAGAAAGGGGCTTTATTGGTTGAGCATCCTTCTTTACTAGCCATCTTGGGAACCTAGGATCTCCTTTTAGTTGTTAGACTTGTACAAAGGAACCCGCTCTGATACCAATTGTTGAATCTCTAATTAAACTGAGAGGGGGGGGTGAATCAGTTTAATACATTCCTGATCTTTTAAACTTTTCAATAAACTTATTTACACCTTCATTTCAAACTCTATTTAATGTGAGAGTAATATTAGAATTTAATATGAAAGTATTAGTTTAATAGAGCAGTAGACTTAATTTGAGAGCAACAGGTATTAAGCAAATGATACATATCAGATCAATACATAAATATCATGCACGGAGACACCAGATATAAGTGGAAACCCATAAAGGGAGAAAACCACATCTTATTATTGTTGTGATGCAAAGGCAAGCTCCAACTCCCTCTCACCACTGTTTTTCTGCAGGCACCAACCTACAGGAGGCTCCTACCTCAATTCTGCAAGCTACAACTTTCAAGGAAGCACCAACTCCCTTCAGTTTTCTGCAGGCACCAACCTACAGGAGGCTCCAACCTCAGTCAGCTACAACTGACGACTATCAAGCTGCAACTTGATAGGGAAGCTCCAACTTCCTAAATTTATCAAACTGAAAGTTTGCTGATTTACCTCAGATATCAGCCCTGTTCTGTAGCTTCTCCTTCTGTTCTGATTTTCTTAATCTTCTCTGTCTTACTCTTCTATATTATGCCTTCTCTCGATTTACTCTCTCCTCTCTATCTTGAATATCAAGATGATATTATTTATAGATTTCTTCACATGACTATTTGTATTCTGCTTGGAATTCGAAATGGAAAGTCATGTCTCTTTGCCTTCTGCCTTCTCACTCCTTTTATCAGCTTACTCAGAAATTATAACTGTAGGTGTCAATTTTAACATTACAGTGGGAGTTTGTTTTCTCTTGGAGACTTGCCAATGCATCACAAACAATAAAAACAATTAAAACATTTAACATTCGAATTACAATTTGAACTCCAGCTCAACTCATTTAGTCTTTGAGTTGGCACGCATTTGTCTTCTTTTCTTTGGCCGTCTTTTTATCTCCTTTCGGCTCGTTTGCTCTTCTCGTCCCTCTCGCGTGGTGTAACCGCGCATACGTGTAATTGTGCCTTTTATATCTGCTGACTGTAAATCTGGGATTCCAACTCTATTCATGCCATGAGTGTCTTGTTGATGTGGCGGGTCTGCGAGGCGGAACATACATATATCACAACTATATTAATCTAATAATCGCCCCCTCCCGCAGCCGAGTTCCCGTGGGTCTTCTAATTACGCGCATGTTTAATATGTCCGCAACAATGTAATATATATACATATAACAATCATATCACAACGCTCGTATTATAATTGAGTTATCTTTACCCGCTGCAGTAGCAAACTCAAGGTATATGGGAAGAAGACCCCTCTAATGCATTACACATATCTCCAACTTATATATTATCTTAGCGTACAGAGTTTCGATCCCCTTGTGATTTCCGATTGCTATTGATCGTAATCGAAACTTTGGAGTTGCAAGCCTCTGCTGCTTTCACTGGCGCGATTGGGAAGGGGTCCCAACGCTCCATATATATCAATTCTCAGCCGTAATATAGTAAAGACATATTAAACATATAAGAACTCCTTGGGGTCCACTTGACACATTTCCCGATGGCAATGAGTCTTCCAATGCTACTTATCGTCCGTTCCGATTCCGATTCAATCGGAAATGGCCAATCGTCATCGAATTGGTATTACTCAATTCATTGCAACTCCAAATAAATCGATTGCCATTCAAACGGAATCGTCAATGATTGAATTGATTATCACTCAACTATTGCAGCTCCAAATGTTCCGATTGCGCATTCAATCGGAAATTGCCGACGATCAGAATTGCAATGTCATCTTCGACTTCTTCACATTTCCGATCCGATTGAGGAGGGGTCCCAAATTATAAAACTTTGTTTTATGCGTTCATAATATATATGCCTTGGACCTTGGTTCTTTTTGCTTTCGAGATTGATACAGAAATCGTTTAATGTCAAACTTTCCAAATCAAAGCTCAACTTCTGGCACTGCCCATTTGCATCAATCACCGGAATTTTATAATTTAAAACAGAGTTGTCGTTACTTGGCTATTTCTCATATATGATACTTTTCTCATTGAGTCAAGCGATTCCCGAATAGTATTTGTGTTATATTAAATTTATAACGCCGGTTGAGTATGTGATTCCCGGAATGTGGTTCAGACAGTATGTGTAACTCCGCTTGAGTATGATTCTCGTAATTTATAACTGTTCTCGCCCGTCTCTTCCTCTCGTTACTTCTATCGTCTCGCTATGCCTCTCGTCGTTTCTGTCGTCTGGCCTCGCATTCTGATCGTTATAATTTTAGCCCTGCCTCCTTTCCTCGTTTCTCGCTGCTCGATCTCCTCTACCGCATGTCCGTTTCAAGTGCTCCTCCTTTGTCTGCTCGTCTTTCGGCCGCTTCCTTTGGACCAGCGCTCCTTTGCCATCAATGACAATATTTCCACCAGCTTTACTTTCTTTATTCTCTCATGTATGTTTCAAGAGTATCTCATATATCTTGGCAATTGTCTTTGTGCATTACTTAATAAATTCCCGCTTTCACATAATCCATTCAGATGGCATTCATGGCCTTTGCATTAGCCACAAAATCTTATTTTGCTTTTTCGTGTCATTTCTTTGGGGCATATCCTAATTCCACAGCCCTCGCATTTCTATTCCTAGAGATGACATATGTCCTGCCTGATTTCCAAAGCATAATTTTCACCAAGAAGAAAGGGCTTTATTGGTTGACATCCTTTCTACCCATCTCGAGGGCCTAGACTCCTTTCGCTGTTAGATCGATACAAAAGGAACTCCGTCTTCCGATACCAATTGTTGAACTCTTAGTTAACCGAGGGGGGGGGGGGGGGGTGAATTAGTTTTAACACATTCATGAATTTTTATTAAACTTATTTACACCTCATTTCATGTCCAAGCTTTGATATGAGTAATCTTAGAATGTGAGCAAGACTATTAATATAATAGAACAATGATTTAATATGAGAGTAGCAGACATGATGATATAAATCAGATCAACACATAAACATCATACGTAGACACTGTGATATAAGTGGAAACCCATGAAGGAGAAAACCACACTTCATATTATTGTCGGGATGGAAAGGCAAGCTCCAACTCCCTCTCACCACCGTTTTTCGTAGGCACCAACCTACAGGAGGCTCCTACTCAATTCTACAAGCTACAACTTTCAAGGAAGCACTAACTCCCCTTCAATTTTCAGTGTATCAACCTGGCGCAGGTTTCCAACTCTCGCGCCTACAACCGACAATACTATCAAGCCGCAACTTGATAGGAAGCTCCAACTTCACTCTAACAAACTAAATGTTTGTTAATTTACCCAGATATCATCACTAGATCATTTCTTCTTTAATCTTCTTTGCTTTATTCTTCTATATTTTGCATTTCTCTATATTTATCTCTCTCCACACACTCTTTCATATCAATGTGATATTCTATATAGAGTTCATCGCATGACTCTTTTACATTCCTCGAGAATTTCAAAGTGAATAACTCGACTTTGACTTCTTTCATTCCTATCTCAACTCAATATAATAATAATATATGCTACCATGCTATTGGGATTTTTTTTCCTTAGGATACTTGCCTTTGCATCACAAACAATAAAAATTAATTACAACATTAACATTCACATTTTTAATTACATATTTCAATTTTATCAAATTTTCTGATTTTGGCTTTATCGGATTTTCTTTTTCCTCGTTGTTTGTTTCAGATACTTTGTTCACTTCTTCATACATTTTCAATTTTCTGCTTTTGTACACCCGTCAAATTTTTTCCCGTGCAAATTCCCGTTCACCGTGATTGTAAGGTTCATGTGGAGCATATATCCTGCTAAAATATATTTCGACTAGCACCTCTCTTTCTATTTTCCTACTCATCCATCCAAAAACAACATTCTCTCTTTTGTTTTCTTTATTCAGCCTCCATTTATTGTAGTTATATAATAGTCGTATATGCACGCCTTAATCACCCATAACACAACCTCGAATATTTTCAAAAACCGTGGTCAAACCATAATAATAAAACAATCATAATGTCTAACTACTGGTTATTAAACCCAAGGTATTATATAGTGAATAAATTGAACAAATGAAACGCCATCGCGTATAACCTTTTATAACCTTTATAACAATCCCGATGTGTATTATAATATGTACAAGGTTCAGAGCCCACAATATAATCAAACGAACGCATACTCCATACCTAGCTTATCCTGCTCTTCCATTAAAACTCCTGGAAATTTCAGAGAGCGACCACCGTTGATATCAAGCCGGGATCAATGGTGGGTGGCACTGCTTCCACGTTTCAAATGATGTATAACACGTGAAGGCGCACTTTAAACAATGGTTTTGAAATGTCTGTCGGACACATGTTATCAATCCCGTGGAATCGTCGTCGCACCCTCTAATACCGCTCTAATTAGTTTGTGCGAAGAAACCACGGTTTCGTCCAACCCACCGTTATCGTTTCAAGTACGGCTCCGTCCTCTCCTACACTCCAGGTTCCGCTCGTGGTTTTAATTTAATAGTTCAATACACCGTTTTTACGCCATCTCCTTTGCATTAACAACCCAACATCAAACATGCGTTGTTCCGTTTATTTACACAAGGTTCCATCCGAATTCCATTTTATTATCGTCTGTGTTACATAGTTCATACATATTATCAGATATATTCTCGCACGTTTATATGTATATAACGCTCTGACAATTTATACTTTCTCGTTTCTACCTTCACGTTTACTTGCTGCTCCGTTTCGTCAAGTATTTGAGTATCAGTCACTTTTTTATTATATTCGCTTTCCGTCGCTCGTCTCCCATTTCTTCATTTGCTTCTTTGCCGTCACTCATTTCCATGATAATAGCTCAGTTTCTCGTAGCTATTTTTGTCTTATTCTCTCTCTATTTCATGTTTTTTACTTTTGCCTCATTTTTATTGGCCTTATTGCCATTAATGACAATATTTCCAAAATAAACTTTCTTAAATTGTTTAATACAAATTTGAATTATTATCTCAGAACTGTAAACTTATTTAAATGGAAATCTATATTTTTTAATTTCCAATATGTGAGATAACTTTTTCACATTTATATATATATATATATATATATATATCCAATAATAAACTAATCCAAACCTTTCAATAAAGTGTTCAAATTCTCCCTCATAATAAGAGCTATATGGCTTAAATGGCTAGTCCACAATATAAAACAAATAAATATCCAATGATAAACCAACCCAAACTTCAATACCAAATTCAATAGTGTTCAAAGTCTCCTCACAATATTGCTTATATATTTGTACAAAAAGTATTTTTGTGGATCTAGCTTCCATTCATTAATATTTGTTACAATTATAACGATGTTTTATATAAGTATGGTTTAAGCATATGATTTAGATATGCAAGGAAGTTATGGTTTTCAACTACATATAATTTAGATAAGTGATAAAGTTAGATTTTCAACCACATATGATTTAGATATGAAAAAAGGTTGCGGTTTTCAACACATAGTTAATAGAGTGATGACACGTAATATGTCTCATCTATTAAATTAATTAATAAAATATTGTAATCCCCAATTTAGAATGTTGCAACTGAACGAAGCAAGTACAAATATTAATTGGGGATTACAATATTTTTCTTAATTAATTTAATAGATGAGGACATATTCTCGTGTCATCACTCTATTAACTAATATTGTTGAAAACCATAACCTTTTTTCATATCTAAACATATGTGGTTGAAAAATCATATAACTTTTATCCCATATCTAAATTATATGTAGTTGAAAACCATAACTTCCTTGCATATCTAAATCATATGCTTAAACCATACTTATATAAAACATCGTTATAATTGTAACAAATTATTAATGAATGGAAGCTAGATCCACAAAAATACTTTTACAAAATCATATAAACAATAATAAGTAGGAGACTTTTGAACACTCATTGAATTTGTATTCAAGTTTGGGTTGGTTTATCATCGATATTTATTTGTTTTTATATTGTGGACTAGCTATACAAAGCCATATAAACAACATTATTATGAGGAGAATTTGAACACTTTATTGAAAGGTTTGGATTGGTTTATTATTGGATATATATATATATATATATATATATATATATATATATATATATATATATATATATATATATATATATATATATATATATATATATATATATATATACACACAAGTGTGTAGAAATTTCAAACCATTACAATCTATATTTTGAAAATTTAAAATGGTGCCTAACATATTTGCTCATTATTGTATTCGTGATCTCACATATTGGAAATTAAAATATATAGATTTCATTTAAATAAGTTTTAAGGCGTATAATAATTCAAATTTGTGATTAAAAACAATTTCCGAAAGGATTTGTTGGAAATATTGGTTGCCACTTGCAATAAGGCAATAAGGAAATGAGGCAAAGTAAAAACATGAAATAAAGAGAGAGAGAATAAGACAACAACATGAGAGACAGATATTATCATGGAAATGCGCACAAAGAAGAAGCAAATGAAGGAAGTAAAGGACAAGAGGCGTAGAAAGCGTTTAATATAATAAGAGCGAATCACGTTATCGAAGTATGTAGGCAAAGTGTAGCGGCTTAAGTAGCAGTAGGTAGAGGCAAGAGAAGTATAGTTATAAAAATTCCAAGCTGGGCGTTATTATACATATAAACGTCTCGAGAATCATATCCTCGTGTATGTATGAACTATGTAACAGCGATAATAAAATGAGAGATTCTGATGGAACCTTGTGTAAATAAGACTAACCAACGCATGTTTGATGTTGCCCGAGTTAGTGTTAATGCAAAGAATTAGCGTAAAACTATGGTATTGAACTATTAAATTAAAACCCGAGCTGAACCCGGGAGTGTGTGAGAGGAGCTAAACCGAGACTAGCGAACAAAGAATTGGTGGGTTGGAGCGAAACCGTGGTTTCTTCGCACCACCATTCGCTCTAGTATTAGAGGAATGGGCAAATGATTCCACAAGATTGATAACATGTGTCCCGACCGACATTTCAAACCATTGTTTAAAGTGCGCCTTCACGTGTTATACCTGATCAAGATCGGAGCGAAATTAACATACACCATTGATCCGTGAGGCTTGATATCTAACGGTGGTCGCTCTCGAAATTTCCGAGGTTTGTGGAAGAGCCCTGAGGATAAGCTAGGTATGGGAGTATGCTTGGATTGTATCAGGGCCCATGAACCTTGTACATATTATAATACGACGGATTGTTATAAAGGTTATAAAGGTTATCTCGCGATGCATGCCATTTATGTTCAATTTATTCACTATATAATACCTTGGGTTTAATAACCAAATAGATTGAACATTATGAGTTGTTTTTTATTGGTTATGGTTTGGACCACAGCTTTTGAAAATGTCGTAGAGTTGTGTTATGGCTGATATGGCTACGCATATACAAATTTGGCTATATAACTACAATAAATGGGGAACTTAATAAAAGAGAAAACAAAAAGGAGAATGTTGTTGGATGATGAGTAGGGAAAATAGAAAGAGAGGAGCTAGTCGAAATATATTTTAACGCGTATATATGTATACAAATGTATTATACAATCACTTCGAACAGAATTTGCACAGGAAAATTTGACAGTGTACAAGCACAGAAAATTGAAAATAAGCAGAAGGAAGTGAACAAAGAGTATGCAGACTGACTTTAATCAAAGAACAGAAAAGAAAAATCCAAGAGGTTAAAATCCGTAAAAGGAATGAAAGTTGAAATATGTAATTAAAAAATGTGAATGTTAATGTTGTAATTAATTTTTATTGTTTTGATGCAAAGGCAAGTATCCTATGAAAAGAAAATCCCAATCGTAGCATGGAAATTTGTATATATTATTATTATAATTGAGTTGGATAAAGGAATGAGAAGAAAGAAGTCAAAGGTCAGACTATTCACTTCAAATTCTCTATGTAAAGAGTCATGCGATGAACTCTATATATAGAATAATATCACATTGATATGAGAGTGTGTGGAGAGAGAGATAGAGAAAATATAGAGAATGCAAAATTGAGAAGAATAAAGCAAAGAAGATTAAGAGAAGAAGAAAGATACGGCATCGTAGCTGACATTCGATAACAGCAAACATTTAGTTTGTTAAATTGAGGAAGTTGAGCTTCCTATCAAGTTGTAAAATATAGCCGTTTGGCTGTAGCCGATCGAGGTTGGATTCTGATGTCACAGAAAATTGAAGGAGTTGGTGCTTCCTTGAAAGTTGTTGTAGAATTGAGGTAGGAGCCTCCCGTAGGTTGGTGCCATGTAAAAACAAAGGGGGTGAGAGGGAGTTGGAGTCATTTCTTCCATCACAAATAATAATATGATGTGGTTTTTCCTTCATGGGTTTCCCACTTATATCCGTGTCTCTCATGATGTTTATGTGTTGATCTGATTTATATCATCTCGTTTAATAATTTGCCATCTCTCATATTAAGTCTGTTCTATTATATTAATACGTGTCGTCACATTCTAAGATTACTCACATATCAAACCGGACATGAAATGAAGGTAAATAAGGTTTAATAAAAATTTAAAAGATTATGAATGTTAAACTAATTCACTCCCTCCCACTTTTTAACTAAGAGTTCAACAATTGGTATCGAGCAGTTCCTTTTGCACGTCTCAACAACCGAAAGGAGATCCTAGGCCCCTCAAGATGGCTAGCAAGAAGGATGCTCAACCAATAAAGCCCCTTTCACCGAGAAAAATTATGAAAATCGTAATGAGGACATACATAATGTCTCTAGGAATAGAAGTCTGGGTCAGCTGTGGGAATTAGGATATGCCCAAAAGGAAACCTAATATTTAAAAAGAAACAAAAACCAAGATTTTGTGGCTAATGCAAAGGCCATGAATGCCATCCCGAATGGATTATGTAGCTGCACTTATTAAAGTAATGCACAAAGACACCGCCAAAGATATAAGGAGATACTTTGAGAACATACATGAGGGAGACAAGAAAGTAAAGACTCGTTGAAATATTGTCATTGATGGCAAAGGAGGCGCTGGTCCAAAGGGAGGCAATACCAAGGCAGACAGACAAAGGAGGAGCACTTGAAACTTATTAAGGCAAGAGAGGCAGAGATCGAGCAGCAAAACAACAGAAAAGGAGACAAAGCAAAATTATACCACGAATACGTGAGGCACAGAGCGAATGTATACAGAGGCATAGGCGTAATGATAGAAGTAGTGAGGAAGAGACAGAGGCAATGCTTATAAATTCGAGAATCATACTCAAGTCAGAGTTACACATACAATACGTAACCACATTCCGGGAATCACATACTCCAACCGAAGCAAGTAAATTTAATATAACACAAATACTATTCCTAGAATCGCTGACTCAAAGCAGTAAAAGTATACATATATAAGAAATGACGTATGCGCAACCTCTCGTTTAAATTATAAGAATTCCATGATTGATGCAACGCAGTGTCGAAGTTAGTGGAGTTTGGAAAGTTTAAGACATTGAAACAAGCCATATTTATCAATCTCAAAGCAAAAGAACCAAAGGTCCAAGGCATATATATTATGAAGCGCATAAAACAAAGTTTTATAATTTGGGACCCCTCTCAATCGGATCGGAAATGTGAAGAAGTCCAAAGGTAGGCTGCACACCAATCGTATCGGCAATTTCCGATTGAATCGCACCCGAACACATTTGGAGCTGCAACAGTTGGAGGATAGTAATTCAATCGACATGATTTCGATTGAATCGCAATCGAACACATTTGGAGTTGCATACAGTAATACCAATTGAAGACATGATTTCCGATTGAATCGAATCGAACAGAGCGATAGCATTCTGAGAAGATCACCCATTGCGATCGGGAAATGTGTCAAGTAAAGGAGTTCTTATATGTTTAATATGTTCTACTATATTACGCTGAATTGATATATATGGAGCGCACAAAATGAAGTTTTATATGGTGGGACCTTCCACCGCATCGAGGTAAACAAAGCAGAGGGGTTGCAACTCAAAAGTTGAGCTACATCAATAGCAATCGGAAATCACAAGGATCGAAACCTATTTACGCTAAGATAATATATGTTGGAGATATGTGTAATGCATTCGAGGGCTTTCCCTATCTCGCTGAGTTTGCTACCCCCGCGGAATTAAAGAATGGCTCAATTATAATACGAGCGTTGTGATATGATTGTTATATGTATATATATTACATTGTTGCGGTTGTATTAAAACATGTCACAGGATTTCTAAGACCCACTCGCCTCAGCCTTAACCAGAGGGCTTATTATTAGATTAATATAGTTGTGATATATGTATGTTCACTGCTTAACCCGCCACATCAACAAGACACTCATGGCATGAATAGAGTTGGAATTCCTCCGCATTTTTCTTACAAATAAGAGATATAAAGGTAATAATACACGTGATGTTAGCTCATAATTCACAAAATAGAGGACAAGAGCAAACAGCCGAAAAGGAGATAAAAGACAACAAAGAAAAGACAAATGCGTACCAACTCAAAAGACTAAATGAGTTGAGCTGAGTTCAAATTGTAATTTAATGTAAATGTTTTAATTGTTTTTATTGTCTATGATGCATTGGCAGTTCCAGAGAAAACAAACTCCCTGTAATGTTAAAATTGGACACCTACGCTTATACTTGAAATGGATAAAAGGAGTGAGAAGGCGATGGTAAAGAGACATGATTTTCCATTTCGAATTCCAGCGTAATACAAAACAAATAAGTGAGGGAAATTCATAAATAATATCATCTAGATATGTAGATGGCCCTTTTTTTTGGGCAGGAGAGAGTAAATAAAGAGAAGGCAGATCTTAAGAGGAAGGCAGAGAAGATCAAGAAAGAAGAGTTAAAGAGAAGCTAGCTGCAAACGTAGCCGATATCGAGGTAAATCAAGAAACATCCGCTTGTTAAATTGAGGAAGTTGGAGCTTCCCCTATCAAGTTGCACTGATGAATGTCGCCAGCCGACCGAGGTTGGAGCCTCCCGTAGGTTTGTGCCCGCGTAAACCCGAAGGGAGTTGGTGCTTCCTCTGCAAGTTTAGCCTGCACTGAGGTAGGAGCCCCGTAGGCTGGTGCCCGCAGAAACAAGCAGAGAGAGGGAGTTGGAGCTGCCTTGCATCACAACAATAAGATGTGGTTTTCTCCTTTATGGGTTTCCACTTATATCCGGTGTCTCTGTGCATGATATTCTTAGTGTATTGATCCGATATGTATCATACTTGTGTTTAATACCCGCTCGCCTCAAATTACAGTCTACCGCTTCTATTAAACTACTTTCAGACATTCTAAGATTACTCTCACATCAAAATAGAGTTTGAAATGAAGGTGTAAATAAGTTTATTGAAAGTTTAAAAGATCGTAAATGTATGTCCCGATTCACCCTCTCCGCCTAATTAGAGATTCAACAATTGGCATCGAGCTGGCCCTTTGTACAAGTCTAACAACTGAAAGGAGATCCTAGGTTCCCAAGATGGCTAGTAAAGAAGGATGCTCAACCAATAAAGCCCCTTTCTTCACTGGTGAAAATTATGCTTTATGGAAAATCAGAATGAGGACATACATAATGTCTCTAGGAATAGAAGTCTGGGCTGCTATGGAATTAGGATATGCCCCGAAGGCAACTGACACAGAAAAATACTCAAAACAAGATTTTGTGGCTAATGCAAAAGCCATGAATGCCATCCTGAATGGATTATGTGAAGCAGAGTTTATTAAAGTAATGCACAAAGACACTGCCAATAAAATATGGGATACTCTTGAAGACATACATGAGGGAGACCAGAAAGTAAAAACTGCCAAACTTCAAGTATATAGAGCCCAGTTTGAAAACTTAAAAATGAATGATGATGAATATGTTGGCAGCTTCTTCTTAAAAGTTGCAGAAATTGTTAACAATATGAAAGCTCTTGGAGAAACCATACCAGAAAGTATAGTTGTGCAAAAGATTCTAAGATCACTCCCATCCAGATTTAATCCCAAGGTATCTGCAATAGAAGAGACAGCGAATTGGGAGACATTGACCATGAATCAACTACTAGGAAATCTTATAGCATATGAGATGAGGCTCCCACAGAAGAAGTCAAGCACAAGGGAGGCAGCATTCAAAACAGAAAATAAGAAAGAAGAAAAGGAAGACATATGCTCCTGCTCTGATGAAGAAGAGGCTAAATTTGTCAAGAAATTGGATAGAGGCTCAGGTAGATACAAAGGTAAACTTCCCTTCAAATGCTTTAACTGTGGAAGAGTTGGACATTATGCTGCCAAATGTCCTCACAAGAAAGTAAGAAATCAAGCTCCAGAATCAGAGAAAGACACATCAAAGAACTGGCAGAAAGGAAATAAATTCAGCAGAAAATCCTTCTATGCTCAGCAAGACAGCAGTGCATCTGAAGACTCAGATGAATCCTCAGAAGAGGGAACCTCTAAATTTTTACTAATGGCCATAGAATATCTTGAAGGACTCTTGCTAGAAGAAGAAGAAGAAGGGGAAGTCGACCTTGAGGGGGAGCTAAGAAGTGCTCTGGAGGAGATTGACAGACTCAAACTAAAATGCAGAAAACAAAAAGAGATTCTCCTACAAAGTGTGAAAGAAGAACAGAATTCAGAAGTCCTCATGCAGCTGAAGGTAAGGCTTGAAGAAGCCAAGAAGATAGAAGATATGTTACTTCAGCAAATCAAAGATAAATCTCGAGAACAAGAGAAGCTGGAAGAAGAAATTCTGTGTCTGAGAAAGAAATTAGAAATTGCTCAACAGAAAGTTTCTATATACCCTTCTCAAACAACAAGCTCTATTAAGTTGAATGAAATTTTGGTTGCTCAAAGATCCCCTATGATAAAGACTGGAATAGGCTATGAAGGAGAATCAAGTAAAGGAAAAGAAAAAGTTGACAGAGAGATTATTTTTGTAAAAGCAAAGAAGATTGATGAAGCAGCTCAAAAAATTCCTACAAAAGAAGAAATCTGTAACAAGGAAGAAAGAGATCAGAAGAAACCACTAGTAGCAAAGAATGCAATAAATACTTAGACCCCTGAATATGTAAAATTTGGAAACCATCAAAGGAGATTCTTCCCTCCAATGAAGAATGCCACCTGCTATGTCTGCCACAAGCTGGGACACATTGATGCTTATTGTCATGCAAGGAGGAGTAATTCAAACCAGCAAAAGATGCAAACATTGAAGAGACTTCCTCAAGCAAACAAATGGAATAGACAACCTTACATCAGGTATGCAAATAGCTTCTATGGTTACTGATTTTATTGTAAGGAATTTGGTCATAAAATCATTGAGTGTAGAAAGTATGGACAAAGGTTAATGTTTAACACCTCAAGGAGGTTTATGAATCAAAGAAATTATGTTCATACTCACAATTCTACAAAAACTATAATCAAATGTTGTATATGCAATCAAGTTTGACATATGCCTTCCAAATGTCCTCTCAGAAGATGTAGTTCATCACCTCACAAAATATATCACACAAAAGGGTGCCTCCAGTGGATAAAGAAGATGAATAAATGTGACTTGGCTTTAACTGCTCAAGATTTGAAGAGTCAATGGTATTTGGACAGTGGCTGCTCTAAACACATGACAGGAGACAAAAGCAAGTTTATAACTCTTGATGATAAGAAATCCGGCAATGTCACTTTTGGAAATGACAAATCAGGAAAGATCAAGGGAAAAGGCTCAGTCAGCATAGAAAATGGTAGAGGAAAAGCCCAAGAGGTACTGTTTGTGGATGGACTGAAAGCAAATTTACTGAGTGTCAGTCAGACGTGTGACAAAGGCTGTGAATTTATTTTTAGAGCACAATATTGTGTATTCAGGTCAAGCACATTAGGAAAGACTCTGCTCAAAGGTGTTCGAACAGAGAGTAATGTGTACATAGTGAAAGAGGAAGATGAAGCCTGCCATCTTAGCAAACTCTAGGAGTAATGGTTATGGAATAGGAGATTGGGAAATCTCAGTTTCGACCATATCATTAGACTGAGCAAGAAGAAAGTTGTCAGAGATATGCCAGAAATAAAAAGACCTTCAAATACCATATGCAAATCTTTTCAATTGGGGAAACAGACTCGCACATCCTTTAAATCTAAAGATGAGCTATCAACAAGAAGACCACTCCATCTTGTGCACATGGATCTGTGTGGACCTGCTAGAACTAAGACACCAAGTGGAGAATCCTACTTCATGCTGATAATAGATGATTTCTTGAGAATGACATGGGTTGCTTTTCTCAAAAACAAATCAGAGGCACTGGAAGAGTTTAAGATATTCAAAGCATTAGCAGAAAATCAAACTCGATGCAAGCTCTAATGTATCAGATTGGACAGAGGAGGTGAATTTATAGATTATGACTTTGCAGATCTATGTAATGAATATGGCATAAAACAACAGTTTACTATTGCAGGAACACCTCAGCAGAATGGAGTTGCAGAAAGACAAAACAGATCTGTTCAACAAATTGCCAGAGCCATGATGCAAGAGAATAATATTGCTCAAACCTTCTGGGCAGAAGCAGTGCACACAACAGTACATATCCTTAACAAAGCTCACTTAAGGCCAAGCAGTGACAAGACACCCTACGAAATGTGGCATGGAAAGCCAGCCTCAATCAAACACTTTAGGATCTTTGGTAGCAAGTGTTACATAAATAATAATGATGAAAATCTTGGAAAATTTGATGCAAGAGCTGATGAAGGAATATTTCTAGGTTATGCATCCAAAAGTAAAGGGTATAGGTGCTACAACAAGACTCTTCGGAAAATAGTTGAATGTATTGATGTGAGATTTGATGAAGAACTTCCAAACAATACAAGAAATACAGACTGCTGCAGTCCATCAGACAACCATGAAGAGGAAGACCAGAATGATGATGAAACAAGCAAGACAACAGAAGATGCAGAGCTGAGCTCGAAAACCCCCTCAAGATACACTCAGAAGAATCATCCTGAAGATCAGATCATAGGAGATAAGAAAGCAGGGGTCCAGACAAGAAGGCAGCTAACAGAACAAACTGAAGAGGTATACATAGCCATGCTGTCACAAATAGAGCCAAAGAAATTTGAAGAAGCTAGCAAGGACAAGTCTTGGGTAAAAGAAATGAATGAAGAATTGGACCAAATTGAAAAGAACAATACCTGGGAACTAGTTCCTAGACCAATTGAGAAAAATATCATTGGCTCAAAATGGGTATTCAAAAATAAAATGAATGAGGAAGGACAGGTAATCAGGAATAAAGCCAGACTTGTCTGCAAAGGAAACTCACAAATTGAAGGACTTGATTACAATGAAACATTTGCCCCTGTAGCCAGAATGGAAGCTATCAAAATGTTCCTGGCATTTGCATGCTACCAAAACTTCAAAGTATGTCAAATGGATGTAAAATCTGCATTTCTGAGTGGAGACTTAGAAGAAGAAGTCTACATGGAACAACCAGAAGGCTTCTCATTGACAGACAAAGAAAACTATGTGTGCAAACTGAAGAAGGCCCTATATGGACTAAAATAGGCTCCTCATGCTTGGTACTCAAGGCTGGATAAATATTTTCAAAAACAAGGTTTTAAGAGAGGTGGAGTAGACAACAATCTATACATAAAAGCCCATGAAGATGAACTCCTGATTGTTGTAGTATATGTTGATGACATTATGTTTGGAAGCAACAGAGATGAACTAGCAAAAGGGTTTGCTGATGAGATGAAAACAGAGTTTGAAATGTCTATGATTGGAGAGCTCAGTTTCTACTTGGGACTGCAAATTCAACAAAAGAACACAGGCACATTCATCTCTCAAGAAAATTACTTAAAATAAATGTTGAAAAGATTCAAAATAGAGGACTGCAAACCTGTGACTACCCCCGTGATCACGGGATGCAAGCTGTGTGCTGATGATGGGTCTACAGATGTAGATCAAAAATTCTACAGATCCATGATAGGAAGTCTGTTGTATCTGACAGCATCAAGACCAGACATCATGCTAGCAGTAGGACTAGTGGCTAGATATCAAGCAACACCTAAACAAAATCACCTTCTTGCAGTCAAAAGAATATTCAGATATCTACAAGGAACTACACAGTATGGGCTTTGGTATCCTAAAGGAAAAAGCTTCACTTTGACAGCATACACAGATGCAGATTGGGCCAGCTGTGTAGATGACAGGAAAAGCACAAGTGGAGGTGCTTTCTATCTAGGAGAAAGTCTGGTGGCATGGTTAAGAAAGAAACAAACATCCATCTCTATGTCAACAGCTGAAGCAGAATATATAGCAGCAACAGCCTGTTGTACACAAGTCATGTGGATGAAGCAGACTCTTCAAGATATGAAGGTGAGCATTAATGAACCTATCTCAATAAAATGTGATAATACAAGTGCCATAAGTATATCTAAAAATCTTGTGCTTCATTCAAAAACTAAACATATACCAATCAAATATCATTTTCTCCGAGAACAAGTGGCTCAGAAAATAGTTAAACTAGACTATGTACCAACAAAAGAACAGATAGCAGATATATTTACTAAACCACTTGCCAGAGAACCATTCGAATACTTGAGAGACAGACTAGGGGTAGTATCTGTAGATACTACTCTCTAATATGAAGAGAAATCACGGCCTCATGGGGAGAACAGAAACGAACATATCATTCCTAAAGGAAATCAGCAAGCAAGGGAAGCATAAAACAGGTCCATAGGATCAGCATTATCAGTATTATCAACATTATCAATATTATCAACATTCAGCATGAAAAAGGCCATTTTTTCTTAATATCAGTTACAAAACTATGCAAAGGCTGCTTGCTGAGTTTTCAATCAAACATCATGAATATGCTTTTGCGGAAATTCACTCTGATAGAACAGTCAAAATATCTGAAGAATAAAGGAATAACTGCGTTTACCATCTATACAAAACTGCATGGGTGACAAGTAAAACTGACCAAAACATTGAAAGATTTGTTTTGAAAACACATTATACAAAAAGGAAAGTTAGTTGGCTTCTAATATTGAAAGATATTGCCCATTCTTACAATGAGCTGTAAGCTTTGGTTTGATTCATTGTTTACAACAGCAACAAGGACTTTTTAGTCGTTAAGTGCATCATCCTTGTCTACAATCTAGCACAGATTACAAACAACGGGCACTACAGATGAAACACGACTATAAGAGACAAAACATATATTCAAGTTCGATAATCCTCAAAGTGTTCTCTCAACAAGTTTTATCCATTTCAGAGAAAGGAAATGCAAAAATCAACCCTTTTCCATTGATGTCAAAGGGGGAGGAAGAACAAACAACAGGAGGAAGAGCAGGCAAACAGGAAGAGCAAGAGAAGGCAAACAGAGAAAAGTGGATTGCCATCAATGCCAAAGGGGGAGACTGTTGGAAATATTGTCATTGATGGAAATGAAGGCAGCGCTGAAGCAGAAACAGGCAAAGAAGGCAGCGCTAAAGCAGAGGAAAGCAATAGAGGCAGCAAGAAGAAAGTCAAAATGTAACAGTCATAGAAGCACAGTGAAGAACCGTTATCGGAAGGTAGAGACTGAGGCAGAGAGCCGTTATAAAATTCCGGGAATCGCACACTCCAACCGGCGTTATACATATAATACATAATCCTTATTCCGGGAATCGCTTAACCCCAAGCGGCAAGGCACATAAATTCCTGGAATTGCCTACCCTGATGGAGGATACATATAAATGCCGCGCATTACGTATGTTGCAAAGGTCCAAAGCATGTACATTAATCTATAAGGAGCGCTTTATTATAAGTTTCATATTATTAATCCCGAAAACAAAAGAACCAGAGGTCCAAGGCATATATATTATGTTATATAAGCGGAGTGCATAAAACAAAGGTTTTATAAGGTGGGACCCCTCCCCAATCGCAATCTAAGATCGCAAGGGTAGCGGAACATGTAACCAACATAAATTTGCGATTGCGATGTGAGGCCAGACCCGATCGAGTTATATGCCACAGTTTATTGCTAATCGCAATCGGTAGATCTTAAGTTTTGGGCCCGATTGCATCTTGAAATTGGCGGACCCGATGGCGTTATACGATGGAGTTAATAGGTTCAATCGCGTCCGGGAGCTTAATCATAATCGAAACTTTCCGATTTATCACACGTCTTTTGTAATATGCTGCAATTGAAGTGGCGGACCCGACCCTGTTATATGCGGGAGTTAATAGGTGCAAATCGCATCCGTGTTCTGATTGCATCGAAACAATCTAATCGCAATCGGAGTTAAAGCGAGCATCGGAATAGGCAAATACATGTTGCGATTGCGATTGAAGTTCGGACCCGATGGGTCTATAAGTTATGCCTTTATTTGTTTAAGTTAAAGTCTAATCGCATCGGCACTGGTCAATCACATCGGAGTGAAAGTGTGGCAGCGGAGCTCGACAATGCGATTCACGATTACGATTAATCGCAATCGGAATTAATCAAGAGTGATACATCGCATCGGAGTTAGCTCATCGCATCGACGGATAGACAAAGATCGGCAAGTGGGCTCGAAAGGTTGTTTCTTATGTTAAATGGGTCTATTATTAAATCACCAAAAGTTACATAAGAAAGGGTTTTATTGTTGATAGTTCATGATAAGGATTGTGAATAATGTGCTATTAAAAAGGTGTTATAAACACCAAGAGTTGTTTTATGTAACGGTTGAAATTATATTGAAATATGCCGTGTGGTCTGTGGACCCACGGGCCTCGGCTTAAAGTGGAGGGCGATTGTTAACATACAACGATTGTTGTGGTGTATGTATGTTCCGCTTGCAGAACTCGCCACATCAACAAGACACTCGTGGCATGAAAAGGGTTGGAATTGCCCTGATTTAAAAGTCAGCAATTGCATTTTATTTATTTAAAAGGCACAGTCACACGTATACAGCAGTTACACCCCCACAGAGGACAGAAAAGCAAACAGAGCCGAAAGGAGATAAAACACAGTCACAGAAAAGACAAAGACAGCCAAAGAAAAGACAAATGCGTAGCGATTCAAAAGACTAAATGAGTTGAGCTAGAGTTCACATTGTAATTCGAATGTAAATGTTTTAATTGTTTTTATTGTTTGTGATGCATTGGAAAGTCTCTGAGAGAGAACAAATTCCCACTGTAATGTTAAATTGATACCTACAGTTATATTTTTTGAATAAGCAGATAAAAGGAGTGAGAAGGAAAAAGGTAAAGAGACATGATTGTCCATTTCGAATTCCAAGTAGAATACAAACAGTCATGTGAGGAAATCTATAAATAATATCATCTTGATATGCAAAAAGAGAGAGAGTAAGAGAGAGAGAAAATATAGAGAATGCAGAATATAGAAGAATAAAGCAGAGAAGATTAAGAGAAGAAGAGAAGATATAGAATAGAGCTGATATCTGGAGTAAATCAACAAACATTCAGTTTGATAAATTGAGGAAGTTGAAGCTTCCCTATCGAGTTGTAGCTTGATAGCTATCAGTTGTAGCTGACTGAGGTTGGAGCCTCCTGTAGGTTGGTGCCTGCATAAAATTGAAGGGAGTTGGTGCTTCCTTGCAAGTTGTAGCTTGCAGAATTGAGGATAGAGCCTCCTGTAGGTTGGTGCCTACAGAAAACAGTGGTGAGAGGGAGTTGGAGCTTGCCTTTGCATCACAACAATAATAAGATGTGGTTTTCTCCCTTTATGGGTTTCCACTTACATCCGTTGTCTCTATGTGTGCTTCTTATGTGTTGATGTGATTATTTCAATCTGCTTAATTTCTTGCTGCTTTCAACTTAAGTATGGTGTCACAATAAATTAATATTGGCTGCAAATAAGATTGTTCACATATTAAAGCTGTAAATAACTCTGGTGAAAATTTAAATTGTTAATGCATGTATTAAACTAATTCACCCCCCCCCTCTCAGTTTAATCAAAGATTCAACAATTGGTATCTGAGCAGGTTCCTTTGTACAAGTCTAACAACCGAAAGGAGATCCTAGGTTCCCAAGATGGCTAGTAAAGAAGGATGCTCAACCAATAAAGCCCCTTTCTTCACTGGTGAAAATTATGCTTTCTGGAAAATCAGAATGAGGATATACATAATGTCTCTAGGAATAGAAGTCTGGGATGCTGTGGAATTGGGATATGCCCCGAAGGCAACTGACATAGAAAAAGACTCAAAACAAGATTTTGTGGCTAATGCAAAAGCCATGAATGCCATCCTGAATGGATTATGTGAAGCAGAGTTTATTAAAGTAATGCACAAAGACATTGCCAAAAAAATATGGGATACTCTTGAGAACATACATGAGGGAGACCAGAAAGTAAAAACTGCCAAACTTCAAGTATATAGAGCCCAGTTTGAAAATTTAAAAATGAATGATGATGAAGATGTTGGAAGCTTCTTCCTAAAAGTTGGAGAAATTGTTAACAGTATGAAAGCTCTTGGAGAAACAATACCAGAAGGTATAATTGTACAAAAGATTCTAAGATCTCTTCCATCCAGATTTAATCCCAAGGTGTCTGCAATAGAAGAAACAGCTGATTGGGAGACCTTGACCATGAACCAGCTACTAGGAAATCTTACAGCATATGAGATGAGGCTCCCACAGAAGAAGCCAAGTACAAGGGAGGCAGCATTCAAAACAAAAAAGAAGAAAGAAGAAAAGGAAGACATATGCTCCTGCTCTGATGAAGAAGAGGCTAAATTTGTCAAGAAATTGGATAGAGGCTCAGGTAGATACAAAGGTAAAATTCCCTTCAAATGCTTTAACTGTGGAAGAGTTGGACATTATGCTGCTAAATTTCCTCACAAGAAAGTAAGAAATCAAGCTCAAGAATCAGAGAAAGACACATCAAAGAACTGGCAGAAAGGAAAGAAATTCAGCAGAAAATCCTTCTATGCTCAGCAAGACAGCAGTGCATCTGAAGACTCAGATGAATCCTCAGGAGAAGAGGGAACCTCTAAATTTTTACTGATGGCCATAGAAGATCTTGAAGGACTCTTGCTAGAAGAAGAAGAAGAAGGGGAAGTCGACCTTGAGGGGGAGCTAAGAAGTGCTCTGGAGGAGATTGACAGACTCAAACTAAAATGCAGAAAACAAAAAGAGATTCTCCTACAAAGTGTGAAAGAAGAACATAATTCAGAAGTCCTCATGCAGCTGAAGGTAAGGCTTGAAGAAGCCAAGAAGATAGAAGATATGTTACTTCAGCAAATCAAAGATAAAGCTCGAGAACAAGAGAAGATGGAAGAAGAAATTCTGTGTCTGAGAAAGAAATTAGAAAGTGCTCAACAGAAAGTTTCTATATACCCTTCTCAAATGACAAGTTCTAGTAAGTTGAATGAAATTTTGGTTGCTCAAAGATCCCCTATGATAAAGACTGGAATAGGCTATGAAGGAGAATCAAGTAAAGGAAAATAAAAAGTTGACAGAGAGATTATTTTTGTAAAACCAAAGAAGATTGATGAAGCAGCTCAAAAAATTCCTACAAAAGAAGAAATTTGTAACAAGGAAGAAAGAGATCAGAAGAAACCACTAGTAGCAAAGAATGCAATAAATACTCAGACCCCTGAATATGTAAAATTTGGAAACCATCAAAGGAGATTCTTCCCTCCAATGAAGAATGCCACCTGCTATGTCTGCCACAAGCTGGGACACATTGCTGCTTATTGTCATGCAAGGAGGAGTAATTCAAACCAGCAAAAGATGCAAACATTGAAGAGACAACCTTACATCAGGTATGCAAATAGCTTCTATGGTTACTGCTTTTATTTTAAGGAATTTGGTCATAAAATCATTGAGTGTAGAAAGTATGGACAAAGGTTAATGTTTAACACCTCAAGGAGGTTTATGAATCAAATAAATTATTTTCATACTCACAATTCTACAAAAACTATAATCAAATGTTGTATATGCAATCAAGTTGGACATATGCCTTCCAAATGTCCTCTCAGAAGATGTAGTTCATCACCTCACAAAATATATCACACAAAAGGGTGCCTCCAGTGGATAAAGAAGATGAATAAATGTGACTTGGCTTTAACTGCTCAAGATTTGAAGAGTCAATGGTATTTGGACAGTGGCTGCTCTAAACACATGACAGGAGAAAAAAGCAAGTTTATAACTCTTGATGATAAGAAATCCGGCAATGTCACTTTTGGAAATGACAAATCAGGAAAGATCAAGGGAAAAGGCTCAGTCAGCATAGACAATGGCAGAGGAAAAGCCCAAGAGGTACTGTTTGTGGATGGGCTGAAAGAAAATTTATTGAGTGTCAGTTAGATGTGTGACAAAGGCTGTGAAGTTATTTTTAGAGCACAAGATTATATAGTCAGGTCAAGCACATCAGGAAAGACTCTGCTCAAAGGTGTTCGAACAGAGAGTAATGTGTACATAGTGAAAGAGGAAGATGAAGCCTGCCATCTTAGCAAACTTGAGGAGTCATGGTTATGGCATAGGAGATTAGGACATCTCAGTTTCGACCATATCATCAGACTGAGCAAGAAGAAAGCTGTCAGAGATATGCCAGAAATAAAAAGACCTTCAAATACCATATGAAAATATTGTCAATTGGGGAAACAGACTCGCACATCCTTTAAATCTAAAGATGAGCTATCAACAAGAAGACCACTCCAGCTTGTGCGCATGGATCTGTGTGGACCTGCTAGAACTAAGACGCCAAGTGGAGAATCCTACTTCATGTTGATAATAGATGATTTCTCCAGAATGACATGGGTTGCTTTTCTCAAAAACAAATCAGAGGCACTGGAAAAGTTTAAGATATTCAAAGCATTAGCAGAAAATCAAACTGGATGCAAGCTCAAATGTATTAGATCGGACAGAGGAGGTGAATTCACAGATTATGACTTTGCAGATCTATGTAATGAATATGGCATAAAACAACAATTTACTATTGCAGGAACACCTCAGCAGAATGGAGTTGCAGAAAGACAAAACAGATCTGTTCAACAAATTGCCAGAGCCATGATGCAAGAGAATAATATTGCTCAAACCTTCTGGGCAGAAGCAGTGCACACAACAGTACATATCCTTAACAAAGCTCACTTAAGGCCAAGCAGTGACAAGACACCCTACAAACTGTGGCATGGAAAGCCAACTTCAATCAAACATTTCAGGATCTTTGGTAGCAAGTGTTACATAAAGAATAATGATGAAAATCTTGGAAAATTTGATGCAAGAGCTGATGAAGGGATATTTCTAGGATATGCATCCAAAAGTAAAGGGTACAGGTGCTACAACAAGACTCTTCGGAAAATAGTTGAATGTATTTATGTGAGTTTTGATGAAGAACTTCCAAACAATACAAGAAATACAGACTGCTGCATTCCATCAGACAACCATGAAGAGGAAGACCAGAATGATGATGAAACAAGAAAGACAACAGAAGATGTAGAGCTGAGCTCGAAAATCCCCTCAAGATACACTCAGAAAAATCATCTTGAAGATCAGATCATAGGAGACAAGAAAGCAGGGGTCCAGACAAGAAGGCAACTAACAGAACAAACAAAAGAGGTATGCATAGCCATGTTGTCACAAATAGAGCCAAAGAAATTTGAAGAAGCCTGCAAGGACAAGTCTTGGGTGAATGCTATGAATGAAGAATTGGACCAAATTGAGAAAAACAATACCTGGGAATTAGTGCCTAGACCCACTGAGAAAAATGTCATAGGCTCAAAATGGGTATTCAAAAATAAAATGAATGAGGAAGGACAGGTAATCAGGAATAAAGCCAGACTTGTCTGCAAAGGATACTCACAAATTGAAGGACTTGATTATGATGAAACATTTGCCCCTGTAGCCAGAATGGAAGCTATCAGAATGTTCCTGGCATTTGCATGCTACCAAAATTTCAAAGTATATCAAATGGATGTAAAATCTACATTTCTGAATAGAGACTTAGAAGAAGAAGTCTACATGGAACAACCAGAAGGCTTCTCATTGACAGACAAAGAAGACTATGTGTGCAGACTGAAGAAGGCCCTATATGGACTAAAACAGGCTCCTCGTGCTTGGTACTCAAGGCTGGATAAATATTTGCAAAAACAAGGTTTTAAGAGAGTTGGAGTAGATAGCAATCTATACATAAAAGCCCATGAAGATGAACTCCTGATTGTTGTAGTATATGTTGATGACATTATGTTTGGAAGCAACAGAGATGAACTAGAAAAAGGGTTTGCTGATGAGATGAACATAGAGTTTGAAATGTCTATGATTGGAGAGCTCAGTTTCTACTTGGGACTGCAAATTCAACAAAAGAACACAGGCACATTCATCTCTCAAGAAAATTACTTAAAATAAATGTTGAAAAGATTCAAAATAGAGGACTGCAAACCTGTGACTACCCCCATGATCACAGGATGCAAGTTGTGTGCTGATGATGGGTCTACAGATGTAGATCAAAAATTCTACAGATCCATGATAGGAAGTATGTTGTATCTGACAACATCAAGACCAGACATCATGCTAGCAGTAGGACTAGTGGCTAGATATCAAGCAACACCTAAACAAAACCATCTTCCGGCAGTAAAAAGAATATTCAGATATCTACAAGGAACAACAAAGTATGGGCTTTGGTATCCTAAAGGAAAAAGCTTCACTTTAATAGCATACACAGATGCAGATTGGGCCAGCTGTGTAGATGACAGGAAAAGCACAAGTGGAGGTGCTTTCTATCTAGGAGAAATATTGGTAGCATGGTTAAGCAAGAAACAAACATCCATCTCTCTGTCTACAGCTGAAGCATAATATATAGCAGCAGCAACATGTTGTACACAAGTCATGTGGATGAAGCAGACTCTTCAAGACATGAAGGTAAGCATTAATGAACCTATCTCAATAAAATGTGATAATACAAGTGCTATAAGTATATCTAAAAATCCTGTGCTTCATTCAAAAACTAAACATATACCAATCAAGTATCATTTTCTCCGAGATCAAGTGGCTCAGAAGATAGTTAAACTAGACTATGTACCAACAAAAGAACAGATAGCAGATATATTTACTAAACCACTTGCCAGAGAACCATTCAAATACTTGAGAGACAGACTAGGGGTAGTATCTATAGATACTACTCTCTAATATGAAGAGAAAGCACGACCTTAGGGGGAGAACAGAAATGAACATATCATTCCTAAAGGAAATCAGCAAGCAAGGGAAGCATAAAACAGGTCCACAGGATCAGCATTATTAGTATTATCAGCATTATCAATATTATCAACATTCAGCATGAAAAAGGCCATTTTTTCTTAATATCAGTTACAAAACTGTGCGAAGGCTGCTTGTTGAGTATTCAATCAAACATCATGAATATGCTTTTGCGGAAATTCACTCTGATAGAACAGTCAAAATATCTGAAGAATAAAGGAATAACTGCGTTTACCATCTATACAAAACTGCACGGGTGACAAGTAAAAATGACCAAAACATTGAAAGATTTGTTTTGAAAACACATTATACAAAAAGGAAAGTCAGTTGGCTTCTAATATTGAAATATATTGCCCATTCTTACAATGAGCTGTAAGCTCTGGTTTGATTCATTGTTTACAACGGCAACAAGGACTTTTCAGTTGTTAAGTGCATCATCCTTGTCTACAATCTAGCACAGATTACAAACAACGGGCACTACAGATGAAACACGGCTATAAGAGACAAAACATATATTCAATTTTGATAATCCTCAAAGTGTTATCTCAACAAGTTTTATCCATTTTAGAGAAAGGAAATGCAAAAAGCAACCCTTTGCCATTGATGTCAAAGGGGGAGGAAGAAAAAACAACAGGAGGAAGAGCAGGCAAACAGGAAGAGCAAGAGAAGGCAAACAGAGAAAAGTGGATTGCCATCAATGCCAAAGGGGGAGACTGTTGGAAATATTGTCACTGATGGCAATGAAGGCAGCGCTGAACATAAATAGGCAAAGAAGGCAATGCTGAAGCAGAGGAAAGCAATAGAGGCAGCAAGAAGAAGTCAAAATGTAACAGTCATAGAAGCATAGTGAAGAACCGTTATCGGAAGGTAGAGACAGAGGCAGAGTGACAGAAGCAGCAGAGGCAGAGGCATAGGCTAAGTGACAGAGGCAGAGAGCTGTTATAAAATTCCGGGAATCGCACACTCCAACCGGCATTATACATATAATACATAATCCTTATTCCGGGAATCGCTTAACCCCAAGCGGCAAGGCACATAAATTCCAGGAATTGCCTACCCAGATGGAGGATACCTATAAATGCCACGCATTACGTATGTTGCAAAGGTCCAAAGCATGTACATTAATCTATAAGGAGCGCTTTATTATAAGTTTCATATTATTAATCCCGAAAACAAAAGAACCAGAGGTCCAAGGCATATATATTATGTTATATAAGCGGAGTGCATAAAACAAAGGTTTTATAAGGTGGGACCCCTCCCCAATCGCAATCTAAGATCGCAAGGGCAACGGAACATGTAACCAACATAAATTTGCGATTGCGATGTGAGGCCAGACCCGATCGAGTTATATGCCACAGTTTATTGCTAATCACAATCGGTAGATCTTAAGTTTTGGGCCCGATTGCATCTTGAAATTGGCGGACCCGATGGCGTTATACGATGAAGTTAATAGGTTCAATCGCGTCCGGGAGCTTAATCATAATCGAAACTTTCCGATTTATCACACGTCTTTTGTAATATGTTGCAATTGAAGTGGCGGACCCGACCCTGTTATATGCGGGAGTTAATAGGTGCAAATCGCATCCGTGTTCTGATTGCATCGGAACAATCTAATCGCAATCGGAGTTAAAGCGAGCATCGGAATAGGCAAATACATGTTGCGATTGCAATTGAAGTTCGGACCCGATGGGTCTATAAGTTATGCCTTTATATGTTTAAGTTACAGTCTAATCGCATCGGCACTGGTCAATCACATCGGAGTGAAAGTGTGGCAGCGGAGCTCGACAATGCGATTCGCGATTACGATTAATCGCAATCGGAATTAATCAAGAGTGATACATCGCATCGGAGTTAGCTCATCGCATCGACGGATAGACAAAGATCGGCAAGTGGGCTCGAAAGGTTGTTTCTTATGTTAAATGGGTCTATTATTAAATCACCAAAAGTTACATAAGAAAGGGTTTTATTGTTGATAGTTCATGATAAGGATTGTGAATACTGTGCTATTAAAAAGGTGTTATAAACACCAAGAGTTGTTTTATGTAACGGTTGCAATTATATTGAAATATGCCACGTGGTATGTGGACCCACGGGCCTCGGCTTAAAGTGGAGGGCGATTGTTAACATACAACGATTGCTGTGGTGTATGTATGTTCCGCTTGCGGAACTCGCCACATCAACAAGACACTCGTGGCATGAAAAGGGTTGGAATTGCCCTGATTTAAAAGTCAGCAATTGCATTTTATTTATTTAAAAGGCACAGTTACACGTATGCAGCAGTTACACCCCCACAGAGGACAGAAAAGCAAACAGAGCCGAAAGGAGATAAAACACAGTCACATAAAAGACAAAGACAGCCAAAGAAAAGAAAAATGCGCAGCGATTCAAAAGACTAAATGAGTTGAGTTGGAGTTCACATTGTAATTCGAATGTAAATGTTTTAATTGTTTTTATTGTTTGTGATGCATTGGCAAGTCTCCGAGAGAGAACAAATTCCCACTGTAATGTTAAATTGATACCTACAGTTATATTTTCTGAATAAGCAGATAAAAGGAGTGAGAAGGCAGAAGGCAAAGAGACATGACTGTCCATTTCGAATTCCAAGTAGAATACAAATATTCATGTGAGGAAATCTATAAATAATATCATCTTGATATGCAAAAAGTGAGAGAGTGAGAGAGAGAGAAAATATAGAGAATGCAGAATATAGAAGAATAAAGCAGAGAAGATTAAGAGAAGAAGATCAGATACAGAACAGAGTTGATATCTGGAGTAAATCAGCAAACATTCAGTTTGATAAATTGAGGAAGTTGAAGCTTCCCTATCGAGTTGTAGCTTGATAGCTGTCAGTTGTAGCTGACTGAGGTTGAAGCCTCCTGTAGGTTGATGCCTGCAGAAAATTGAAGGGAGTTGGTGCTTCCTTGCAAGTTGCAGCTTGCAGAATTGAGGTTGGAGCCTCCTGTAGGTTGGTGCTTGCAGAAAAATAGTGGTGAGAGGGAGTTGGAGCTTGCCTTTGCATCACAACAATAATAAGATGTGGTTTTCTCCCTTTATGGGTTTCCACTTACATCTGATGTCTCTATGTGTGCTTCTTATGTGTTGATGTGATTATTTCAATCTGCTTAATTGCTTGCTGCTTTCAACATAAGTATGGTGTCACAATAAATTAATATTGGCTGCAAATAAGACTGTTCACATATTAAACTGTAAATAATTTTGGTGAAATTATGAAAAGGCTTATGTATGTGATGTTAACCCGATTCACCCCGCATCTCATTTTAATTAAGAATCAGAAATGAATTTGTGACAGGTGAACTGTCATACAAGAATCCGACACTCTGAAATATGATGGGCTTGGTGTAATCCGGAATATGAAAGGACACATCTTTGTCATATCCAAGACTAGTTCGGTGCTTGTTGTGGACAAGCTCTTCCCAAGGTCTGATGATGGGCTTGAGAAGTGCAGGTTGAACTGCTGCATCTGCATGTACATCTGCTCTTGTGCAAGGAAATGAATGAGAATCAGCGCACACTTAAGTGACTTGTGCTGATGTGGCTCTTTCACAATGTTCTCCTTGACCAGGATTTCGAATGGTGACTCTTTTGCTAAAGTTCGTCTTGCTGAAGCTGAGTTTCCAACTGTAAAAACTCAATCTTTTCTTGTGCATCTAGCAAACAATTTTGAATGTTACAAAGAGCATGCTTGCTCATTCTTATCATATCATCAACATTTGAATGAATGAGGTTATTCAACAACACTAATACCTCATTGATTTTGGCCATTTCAACAACTTAGGCTCAAAAAATGAAAGGGTGTCGGCTTCAACCGAAAATGCACCCGTTTACAATGTGATGCAACAAGAAATACAAATGACTCAAAATAATTTCCAACTATGGAAATCTCAAAGTACAAAATCTGCTCCTCAAATGATGGAGGGCAATCAACAATGACTTACATCAACAACTCAAATTCACTGATTCCAACTATGAATGAAGAGGCAAATTCCACTCAAAATACAATGTTAGCTCAATACATATCTCTGCAAAATATGTGCAGCTGAAAACACTATGCAAGAAGCCTTTAAGGCAGCTGAATTTTCCTTCAAATAGCTGTTTTCAATGATGGCAAACTTGTCTTCAAATGTCAATTTCTTATAAAAAAATCACCCTTATGCCACAAATTACACAATGTCAAATCTTCTCTTTTCTCTATGTGTACTGTCCATTTACTGATATGTCATTTCCTTCATTTTTGTTGTTCGTATTCTCTCTCCTCTCTCTCTCTGCTGTTTTTTTTTTTTAATTAAAAAATAAATTAATTGGGTTTAATTAAAAATGGGAATGAAGGACTATAGTAAAAAAGGAGGAAGGGGATTAATTAAAAGAGAGGGAATTTAAAAAAGAAGGATTTATTTAAAAAGGAGGGGATTAATTTAAAATGGGAAGGGAATGAGAATTTTTTTTAATTTTTTAATTTTATTTTTTTTAAATATTAAAAAATGAATTTAATGGAAAAGGGAAATTTAATGGGAGGGAAGGGGTATTATATTAAAGGAAGGGCGAATATTAAAGGAGGAGGGACGGATTTAAAATGAGGGGTTTTATTAATGGGGAGGAGGGGGTATTATAGAGATTTAAAAAATCGAATGGTGGGAGGGATTAACTATGGAAAATCAAATTTAAAAAAAAGGGCGGTATTTTATTTTGAATGGGCGGTATTGTATTTTGAATGGGCGGATGTGTATATGGGAGAGGGGACGAGAGGAGTGTGGCCGTGGAGAGGGGAGAGTGTGAGGGAGGCGGATTGTGGCAGGTGCGCAGAGGGCGGGGCAAGGAGAGTTGAGGGCACTGTTATGTGTTGGAGTGAGGGCGTGTGTACGCGCAGAGAGGGAGTGGAGTAATAGCGTGAGAGAGTAGGTAAGGTGCGGTTGAGGGATGAGGCGCCGAGGGGAGTGGGTAGAGCGCGTGTAAGGGAGAGGGAGTGTAATGCAGGGAGCAGCGGGCCAGAGGCGCGTGGGAGAGAGCTGTGTGAGTTGCAGAGTGCGTGTGAGGGGGGGAGCAAGGGAGCGGTGTGAGCGTATTTTAAAAAGGGAGGGCCGGCTCACAGTAAGTTAAATAGCGCATGGAGAGGGCCGTGGAGTGATAAGGCGGAGTAGTGAGGGTGTAGGCATGGTTGAGCGTTGGCAGGTGGGAGATGTGTATGCGCAGAGTGTATGGGTAGTAGGGCCGAAAGGCCAAGAATGGGGGGTGAATCGATTTTTTTTTTCTATTTTTTTTATTATTTTTAATTACAGCAGAGAGCAGAGATAGGAAATCCACTTGAAAAACAGCAGTAGAATTTTTCCTTTTCCAAATATAGAGCAGAATTAATTCCAGCAGCAGAAAAATGGAGAATTTGTAGATTTAGAGACTTGCAGAGAACTCAGAAATCTCAGAAATTTTTCAATGAAAACTCAGAAATATCTTCAAAAACCCTCTCAGCAACTCAAAAATGCAGAATTTAAAAATACAGAGATTGCAGGAAAAATAAGCAGTGAGAAAACCTTCAGATGCACAACGCTGCTCTTCTTCAAAACCAATTTCTGAGTGTGGCCAATTTCTGAATGCTGCTCTTTTTTCAAAACAAATTTTTGAATGCGGCAAAAAGATTGCTGCAGAAACCTTGAGTGTTGCAAAAATGCAGATATGCATAGGCCATAAATGGCTCACTCAAATTGGAGCAGGGTCAGCAATCGCCCGCTCTGATACCATGTTAAACACCATGTTAAGCACACACATGGTGTATGCGGGAGATGAACACACACACACAAGACTCAACACACAATGAAGGATAAGCATGAGGCTTTTCTTATTTTCCATTATACAAAGATGTACATTTATAGTACAATGGTGTGACTCTTGGTTTCACATTCCAAGGTCACTTGGACTGCATTGTGAATTTTCGCATTCCACACCTACCCATGTAGGATTAGGTGTTCCAACTTGAACACAAATAAAGTCAATATTTCGTATGTTTGTGTTGGCACAAATCTAACTAAAAAAGTTCTTTGAGAAAGAGATAATTGCGGACATGCTCGTTGTCTACTGGCTAGTGATCTGGCAGAGGTTGAATTTTCTTATTTACCACTTAATCTCGATATTCACACAATTTTTCCCAGTGCTCTTCATCATGGATGACCAATTTTATTACCTTACGGTAAACTTCATATGCTTCAACGTATTTAGCAAAAGTGGGCCTCACCACAAAAACATGTTTTATCTCATACTGAATATAAATGTCATTGCCTAGTGTTCCCAACATCACCTTTCCTTTCATTGTTCCTTTGATATTTGAAAGTTTGGCAGTATCCCTGTCAAATTCTTGAAATATTATATGTTATGAAACCAACTCCAAAAATATAAGAAAAGAGAGATCAACGCCTTAGAAATCAACCATTTCGAGGGGGAAACCTCCAATACATTACATAAATGAACAATTATTGGATGATACAAATGACCAAAACCTCCTTCTATATATAGGAGTCTATGAGGCCACAATATAATCCTAGCCGACCTAACAATAATAATGTAAGGGCACAATAATAACAATATTGGGGATACAGGGGTGTAGCAATAACAATAAGGGGGCTACAGTAATAACGATAAAGGACTAAACTAGTAATATAGGGACCTAACATTCCCCTCTCCTTCAAAAAGGTGTTTTCCTCAACACTTGACTAGCTCTGGGTGCTTCTGTATAAAATTATTATCCTCCCATGTAGAATCTTCAGTGGGTAAGTTCTTCCAATTGATGAGAGACTCTGAAATTGATCAATTTTGTAGCTGTCGAGTTGTTGTTTCCGTGACCACTTTAGGTTTGAATATGATTTTTCCTTCCTCATAAAGTTCTAGCAATATTGTTTGAACTGGAATATTTTCACCTATAAGCTTCCATAATAATGAAACATGGAAAATTGGATGCACTCACGAAGAAGTAGGAAGCTCCAATTTGTATGCCATAGTACCAATCTTTTGCAGCACCTTGTAAGGACCATAATAATTTGGCGATAATTGATTATCCTTCTTAGCTTGCTTGAGGGAAATTTTTTTGTATGGTTGTAGCTGTAAAAATACCCAGTCTCCTAGATCAAAACTTCTCTCGCTGCGATGTTGATCTGCTTGTTGTTTCATTCGATTTTGTGCCAAATTTAGGTTATCATTTCAGAGTTGGAGAACTTCTTGTTGATGCTCTATGTGATATTCCACTGCTTGAACCTTATAATTTTCTCTTAAAGATGATGTTACGGACGGTGGATGATATCGATAAAGTGCCATAAATGGGGTCATTTTTCCTACATTATGGAAGGAATTTCTATACCGCCATTCAACGAGAGGTAACCATTGGACCCATTGTCTTTGTTTATCAGATACAAAACAATGAATATATCCTTTCAAACATTTATTCACTATCTCAGTTTGACCATCTAATTGAGGATGATAAGATGAGATATGAGCAAATTGAGTACCCAAACAAGAAATAACTCTGTCCAAAAATTTCCAGTAAAAATGGGATCTTTGTCACTCACAATAATCTTTGGGTTTCCATGTAGCTTTTGAATTGTGTCCATAAATGTACTAGAAAATGTACTTGATTTAAATGGATGAGATAATGCACAAAAGTGTGCATACTTGGTAAGTCTATCAACTACCACCATGATGAATCTCTTTCCTTAAGACTTAGATAAACCTGTGATAAAATCCATTGGAATCTCCTCCCAACATTGACTTGGAATGGATAAAGGTTGTAGAAGACCGGGGTCTTAATTCTCTCAAATTTATTTTGCTGGAAAACCAAAAATTCTTCCACAAACTTTTGAATATTAGATTTAAGGCCATCCTGAAAAAAATATTTCTTCACCAAGTGGTAAGTTTTTAAAAATCCTGAGTGTCCTATTCCACAAGAATATTTTTTTTAGTTGGGAATTCTCACAAAGATATAAGCGATCTTTGTACAATAAGGAACCATTTTTCCAACTAAATGTATTTGATGTAGTAGGATCCTGCTATAAATTTTGAATGAGTGTCTACACTTCTTTGTTCTTCTTCCATTCATCCCTTGCTTCAGTTATCCAATTTGGTTGGATAATAGAATGGCACAAAGAAATGCTTCCACCTCTTCATTATTTCTTGAGAGTGCATCTGCAACAACATTTAGCTTCCTTTTCTTGTAGATGATTTCAAGGTCATAACCCAACATCTTTGTGACCCATTTTTTCTTCTCTTCTGAAGATAGTCTTTGCTCCAAAATGTATTTAAGGCTATCATGATCATTTTTTACCTTGAAGTGTCTTCCCATTAGGTAAGGTCGCCATTTATTTATTGCATGTAGTATTACTAACATTTCCTTCTCATAAACAGCTTTCTCTAAATACTTTCCTTTGATTGGACGACTTTAAAAATAAATAGGGCTTCCTTCTTGCATTAAAGCATCACAAATTCCATTTCCTGAGGCATCACATTCCACAATAAAGGTTTTTGTGAAGTCTGGCATAGCTAAGATCGGTGCTAGGCACATTTCCTCTTTAAGATGTTCGAAGGCCTTAGTTGCTTCAAGATTCCATGAAAATGCATCTTTCTTCAATAATGATGTTAGAGGTCCTGCTATTCTCCCATAATTCTCAACATTCTTGCGATAATACCCTGGTAACCTGAGAAATCCTCGCAACTGCTTTATGGTTATGGGTACTTTCCATTCCTTAATGGCTTTAATTTTGTTAGGGTCTACCTTAACACCCTCGTGAGATAAAATATGACCAAGATATTACATCTCTTGTACTCCAAATAAACACTTGGATGTTATTGCATATAATTTTTTCTCCTGCAATAGTTTGAGCACCCTGTCAACATGTTGAACATGATCCTTCCAAGACCTACTGTAAATTAGTATATCATCAAAAAATACTAGCAAAAATTTTCTAAGGAAGGGTTTGAAAATGGAATTCATCAACCCTTGAAATGTACAAGGTGCATTGGTAAGGCCAAAAGGCATGACGAAAAATTCATAATGAGCCTCATGAGTTCGAAATGTTGTTTTCAGAATATCTTCAATCTTCATTCTAATTTGATGATATCCTAAACGAAGATTCAACTTGGTAAAATAAATTTCTCCATCTAATTCATTAATCACAGTAATGGGAAATTTATCTTTAATGGTGAGCTTATTGAGCTCCCTATAATCTGGAAATATGCGCCATGATCCATCCTTCTTGTTCACGAATACTACTGGAGCAGAGAAAAAACTTTGACTAGATTGAATTATACCAACTTCTAACATTTCTGCAATCATACATTCAATTTCTCTCTTTTGGACATACGGCTATCTATAAGGCCTGATGTTTGGAGGAACATTTCATGGAATCAAACGAATAACATGATCATGATCACGAATAGGTGGAAGTCCTTTGGGAGTTTCGAACACCTTGGAATGATTTTCCAAGAATTTTTGGAGATCTACAAAAATAGATGATTTTGATGTTGGAACTTATACTGAGCATAATTTTGATATTACGCCTCGTTGTTCTTTCTTTAGAAGCTTTGTCATGACATTAGAGCTTATTATGTTTCTCGGCTTCCCTACGATACCCCATAATTCGACTTCCTTTCCTTCTGAAAAATATTTCAAAAATATTTCTTGAAAATTAAAAGCTACTGTTAGCCCCTCTAATTTTCTCTTTTTTTTCTATTTTCCCCTTCCTAAATCATAACCATTTACCGTTGTTTTACCTCTTTTATGCACCCTCATCTTGCATCAATCCAAGCATGGTGACATATTTCGTATAAACTTTATTTTTCACATTTTTAATTCAACTTAGCATTAATTAATTATTTATTACATGATTTCTTACTTTTAATCACTCTTTGTAACTTATCGATCTCTCCAATGTTTATTTGGTAGTTATAGTACTTACCGTGACCACTGATCCTAGTGCAGGATCAGATCTTGCACCATTGCCAGCATAGCAAATCCTTGTAGCATATTCAAATGTCCTTGATCACCACCTTATTTTGAGCAGCTTCAGCCGTTAGAGCAAGATTGATCCAAAGGCAGTTGAGACCGAATCTGTAAAGGATGAAAAATGGAGATTGGCTATGGCTAGTTTTGCTAAACTATCTAATTTTGAAGGAAAAAAAACTAAATTCTGCATTTGGTTATGTAATTGGTTGAATGATCTATTTTGGCCTTTGGCCAAAGGTCTTTATAATGTAGAATGTAAATAGGACTAAAGGGGAGTTTTTGATAGCAGAGGAGAACAAAGAAACAACCATAGAGGCGGTAACAGGTTTCTGTATTTTGTTATCACTTGAATCTGGGTTGGACAATATATTAATGTATGTACTTGCCTCAGTGAATTAATAAAAGGGAGCTCTGCCTCATGTTTCACAAATTGCGTTTATGTATTTGAGTTGATGAATTGATTAAGGTACTGAGCAACGTTTTTATTTAAAAGGTAAACATGCTCGTTGGCTAGGGCCCAGCCAACCGAGCATGTTTACCCCATTTCCCGTTTTCCTATAATTTGTGTTTACATTGTCAATTGTGATTTAATTTTAAGCACATGCATTCCTGTTTGAGTGAAAGCGGATCCATTGTGTGAAGTAGATAAATTTCCTTTTCCTGCAATTTCCTTTCCTGCACTTGATTTCAGATTGGTTTTCCTTCGCCTGGTCCAAGCAGGAGAAATGACCCTGCACCAATACACGTTGGTGTGATATCTCCTTTTCTACAATTCCTTTTTATTAGTTTTCCCCGCCTGTTCCAAGAAAGAGAAATGAACCTGCACCAGTGCACATTGGTGTGATGCAGCAAGCCTTCTTAGTCTACTTCCCGCAATCTTATTTCTTTCATTAAATGCTTATGATAGGATAAATGTATATTGATTGTTTCTTTATTCTTGCACTCTATTAAGATCAAAAACATTCACTTTTTATGTGTGCAATTTGATTTAATAGTATAATAGCACTTGCAATAATTAAGCACTCATTTTAAGAATTAAATGTTAAGTGCAGGAAGCTCTGATCCGGTGCAAGAATTAGTTTCTTGCCACGGGATCTGAGTGCTTTGAACCTGGAAAAGTTCAAGCCCTTGCATGAAGTAAAAAGCCTTTAGTAAAGACACCATTTATACCTTCTGCATAAATCTTTGTTCTTGCACTAGTGCAAGCAGACTACGATAGTGCAGGATAGATTAGTGCAAGAAGGAAATCTCTAAAGGAGCAGGTTTAAGGGCCCATCTGATGAGACTGCTAAGTGTCTCTGCTAAAGAAAAACACACACTCAGTAGTTAAACAATAATTAGCTAGAGTGATTGCCTTTTATCTTTAATTCCCTCTTGCAAATGCATTCTTTCTTGTTCCAGTCTTAGATTATTTTGATGGTTCAAGTTGCCTTTTTCTCTTTTTAATTTGATTCTGCAATCTTTCCTTTAAAGAAAGTAGGGATTTATATTAGGAAGATTCAAACCATCTCCGGCATTGCTTGTGATTCGTCTCTAAGTTTACGGATCCCCCGAGTTGACAAATTAAGTGTTGAGGAGTTTGCTTAAGTGTAATTCATGCACCCAACATTTTGGCGTCGTTGTCGGGGAGGCGATTTGATTTGGTAAGAATTTTCCGATTATACAATAGAGGTAATTTTTCCTTTATTTTTGCAGTATCGTTTGGAAAAAGCTTCTTTGAAGGAATTTTATTGGTGTTAATTGATTTCTGACAACATTTTTACTAGAAGTTGTTGCTATTTTTCTTTTCTTGAAATGAATGCCTAGAAAAGGTAAGGGTTCGAAGCCCACTAAGGGCCAAAAGAATTTTGAAAACAATTCTCATATTGGGTCTCCTTCTGTAAGAAGGAAACCCAATCCAATTCAAACCCATCATGCAGGAACAATCCACCTGGATTCTGGTGTCAACAGCTCAGGTGTGGATCAGCCTGTTGAGAGCGATACAAGTAAAAGGGAAACAATGGTGGACCATGAAGATCATTTGGAAGGGATTGGTGAAAACCAGGTAAGTAGAGAACAATCCACTTTTGTGTTTCCAATTGTGGATCCTAATACTGTGGCGCAAATGAAGAATATTCCACCATCAGCTCTCCCTCATTTCCATGGTAAATTTCATGAAGATACTGACTCTTTTCTATTCGAGTTTGATATTCTGTGTAGAAGTTATGATTATTCAATTGACGCTCATAAGTTACAATTATTTCCTGTTACTCTCAAGGACTCGGCTCTACGCTGGTTTATGGGGTTAGGAGGAAACACTATAAACTCTTGGGATCAGATGAAGAGAGTGTTTTTGTCTAAATATCAAGAATATTGCAAAACTCGGGACATGCAGGATGAGATTTTTACAATCATACAGGATGATGATGAAACTCTTGAAGATTACCTAGAAATATTTTTGTATATTTTACAAAGGTCGAAACTTAAGTTTGATCCCAGTACTATTAGAACCTTGTTCTTAAGAGGACTTACTGATAATGCTAGAAATAATTTAAATCTGTTAGGACAAGGTGATATTTCTCAGCAAACTTTTGAACAAATTTGTGAATTATGTAGGAAATTTTCAAGAAATCAGTATAGATCCGGTAGAGGAACTCGAAATAGAAATAGAAAAACTGAATCTACTGATGCTATGATTATTGGACTAGAAAATCAAATGGAAAACATGAAAATTGGTATAATGAATACTATTACCAAACAGTTAGACTCTTTAAAATTTCAGCAAAAACTCATGAAGGAATAAGAGTCATTATGTATTTTCTGTCCTAAATGTAGAGACAAGCATCCTCCTAAAGAGTGTCCTCTTAATTTGAAAGAAACTAATAAGTGTGCTATTTGTGCAGAAGACCATGTCACAGAAAAATGTCCCTCTATAACAGGACTTAAAGCTGTATTTACAGGGGGACAGCATGAAGCTGAATACTTGTATGCTATGGGAGCAAGAAGGAATTGGCCTCAGGTAGGTGCAGGTATGGCTCCTGAATTTTCTCCACACTATTTTGGTTATAATTCACATGCATATTCTTATCCTAACACTAATCAGCAGTGGCATTATGGGAATCAATATCAGCATGGGAAACCTTCTCAACCATGGCAACAAGTTTGGAGAGGGCCAACTCATTCTCCATACTCCCACCAGCCACCTATGCAGTTATATCCATCTACGCATACACCAGTCATATCCATCTACGCATACACCTTATTCAATACCTCAACTTCCGATTCAGTCTACTCCACCGTTGCCTTTACCTCCACCCTTTCGACCTCCTCAGTTGCCTGCTCAACCTATGCCCAATCCTAACAATAATAAAGCAGTGCAAATGATCTATGTAACAAACCCACCTTTACCATTCAAGTACCAGCCTATTCTAGTTGGGGTTCATGATATTCAATTAAGATCAGGAATAACTGTAACATCAGAAAATCAAAAGCAACCTATAGTGATTGTTGAAGAGAAAGGAGAAGAGGAAACTCTTAACCATTCTCCAAAAGCTGTCACTAAGCAGCCCTTACCCTCTGAATCATTGCCATCTTCTTCCAACCAACCTCCCTTCCCAGAGAGGCTAGTAATGGAAAGGAGTGGGCCTATTTCTAAGACTAGTTTGGCATATGAGCTTCAGAATATTTTCATTAAGATACCTTTGCTTCAAGCCATTAAAGAGATCCCCATTTGTACCAAGATTATTAAGGAACTCTGTCTCAAGAAACCCGGGAGGAAGAGAGTGGAACCCCAAACCATTCAATTTGTTGGTAGGGCAGCAGAGTTGATGACGGGATGTGTGTCTATGGAAAAATATACTGATCCCGGAAACCATGTTGTCTCAATTCAGATTGGTAATAACCTGGTCTATAATGTTCTTATAGACCTGGGGGCAGCCATTAATGTCATGACTAAGCAAACCATGGATAAACTTCAGTTATCTCATCTTCGCCCTACTCCCACTGTGCTTGAATTAGCAGATATATCTAAAATTAAGCCAGAAGGAGTATTGGATGATGTGATCATCTCATTAGATTCTTGGGAATATCTTGTTGATTTCATTGTGCTTCAGCCAAAGAACCTAGTAGGAGGACATCCCTTGATCTTGGGTCAACCATGGCTTGCTACGGCCGATGCATATATTGGATGTCGTTCCTGTGATATGTATATTTCGCATGGAGATTCTAGGAAGAAAGTTACCTTATACCCCCCTGCCAGATCCATTCAGGACCTTCGAGATACTTTATGGTTGGATCAAAGAAGTGATGAGGAGACTCAACCCATTTCCCTTATCCATCATTATACTGGGTCTTCACAAGAATATGAGATTCAAGATTTCCTGAATAATCTAGACACTATGCCTAATTTTGAGCCATTGAGCCAGATTTTCAGCCTAGATTTTCAAGATAATCATGATTCTCATTCTTCTGTACCACTGCATTTGACCACTCCCTTGAGTACTCCTGAGCCTGATACTACTCTTGTTGAGATTAGCCCTGGTAAATCCTTGCATATTAGTTCATATTTGGACTCATCTCAGCAGGAGCAGCTTGTGAATTTGTTGCAAAACCATCTTAGTGCCTTTTCTTGGGGCTATGAAGATACGAAGGGTATTCCTCCTGAAACTTGTACACATCATATCTATATTTAGGAAGGAACCCAACCTGTCTGAGAACCCCAAAGGTGAATGAATCTATCTATAAGAGATATTGTGAAGGAATAAGTACATAAACTCTTGGATCTTTGGTTTATCTTGTTGAATCTTAAAATTAACCTGAGAGGGGGGGGGGTGAATCAGTTTAATACATTCCTGATCTTTTGAACTTTTCAATAAACTTATTTACACCTTCATTTCAAACTCTATTTGATGTGAGAGTAATCTTAGAATGTAATTTGAAAGTATTAGTTTAATAGAGCAGTAGACTTAATTTCAGAGCAGCAGGTATTAAGAAAATGATACATATCAGATCAATACACAAATATCATGCACAGAGACACCAGATATAAGTGGAAACCCATAAAGGGATAAAACCACATCTTATTATTGTTGTGATGCAAAGGCAAGCTCCAACTCCCTCTCACCACTGTTTTTCTGCAGGCACCAACCTACAGGAGGCTCCTACCTCAATTCTGCAAGATACAACTTGCAAGGAAGCACCAACTCCCTTCAGTTTTCTGTAGGCACCAACCTACAGGAGGCTCCAACCTCAGTCAGCTACAACTGACGACTATCAAGCTGCAACTTGATAGGGAAGCTCCAACTTCCTCAATTTATCAAACTGAAAGTTTGTTGATTTACCTCAGATATCAGCCCTGTTCTGTAGCTTCTCCTTCTGTTCTGCCTTTTTTAATCTTCTCTGTCTTACTCTTCTATATTCTGCCTTCTCTCGATTTACTCTCTCCTTTTTTTTTGAATATCAAGATGATATTATTTATAGATTTTCTCACATGACTGTTTGTATTCTGCTTGGAATTCGAAATGGAAAGTCATGTCTCTTTGCCTTCTGCCTTCTTACTCCTTTTATCAGCTTACTCAGAAATTATAACTGTAGGTGTCAATTTTAACATTACAGTGGGAGTTTGTTTTCTCTTGGAGACTTGCCAATGCATCACAAACAATAAAAACAATTAAAACATTTACATTCAAATTTAAATGAGAACTCCAGCTCACTCGTTTTGTCTCTTGGCTTGCTACGCATTTGTATTTTCTCTGACTGTGTCTTTGTATTTTCTGTGACTGTGTTTTATCTCTTTTCTGTTCTCTGTATGTCATTCTGTATATGGCTGCTGCGTAACTTCTGTATTTGTGTAACTGCATTTTTCATTTTTATATCAGCGCTTTATATATATAAATGAATATGCTGACTGTAATTTTGGGCCATATTCCAACGCTTTTCATGCCATGAGTGTCTTGTTGATGTGGAACATTCCGCAAGCGGAACGGACATATATCACAGTCATTGTATATTGATAATCGCCCTCCACCTTAAGCCGAGGCCCGTGGGTCCACAGACCACGCGGCACTTTTCAATACAATCGCAACAACTTTATATATATATATTTATATATAACAGCGCCTTCACAAATTTCCGTTTGCGATTAGAACTGGAACTCAAACACTTGTTAATCATAGTTAATAAGCCCATCGGGTCCGGGCTTCAATCAATTGCAATTGGGGCGCATAATAGAAAAGTTCCGATTACGATCAGAACACGGATGCGATTTGCATATATCAACTCCCGCTTATAACTGGATCGGGTCCGCCACTTCAATCGCAGCGTTTTACAAAGTCGTGCGATCAATCGGAGAGTTCCGATTGCGATTGAGATTCCGGATGCGATTGAACCTATTAAATCCATCGTATAATGCCATCGGGTCCGCCACTTGATCGGAGCATATTACAAAGGACTTGCGATCAATCGGAAAGTTCCGATGCGATTAGCCGAAATTCAAATATATATACACCATCGTTAATACACCCATCGGGTCCGAACTCTTAATCGCAATCGCAAGTCTTTTAATATGTGTTGCGATTGACCACTGTTCATTGTATTTTGCCGATGCGATTGGGACAAGACTTCAAACATGTTTGAATTATAATTCATACCTCCATCGGGTCCGGACTTCCAATCGCAATCGCAACTCACATGTTCTCCGATGCGATTGACCAATTCCGATGCGATTGGGAACTCGGATGCAATTAGCAATAAACTGTGGCATATAGCTCAATCGGGTCCGGCCTTTAATCGGAGCACATAACAAAACTCCGCCGATTGAACCTTTTCTCCGATTGCGATTGGGGAGGGGTCCCACCTTATAAGCCATTTCGTTTTGATAGAACCTTTGGTTAAAGTGCTCCGCTTGTATATAACTGATATATATGCTTATATATATTTTGCCGCTGGAGTGAAGCGATTCCCGGAATAATGTTTGTATTTGTTATATGTGCTCCGCCGGTTGGAGAGTGCGATTCCCAGAATATGGTTCTGTATTATATGTGTAACGCCCGGCTGGAGTCTGCGATTCCCGGAATAAGATTCGTGTTGTATAACGCCAGTTGGAGTTTGCGATTCCCGGAATATGGTTCTGTATATATGCCGCTGGAGTGAAGCAATTCTCGGAATTTTGTAACTGCTCTCTGCCTCTGTCTCTGCCTCTGCTCCGCCGGTTGGAGAGTGCGATTCCCGGAATTTTGTAACTACTCTCTGCCTCTGTCTCTGCTTCTGTCACTCTGCCTCTGTCTCTATCTTCCGATAACGGTTCTTCACTGTGCTTCTATGACTGTTACATTTTGACTTTCTTCTTGCTGCCTCTATTGCTTTCGCTGTGCCTCTTTTGCCTTCCTTTGCTACAATGCTGCCTCTTTTGCCTGAGTGTTGCCTCCTTTGCCATCAATGACAATATTTCCAACATTATCTATCCTATTTTCGACAGTCAGTGGGTCTCTCCATTAGTGCTAGTACCTAAAAAAGATGGAAGATGGTGTATTTGTATTGATTATCGAGAATTAAACAAATCCACTCTCAAAGATTACTTCCCTCCCCCTTTCATTGACCAAGTGCTTGATACCCTTGCAGGAAAGAAATATTTTTCCTTTTTGGATGGCTTTAGTGGCTATAACCAGATACATATTGCACCCGAAGATCAGGATAAAACTACTTTTACATGTCCATGGGGTACATTTTCATATAAAGTGCTTCCCTTTGGTTTATTTAATGCCCCAGATACCTTTCAAAGGGCAGTCCTGGCCATTTTTGTTGATCTAGAATTTGTAGAAATTTATATGGATGACTTTTCTGTGTTTGGTGATTCTTTTCTGGAAGCTCTCAAAAATCTGGAAAAAGTACTTCTCTGTTTTCAGGAAGCCCATCTCGCCTTGAGTGAAAATAAATGTAGATTAATGTGCAAAGAGGGAGTGGTACTTGGCCATTTGATTTTTGGTAAAGGTAACCAGGTTGATCCAGCAAAGATTGAAATCATTCTACATCTTCTTGCACCCAAAACTCAAAGGGATGTAAGAGTTTTTTTAGGACATGCTGGTTAAATTTTTCTAAGATAGTTGCCCTTGTTTTCCAACTTCTAGCTAAGGATAGTGAATTTTCTTGGTCCAAATCTTGCCAACAGTCTTTTGAAACATTGAATGAAACATTAGTACAAGCACTAGTTTTGAGAGGTCCTAACTGGTCCCTGCCTTTTCACATTTCCTCTGATGCTTCAGATTTGGCTATTGGCGCAGCTTTAGGACAAGAGGAAGATAGGAAATCCTATGCTATTTATTATATTAGTAAGAATTTTCTTCCGCTGAATTAAATTATACAGCTACAACGAAAGATTTTTTAGCTGTAATTTTTGCAATTAATAAGTTCAGGCACTATATTACAGGATATGAAGTATTTGTACACACTAATAATTTCGCGATTAAATATTTGATGAAAAAACCATTGAATAGTGCTAGAGTGACTAGGTGGTTGCTATTTTTGCAGGAATTTAATCTTACTATTGTTGATAGACCAGGAAAATCTAATGTTGCAGTAGATTTTCTTTCTAGATTAGATAATCCTGGTGAAGCAATTCCTGTTAATGATGATTTTTTGGATGAACATATTTTTTCTATGTCAATAGTTTCTCCATGGTTTGATGACATTGCTAATTACTTGGTTACTGGGAAAACACCACCCCACTTGTCCGCTCATGAAAAGAAGAATATTATTTATAAAAATGCTGCATACTCCTGGATTCAAGGAGACAATCTTTTACACTAGTCCAGACCTGATTATCTATAGATGTGTAATAGAGGAGGAAGTGTTTGACATATTGAAATATGCTCATAATGAACCTTGTGGAGGCTGCTTTGCTAATAAGCGAACTACATATAAAGTATTTTGTGTTGGTTACTTTTGGCCTTCCTTGTTTAAGGATGCCAAACAGTATGTCAGGCGATGTGATAGCTGTCAATGAATGGGCCAGCCTAATTAAACCAATGAAATGCCTTTATGCCCCCAAGTTATGATTAAGCGATTTGAAAAATGGGCTATTTATTTTATAGGGCCAATAAATCCAATGTCATTAAGTAAAAAGCATATTTTGGTTTGTACAGATTTTGTTACAAAATGGGTAGAAGCTAAAGTTGTTTCCTTTGCTACAGAAAAAGTTGTTGTTGATTTTCTTTTTACTGAAATCTTTACTAGATTTGGTGTGCCTAGAGAAATTGTTTCTGAAAATGGTCCGAATTTTATTTCTAATCTGGTACAGGGTGTGATGGAGCAATACAAGATTCGGCACAGGAAATCCACACCATATCACCCGCAAGAAAATGGCCAGGTGGAATCCACAAACAAAGTGATCGAGTCCATTCTTACAAAGACAGTAAATATGCATCGGAAAGATTGGGCTGAAAGATTACCAGAAGCTTTGTGGGCATACAGAACCACTTGGAGAAATAGCACGGGACATACACCATATGAGCTGCTATATGGAAAACATGTTCTGTTACCAATTGAATTCCAGATCAAAACTTTCAGAACTGCAATTCAGTTAGGACTAGATCTCTTTGAGGCACAACAACAATGTCTTCTCCAATTAAATGAGTTAGATGAATTTCGTAGGGATGCTATTCAGCAGAACATACTAATTCAGCAACAATGCAAAAGGTGGCATGACAAGTCTATTCAGAAAAAGAAATTCCAACCAGGTGATTGGGTGCTCCTTTATGATTCTAGATTTAAAATTTTTAAAGTGAAATTCCATACACGTTGGATGGGACCTTATGAAGTGATCCGAGTATTCGAGAATGGAGCAATAGAAGTTAAAACTATTGATGGACAAAATTCAGTATTCTTAGTAAATGGACACAGATTAAAGAAGTATTTTCACCCACTTTCCAGGAAATATTTTACACAACAAGTCCAACAGCAATTCGGGATGGTAATGGTGAATGGTAATACCAACCTTTTGAAAACATGAATTCTTCTTCTTCTTAAAAAAAAAAAAAAAAAAAAAAACATTTTTTTTTAAGAAAAAGCAAAGAAAAAATATTTTCCTCTAATTATGAAAATTAGTTTGCTGACATGATTCCAGAAGGATCAACCTGAAAACCAGCTTGCTGGCGGGAAGATCAAAAATTTGTAATAAAAAGACAATGTTGTTTGATATTTAGATATGATAGAGACCACCAAGTAAAAGCAGGTTCAGCAGAACCAACCTTTATACAATTGGGGTAATTAGCATGGATATTTTTATTCAAGTAATGCTTAATTCTTGTTGCAGTTATTTTTTTGGCACCAGTACAGGTAGACCACCTAGAATTTTTTTTGTCTTTCTTCATAATCCACTTTTGTAATATTCCCTCAGTTTTCTTCTTCAATCCCAGAATGATTAACCTTCCAATATTCTTCTCAATCTGCCCTCTCTGTTTCGTAAAAAACCCCACTTTACCCTTGAATTTTTTTCCCTATCCCACTTTTGTTTATCCCCTCTTGTGGTAATATTTCTGGAATCCCTGTAAAAAAATTCCTTCCAATTCTGAAATTTCCCTTTTTCCACTTCTTTGTCCCCTCATGAATTCATTGCAGGATCTTTCACACAAAGAGAAAAAGGATATGGTCTGAAGCATTAAGAAAGGGCGAAGCAACTTTCCAGTATAATTTGTGGAAGCCATTTTGGAATTCCAGCCTATATTTCACTTAAATTCCCTGTTCTTTTTTTTCAGATATTATGCTTGCACTAGTGCAAGCATGTCATCCTATATAATAAGTGCAAGCAGAATGGTACGAGCAGAATAGCATAGTTTAAGTGGTGCAAGCATGCACCCTGCCAGAAACACAGTACAATTTTTTCTTTTCATAGCATATGTCATAGGAAAGTGGTCATCATGAAATTTTATAAGAATTCCTTTCACTTATTCGATGAGTACTTGTGCTATCATATTAACTAGGAGAAAATTATTTAAATTACAAGGTGTTTTTAAGTTAAGAATCATGATCATTTCTTTTAATGAATGCTAAAGTTATTTTTTGAATTATGAAGGAGTGCGGAAGTGTTTAAACATTTTTTGGATATAATTTTCCCTTTACGCCATAATCATAGATGTCCTTCACTCATAATGATTACCTCACCTAGCCATTAAAAGACTTCCTCAAGTACCAATCCGACATGATCTCAAAGATTTCACGCTTCCACGACTATTTCAGTGGAATGAATGGGTGATAAGATGGAAGGGATGGTGGACGGTTGGATCCCTATCTATAAGAACCAATTTTCCTGGTGTTGCACGTAAATTCTTGACTGTTCATAACCGTTAAGCAGCGATGCCACCTGTTCGAGGCAAACCTTTGTCTCTTAGTAAGGTAGAACACACTGCTGAGTGTCGCAATAGTCTTGCACTATTGCGAGACTAATGATTTCTTCAATACTTTCAAAAGTGTCCTAGGCACAACAGTGAAGTGGCCCTACAGTTTTCCAGAAGTTTCAAAAATAGTCGAGTAAAAATTGGGCGTCTAAAATTTGAGGTTACGAAATAATTGATAGCAACAACGACAGGCTTGGAAAATAGTGGTGAGCAGTGGTTGAAAAATCAGAAACTAGAAAGGAAGCGATGGCAGCATTTCGTCGTTGACAAGAAGATGAAGGTAGAATGGAAGAAAGGGATTCTGTGCAGTGCCCTGCTGACAGTGGCGGGACCTCCTTTTCATCCTACAGAAATTTGTAACCTTTGAGGGAAGGTACTCCCTCACTTTTGTGTACCATTTTAGGATGTTGCAGCATTTCCAGGTCGGCTAGCAGGCCCGGTGGAGGATTAATTTCTCCCATTTTTTGCTAAATAGTTTGGAAAGAATGGCCAGGGGTGTGTGGGATGGACGAGCAGACCAGGCCAACAAGAAGTTATATCACCATGGCCTGATAAATATTTTGGTCCAGAAACAATTAGAAGTTAAATTCATGACCTAGGAGGCACTGTTAAAATAGCTACATAAAAATATAGCTGCTGGAAAGGAGACAGAGGACCCTGCCAGCACAAGCAAGGGTCCGAGTAAGAATTTAAAGGGGAGTCCTTCTTGCACCAGTGCAAAAAGGAAAAGACCTAAAAAATCAACAGAAGAAATGGCCCCATCTCCAAATAAGAGGACAACTAATGCACCTGTTTAAAAGACTCCTTCTACGACACCAATACAGGTATAGACCCCCAAAGAGGACAAACTATCAGTCGTTACAGACGTAGCAAAAATTGTAGAGGTTGAAGATGACACTCTGTTGGCCTATTTCATTAAAAGGGCCCGGAAAAAGAATGAAGAATGTAGTGCAGGCAAAGAACCACAATACCCATAGAATGTTTAATCCCCTTCTGCACTAGTAGAAGAAGAAGAAGAAGAAGAAGAAGAATAAGAAGAAGAACCAGAAGAAGAAGAAGAAGAAGAGGAAGAAGTGTTTGCTGAAACCATGAGGGATACTGAGGTCCCTAAGGAAGACACAGCCCCTGTCGAGATAGAAAAATAAGGAGATTTGGTAACTCCTGCTGCTTGGATAATTGAACTAGAGCTTCAAGTGCAGAACTTAGAACGGCTCATAGCTAAAGCGCAGGAGGATAAGAATAAAGAAAAGAAGAATTGACTGCGGAGATCTAGAAAAATAAAGGAGAAGTTAGACTTTGGAAGTATTGAGTTGCGCAATGTTTCAAGCGACTTAAAAAGGTGACAAAGAAACTAAATAACATCAGAAAGAAGAAGTCTGAAACATTGCAGGTTAATGTCAGTATGTCAGAGCATGATTGAGCTGGAATGCTCAAAGTTTTGAAGGTTTTTTGCAAAGGTAAAGAGTTGTGTGATGACACACAACCTCTTAGGGAGGGGAGGATGTTAGCCCCCTAATTTTATATTTTTTTTCCTTTTTCCCCTTCCTAAATCATAACCATTTATCATTGTTTTACCTCTTTTATGCACCCTCATCTTGCACCAGTCCAAGCACGGTGAAATATTTCATATAAAATTTATTTTTCACATTTTTAATTAAACTTAGCATTAATTAATTATTTATTACATGATTTATTACTTTTAATCACTCTTTGTAACTTATTGATATCTCCAATGTTTATTTGGTAGTTAGAGTACTTACCCTGAGCGCTGATCCTAGTGCAGGATCAAATCTTGCACCATTGCCAACACAACAAATCCTTGTAGTAGATCCAAACATCCTTGATCGCTGCCTCATTTTGAGCAGCTTCAGCCATGACAACAAGATCGATCCAAAGGCAGCCGAGACCAAATCTCTAAAGGAAAAAGATAGAGATTGGCTACTGCCAGTTTTTCTAAAATATCTAATTTTGAAGGCCGAAAAGCGAAATTCTGCGTTTGGTTATGTAATCGGTTTAATGATCTATTTTTGCCTTTGGCCAAAGATCTATATAATTTAGAATGTAAATAGGACTAAAGGGGAGCTTTTGATAGCAGAGGAGAACAGAGACACAGCCAGAGAGGCGGTAATAGGTTGTTGTATTTTGTGATCTCCTGAATCTGGGCTAGACGATGTATTAATATATGTACTTGCCTCAATGAATTAATAAATGGGAGCCCACCTCATGTTTCACAAATTGTGTTTATGTATTTGAGCTGATGAATTCATTAAGGTACTGAGCAACGTTTTTATTTAAAAGAGAAATGTGCTAGTTGGCTAGGGCCCAGCCAACCCAGCGTGTTTACCCCATTTCTTGTTTTCTTGTAATGTGTGTTTACATTTTCAGGTGTGATTTAATTTCAAGCACATGCATTCCTGTCTGAGTGAAAGCGGATCTGTTGTGTGAAGTAGATACATTTCCTTTTCCTACACTTAATTTCAGATTGTTTTTCCTCTACCTGGTCCAAGCAAGAGAAATCACCTTGCACCAGTTCACGTTGGTGTGATATCTCCTTTTCTGCAATTCTGTTTGATTGGTTTTCCCCACCTAGTCCAAGCAGGAGAAATGAACCTGCACCAGTGCACGTTGGTGTGACACAACAAGCCTTCTTAGTCTACTTCCCGAAATCGTCTTTCTTTCATTAAATTCTTATGGCATGATAAATGCATATTGATTGTTTCTTTATTCCTGCACTCTGTTAAGATAAGAAACATTCACTTTTTATATGTGCAATTTGTTTTTACAGTATAATAGCACTTTCAATAATTAAGCACTCATTTTAAGAATTAAATGCTAAGTGCAGGAAGCTCTGATCCGGTGCAAGAAATAGTTTCTTGCCACGGGATCTGAGTGCTTTAGACCTGGAAAAGTTCAAGCCCTTGCATGAAGTAAAAAACATTTAGTAAAGACACCATTTATACCTTTTGTATAAATATATGTTCCCGCACTAGTGCAAGCAGACTGCGATACTGCAGGACAGATGAGCGCAAGAAGGAAATCTCTAAAGGAGCAGGTTTAAGGGCCCATATGATGAGACTGCTAGTGTCTTTGCTAAAGAAAAACACACACTCAGTAGTTAAACAATAATTATATGGAGTGATTTCCTTTTATCCTTAATTCCCTCTTGCAAATGCATTCTTTCTTGTTCCAGTCCTAGATTATTTTGATGGTTCAAGTTTCCTTTTTCTCTTTTTAATTTGATTCTGCAATATTTCCTTTAAAGAAAGTAGGGATCTATATTAGGAAGATTCATACCATCTCTGTCATATCTTGTGCTTCATCTCTAGGTTTTGCAGATCCCCCGGGTTTACAAATTAAGTGTTGAGGAGTTTTCTTAAGTGTAATTCCTGCACCCAACAGCTACCGCCGCCAAAGATTGTATCCATTGTACTCCTAGTAAAACATCAACACCTCCCATTGGAATTGAAAGCATTGGAATATTCAATACATATTCCCCCATGGTTAGCTTGATATTATGGAATTTTCCAGAGAAATTTATAGTTCCTCCATTTGCAACCATCAGTGGACATTCTGGTGTTGGGTATAGGAAACAATTCAATTCCTTGGCTACCTTACAATGAATATGTTATCACTTGGATTGATCCTTAGGTAACCTCAAACCAATATTTGGACTTGGTATCTAGCCCTAGCAAATTAGAGAGGGATATCTTGATAGAATCACAACCAATAGGGCTAGATGAAAATATTTTAGGCTAGCTAAGGAAAACAAGGGGTTTTGAATTTTATTTTATGGTTGGGCTCACTAAATAGGAATTCGGTCAAGGGGAATAGATCAGGGACAAGGGGATGAAATTTTATTCTTCTTGATGGGGAAATATAGGTAAAAGGTTTAACATTCAAAGAGGATTAAATTAGATGAAAATACTGGTGAGGAGCTAGGGAATGCATTTGAAATGTATTTTCCCTAAACTGAAGAAAATGAACACAATATACTAAATTTCCCAAAAAAAAGCATAAATAAATATGGATTCTGTTTTTTAACTTGAAATAAAGTATATTATAGATTTGTAATGGTTTATGAATTAACAATACATTCTAGCAAATCAATCACAGAGAAGAAACAATGTCTAAAAATCATACCACAGGGATCCCAAGCAAATAGCTGCAATTTTCCATTAATGTCCAAGCCAAAATGATACTTGGTCAATACAATCTCCCCAACTGATGCCAAAGATTAAAAATACTGAAAAAATATCACTTATAGACTTAAAAAACACTTCATCACATCCTCACAGTTCGAATCCATGAGGTGAATGAGTTGTTACACCAAAAGCTAAACTGAATGCTAAAGACTAGGATGAGGAAAGTGACTCATTCTTATCATTTAGAATAGATACATTTGACTTCAAAATAATGATTTACCTAATGTATGTACCTTAGGTAAAAGGTTAAACATGATAATTACAATGGTAACTTCTCATTTACCCAAGCGAAAATTAAATCAGAGGTGAAATTTTAAAATTTGAGTAAACTGGTAAAACTGTGAATTCCTTGTAAACTCGCAACGCCATGACAGAAAAGTTGACCTGCATTGTAAGCCACTTTTGGAGGCCTTCCCCTTGTTCAAATCCACTCCATGATAGCTCATTAGAAAGGTATCTAAGTCTAGTTTCCAAATATACTTTCATTTTCCAAAATGGTTCCTATTTGCTCTATCAAACACATATTCTCCCAAGACTGGTAAACGTGGAGCACCAAGGTCGAAAAAAGGAAAGAAACATGATTTTTTGGTGGTTTTTGACCTTTCTGTGGGAACAGTTTAGCTCCCAATCTCCTGAAACGTTCTGATATTGATGCACCCATCACAAGGAACATGAGGATTATGAAAATTTTCCATTTGTATGGCTCAAAAAAGAGTGCAGCGCTAGTGGCATTGCATGTTTAGCACAAATTTTGCATGCTAAACTGTCCCAAAAATCAAAATTTGCACAAAAGTGCCAAAATTGGAATTTGCTTACTGATCAAGGGTTGGACGCCTGGAGGGATACCTCAGCAAGAATATTCAACTTCTCCTTCTCCTTTGACTCATTCAAAGCCCGAATTGTTGCATGGACATGTTTGAGCTTGGCCCTTGCAACCATGTTTCTCATGGCATAACGTTTTTCCATCTTCCTCTGAATATCATTGTCCTTCTTTGCGTCTCTAGTAGGCCCCCTAGATGAAAATTGGATCTCTCAAGCCAATGCTCTCTATCTTAGTTAATCTCTATGGCAAGCATCTCACTTGGAGTAAGCTTCTCTACCAATTCTTCCTCTTTCTACCTTTCCTAAGCTAAAGCCCTTTTCAGCCCAATTGTCCTTGGTCTCTGTCTCAGAAGTTGATCTTCCTCATCATGGGAACATACCAGTCAAGAAGATGAGAAAAAGGGAAAATGGACTTCTTGTGATCTTTGTACCTAGGTTTGAGGTATGGTTCAAAATAACTCATATCTAGGTTTTCTTGTTTAAACCACCTCTCTCCCACACTAGGGATCCTTGTAGCAGCTGCAATGGAATTGGTGGGCATCTCAAAAGTAACACCAACAATATTGACCTTCTTGTCATGTAGATTGATGATGAATACTCTTGTTAACTCCGGGTGATTTTGGACTTGCTGCACTCTCTCACAGAACTCAAAGTAGCCCACATTCTTGAAACAAGATACAGCGAGAGGAGAGGACATAAGTTCTCTTGTGGTGATGGGTTCAAATCTGTTTATTTTCCCTCCCTTTTGATCATTTATTCTTGGCATTTGTGCCTCACCATTAATGCCACTATCCTCTTCTTTAGACATCTCTAAACTCTGATTTGTAAAATCCTAGGGTGCAAGTGAAATGAATGAGGGGAAGGGGATGAGATGACTAGCTTGAAAGGTGAAAGGAATGAGTGTAGGAAATTAGTGAAAGGGAAAAAATAAGTCAATAAAAACCCTAAGTCAATGAAATTACTCTGTTTATGACTGATATTTCTTTAGGAGGATGAAACAAGTGTATAAATAGTGATCACAAGCTTGTAATTAGGGTTTCATTACGGTTTCCATTTAAATTCATTTAAGAATCACCAAATAGCTTAGAAATTTTTCTTATGACATGTACTTACCACTTAAAAGTGCTTGGAGGACTTTTGGAAAAATTTGAAGAAGTTTTGAAATGATTTGGGTCACTGGATCACTTAGTAACCTTTCCTGTCTAGGCACACAGTGCCATAGGTGAGCACGCGATGCTTTTCCAAACATGTGGCGCCATTCTACAGGCATGCAACACCTTCAAAAAATACACTGTGGCTTCTTGGCAAGGGTACGGTGCGACTAGGCTGACGCGTAGCATCTTCTAAATGCGCAACGCCATTCTTGTACCTTTTGCAGACAACTTTTGAAGGCCTTCCCGGTATCCAAATCGGGCTGATGATAGCTCGCTGGAAATCCCTTGAAGTCGAATTTCCAAATGTACCTTTTTTTATTTTTGGAGTTTATTTTCCTTGTCAAAAGTTTATTTTCCCAAGAGTGGTCAAAAAGTGCTGAATGAGGGTACAGAAATTAAAATTTTTGTTGCAGGCAACCTTTGTAGGCCTTCCTCAACTCCAAATTGAGCTCATGATAGCTCATTAGAAATATCACTCTGCCTAGTTATAATTTGAGTCAGCAAGCAAGTCATTTGGACACTCTAGCTATGAGAAAACTTGATTTTCCCAAGGTAACTCCAGAAGTGCAACAATTCTCCCGTGGCACCTGTATTTTTGAAATTTCTCTAAAACCATGATACCTGTGTAACAAATGAAGGAGTTTTTTAATCCTTGGAATATTATGAAAAAAACCTCCTCTCACGTTTTTCAAACTCATCTTTGTTTAGTCGAAAACATAGTTTGAAGCGAAACTGGCTCTATGTGTGGAAAATGATTTGTCCCTTATAATGATTTCTTGAAAAATAATGGAGGCATTATATTATGAGTTAGAATGGCCTCATACTTACTAATATCACATAACTTATGGATATTCTACTCATATTCCTCTTTTTCATAACAAACCGAGAGGAAATTAGGGTTTTGTGCTTGTGAACAATGATGACTTGGGAACCCTTGGAACAAGACAACTCCCTTTGAAATTTGTTCAATTGTTGAAGTAGACACTTTTTGTATTTTACATTTGATGTGTTGGCATGTGGAACTATGAGTTGGAAACCTTGGGAGACTGAGTACTTATTACATTTGAATTGACATAAAATTACATGAATAAATAATAATTACATCTTGGAATGAAACTCATAGTTGAAATCAAAATACAACTTTGGAAACCATTTTGGAGATCATACTTACATGGTAAAGAGACATTATTGGAATCACTCTCATACTTTTTTGACCTTATGGAAATGAAATGGTGCATTTTTGGACCTTGAAAGACAAAACCCTAATGACCTAATGAGACTTTGAATAACTTGACTTCCATGAATGAGATTTTGAATTAAAATAATTCCTAGTGAAAAGAGACTTCCAAAGGTGTTGTTATTCCCAAAGAGACATGATAATGAGTCAGCAATGTGAATCTTGAAAGGAGATTCAAGTTTATTGACAAGGACAACCACCAATGAAACAATTTTATATCATGACCTAGTGGAATGATTTAAAATTCTTTAGAGTGAGACACCTAATATGCACATGAAAATAAGTTTTGATCCTTGGTGGAAGTATGAAAATACTGACACTAACATTGGCTCCAGCTGGAGATGGTAGCTCCTTGTAGGTGCAAAGAACACCGTACGCCAAGTTCCTATCCATTTTGCATGGAGTCAATAGCTAAAATTCAAACTGAATCCTGAAAACTTGACTCAATAAACTGACTCAAGACTGACTCAAGACTAAACACAATTGAAAAACTGAAAAAGATACTAAGAATTGAGATTATTCTTTCAAAACCTACTCTAATTGATCCATACATCACCTGATCAAGTGAAATGGAACAATCAATGCAACCATGTAAGCATTCTTGTTGCTATTTTAATTCTCTGCAAGTGGTTTCTTATGAGCAAGAAGAAAAAGCTACTAAAAGGAAACTCCCATGAAAATTTGTCAACAAATCGAATCTTGATGAAATTACAAATCATGAGTCCACCGACTAACCTCAATAATGTTGCAAAAGGATCCTCATAGGAATACATATTTATTTCCAGCACATCTAATATGTTACTGCCCTGCTCTAGGTAGTCTTTGTACTTTGGTTTTGAAATTTTCCTAACATCTGTGCTTTCTTTATTTTATGACTGCAGCAAGTTGACAAAAGTATCCTGAAACTCGTGAATGATTATTTTTTCCTGATGATAAAAAACAAAACAAATATGTTCTTCATTACTCTCTTGATATGACTGAAAATCTTGGTATGAGCTTTGTAATGAAACACACACTGAACAAAACAATGAAGTCGGCTGTCAAATCAATTTTATATCAACACTGTCTTCAGGTTCATAGTTAGATAATGGAGAAGGAATTTTACTGCAGATATCATCCAGCACATCAGCTATTGGGTCATGAAAAACTTGAAAATACTAATGCAACATATCCATCGATTCTAATGAGACTGCATGACACTCTACAAACTTCTCATCCTTTTCTTTACAGATATTATAAAATTTTTTCTCTAAAAATTGAAATCTTCAAAACATAGTTGTACAGAATCATCTTGCATCATTTTATCATATGTTTCAGCTTCCAAGCCTTCATCTACAACTTGACATTCAATGGCATTTGGTGGCCGCAAATCTAGATCTAAGGAGGATTCTATGTCACAAATAATTTCCTCAACCAATCCAGGAGAAGATTTCTCATTAACAACTTGCTTAATAAGTTCATTATCTATCTTAACCTCAACATCAAAACTGAAAGACTGCTGATTTCTAATCCTGGAAAGAATTTCTTTCAGAAATTGAAATGAAGCAAAGCATAAAGGAAAATATCCTTCACTTATTTCAAAATTTTCAGCATTTTCTTCATCTCTATCATCAAAAATATGCATCAGTTGATCACCATATTCGAGTTGCTGAAACTGAAATTCCTCCTTCCACAAACCAACTGCCAATTTCTTTGCAAGATTAGTTTCTGTTTGGAGAACATCATCATCATCATACTGATCAAACTTTGGTAAATCATCAATATAAGTAATATCATCAATCATACACATTAGATTATCATATTTTTTTCTCCTTGTATTGATCTACAAATCCATTTTCTGATCTATGGTGGCTGGGATTAGGAGGAGAATTTTCAGGGTTTGCAATCTATTCTTTTTCTGGGATAAGTGGGTCATGATTATCTTGAACAGAAAATAAATTTCTCATGGTGATCCTTTGCATCATTTCCTCTATTGTACTTACCAAAATTTCAAGCTTTACCTCTAAAGATGTCAAGTGATCTGCAATGTTCTTTTTCTTTTCTTCCTTCAACTTTTCCCTTTTGATCAAAAGATTAGCCTCTACATCTACTACATTGTTCTACATCTCTTCAAGTGTTGGAAGGTTCCTTTCTCTCAACTGGAACTCCATTTCTGGATCAAAGGCATCCAGGTAATGTAAAAGAGCTGAGCTAGGAGGAGGTCTTATATCATCAGGTATCAAATAATAGACTTGATTGAATTTGGCATAAAATTGTTTTATTGTCTCCCCTAGCTATCTTTTCAGCCAGGCATATTATTCTAGAATCAGAAAAGGGTTTTGTTTGACCACCCACCTATCAAGGAAAAATTTAACGAACTACGGGAAATATGAGATGCTTGCGGCAGGCAAGTTTTTGAAAGAGCTCTTGAATTTTCCTTGAAAAGAAAGAGAAAATAGCCTGATACTGACATCCTCTTCGTCAACTTCAAAAAGGTCGAGGAAAGTCTCAAAATTTTTTATATGTATCTCAACAGTGATGTTGTCATATTCACCATCAAACCTCGACAGATATGGGTAATGATTTTCAGGGAAAGCATGGAGTATAGGAGGTAAGATGAGTGGTTTATATCTATCCGGGACTATAGAAGGTGTGGGAGTATGTAAAAAAGCTATAGGATTAGTCTTGATTTCTTTAGGCTCATCAATTTTAATATGGTGATAATAACATTCAGAAAAAGGATATGGACCAAGATCAAAGAAAAACTTGGCATTTGCACTTTTTGAAAAGGAAGAATCAATATTTTGATCATCTTTATTATACAACAAACTCCAGAAAACTTTCAGGATAGTTTCAGGAAACGAAAATAAGTAATTTACAAGAAATAAAATTATATCTTGAATACAATTCCACTTTGAATACCTGACTTTTGTGTAAGATCCTTCCATTTTCCTGTTGGCAAGGCCGATCCTCCAGTGGAGTCTTTACATCAAGTTGGAGTCACCGGGTGAAGAGTTCAGCCTTCATATGTGTCCACTTTTTGTTCACCATCAACAATTAGATCTGATCATTGTCATTCTTTTCCAGGGAAGATTTGATCTTACTTTTCTTCCCCAGCAGAGTTGCCAAAATGTTATCACTTGGATTGATCCTTAGGCTGAAGAAGGCAATCCCAAGGTAACCTCAAACCAATATTTGGACTTGGTATCTAGCCCTCCCAAATAGGAGAGGGATATCTCGATAGAATCATAACCAAGAGGGCTAGATGAAAATATTTTAGGCTAGCTAAGGAAAACAAGGGGTTTTGATTTTGATTTTAGGGTTGGGCTCACTGTACAGGAATTAGGTCAAGGGGAATAGATTAGGGCAAAGGGGATGAAATTTCAGTATTCTTGATGGGGAAAGGTAGGTGAAAGGTTTAACATTCAAAGAGGATTAAATGAGATGAAAAAACTGGTGAGGAGTTATGGAAACAATTTGAAATGTATTTTCCCTAAACTGAAGAAAATGAACACATTACATTGAATTTCCCAAAACAGAGAAAAAATAAATATGGGTTATGTATTTTAACTTGAAATCAAGTATATTAGAGATGTGTAATGGTTTATGAATTAAAAATACATTATAACAAATCAATCACAGAGAAGAAACAATGTCTAAAATTCATACCATAGGGATCCCAAGAAAATAGCTGCAATTTTCCATTAATGTCCAAGCCAAAATGATACCTCATCAATAAAATCTCCCCAACTGATGCCAACCATTACAAAGACTGAAAAAATATCACTTATATACTTCAAAACCACTTCCTCTCATCCTCAGGGGTCGAATCCATGAGGTGAGGGAGTTGTTACACCAAAATCTAAACTGAATGCTAAAGACTTGGATGAGGAAAGTGATTCATTCCAATCTCTTAGAATAGAAACATTTGACTTAAAAATAATGATTTACCTAATGTATCTACCTTAGGTAAAAGTTAAAACATGATAATTAAAATGGTAACTTTTCATTTACCCATTTGAACATTAAATCAGAGGTGAAATTTCAAAATTTGAGTAAATTGGTAAAACTGTGAATTCCTTGGTAAACGTGCAACACCATGACAGAAAATTTGACCTGTTTTGTAAGTTATTTTGGAGGCCTTTCCTTTATCCAAATCAGCTCCATGATAGCTCATTGGAAAGGTTGCTTAGTCTAGCTTCCATATATTCTTTCATTTTCCAAAACAGTTCCCATTTTCCCTGTCAAACTCATATTCTCCCAATACTGGTAAACCCGCAGCGCCAAGGTCAAAAAGAGGGAAAAAACATGATTTTTTGGTGGTTTTTGGCCTTTTGGAGGGATCAGGTTTGCTCCAAATTTCCTGAAACTTTTTGCAAGTGATGTACAAATCACTAGGAAAATTAGGATGCTGACCATTTTCCATTTGTATGGCCCAAAAAAGAGTGCAACACCAATGGCGCCGCTGGTTTAGTACAATTTCTACATGCTAAACTATCTCAAAAATCAAAATTTTCACAAAAGTGCTAAAATTGGAATTTTCTTGCTAATCAAGGGTTGGAGGCTTGGAGGGATACCTCAGCAAGGATATTCAACTTATCCTTCTCCTTTGACTCAGTCAAAGCCTGAACCTTTGCATGGTCAAGCTTGATCTTGACCCTTGCAATCCTGTTTCTCAACGCATAATGTTTTTCTATATTCCTCTGAAATTTATCATTGTCCTTCTTTTCCTTCTCTAGCAAGCCCCCCAGATGAAAATTGTCTCTCTCAAGCCAAGACTCTTTGTCTCCGTTAATCTCTATGGCAAGTAGCTCACTTGGAGTAATCTGTTATGCCAATTTTGCCTCTTTCTTCTTTTCCCGAGCTAAAGCCCTCTTTAGCCCAATTGTCCTTGGTCTCTGTCTCAGAAGTTGAGCTTCCTCATCATGGGAACATACCTATCAAGGAGATGAGAAAAAGGGAAAATGGACTTCTTGTGATATTTGTACCTAGGTTTGAGGTATGCTTCAAAATAACTCATATCCAGGTTTTCTTTCCTAAACCACCTCTATCCCACACTAGGGATCCTTGTAGTAGGTGGAATGGCATTGGTGGAGATCTCAAAAGTAACTCCATCAATATTGAGATGATTTTCATGTAGATTGATGATGAATAATATTGTTAAATTTGGGTGATTTTGGACTTGCTACAATCTCTCACAGAACTCAAAGTAACCCACATGCTTGAAAAAAGATACAGTAAGAGGAGAGGACATAAGTTATCTTGTGGTGATGGGTTCAAATCTGTTTATTTTTATTCCTTTGTGATCGTTTCTTCTTGGCATTTGTGCCTCACCAACAATGCCACTATCTTCTTCTACAAACATTTCTAAACTTTGATTTGTAAAACCATAGGGTGAAAGTGAAATGAATGAGGGGAAGGGGATGAGATGAATAGCTTGAAAGGTGAAAGGAATGAGTGTAGGAAATGAGTGAAAGGGGAAAACTAAGTCAATAAAAACCCTAAATCTATGAAATTACTTTGTTTATGACTGATATTTCTTTAGGAGGATGAAACAAATGTATAAATAATGATCACAAGCTTGTAATTAGGGTTTCATTATATTTTCCATTTCAATTCACTTAAGAATCACCAAATAGCTTAGAAATAGTGCTTATGACATGTACTTACCACTTAAAAGTGCTTGGAAGACTTTTGGAAAAAATTGAAGAAGCTTCGAAATGATTTGGGTTGCTAGATCACTCAACATCCTTTCTTGTCTAGGCATGCAGCGCATTCACAAAATACGTTGTGGTTTCCTGGAAAGGGCACAGTGCCACTGGGAAGGCACGCAGTGCCAGTTCAAACGCCAATGCCAAGGAGGCAATATCTTCTAAACACACTATGCCATTCCTACACCTTTTTACAAACAATGTTTGAAGGCATTTTCAGTGTCCAAATTGGGACCAAGATATCCTGTTTGAAATCCCTTGAAGTCTAATTTCCAAATGTACCTCTAGTTTTAATTTTAGAGTTCATTTTCCTTGCCAAAATTTTATTTTTCCAAGAGTGGTCAAAACGTGTTGAATGCGGGTGCAGAAATTCAGAGTGCTGGTGTAGGCAACTTTTTTAGTCCTTCCTCAACTCTGAATTGAACTCATGATAGCTCATTGTAAATATCTCTCTATCAATTTAGTATTTGACTCATGAAGCAAGTTTATTGTAATACTCAGGCTGTTGAGAAAACGCACTTTCCTGGTTGTCATCTAAAAGGGCAGGAATTCTTCCGTGGTACTGGTATTTTTGATGATTGCGCCTAAAACCATGGATACCGTGTAAAAATCTAAAGGAGGTTTCCATCCTTGCCTATTATGGAAAAGGAAACAAATATCTCTCACTATTTTAAAATGCATCTCGATTTGGTCCGAAACCTATTTTGAAGTGAAACTGGCCCTGTGTGTGGAAAATGATTTGTCCCTTAGAATTATTTCTTGAAAAATGATGGAGGCATGATCTTATGAGTTGGAATGGCCTCATACTTAATAATATGGCCTACCTTATGGCTCTTCTTATCATATGCCTATTTTTCATAGAAAACCCTAGCTGAGTGGGAGAGGAAATTAGGGTTTAGTTCTTGTGAACAATGATGACTTGGGCACCCTTGGAACAAGACAACTCCCTTTGACATTTGATCAATTGCTGAAGTAGAAACTTTTTGTATTTGACATTTGATGTGTTGGCATGTGGAAAAATGGGTTGGAAACCTTGGGATACTGAGTACTTATTACATTTGAATTGACATAAAATTACATGAATAAATAAAAATTACATCTTGGAATGAAACTCATAGTTGAAATCAAAATACAACTTTGGAAACCATTTTGGAGATCATCTTTATATGGTAAAGAGACATTATTGGAATCACTCTCATACTTTTCTTACCTTATGCAAATTAAATGATGCATTTTTGGACCTTGATATACAAAACCCTAATGACCTAATGAGGCTTTGAATAATCTGACTTCCATGAATGAGATTTTGAATTAAAATATTTCTTGGTGAAAAGAGACTTCCATAGGTGTTGTTATGCCCAAGGAGGCATGAGAATGAGTCAGCAATGTGAATCTCGGAGGGAGAGTGAAGTTTATTGACAAGGAAAACCACCAGTGAAATAATTTTATATCATGACCTAGTGGAATGATTGAAAATTCTTTAGAGTGAGACACCTAAGATGCACATGCAAATGTTTTTTGATCCCTGGTGGAAGTATGAAAATATTGACACTAACAGAATAAAATTATGGGTACTACCCGAATTAGTCAACACTATTACCTTTTTCTTCTTAATATGCCCTTCTATCTTGAGATTTTGAGGAGTGGTAATTCCTGTCAATGAATTATACGATATGGTAGACTCATTTCTTCCTTTTCTAGAGTTGGTTCATGGAGTATACCCTCTTCTTTTGAAGATTCTTGTTCATTTTCTTCTTCCTCTTCACAATCAATGTAAAATAATTTCTTCTCAGCACACTTATGACCTTTAGTGTATTTGCTATCACAACTGTAGAAAAGCCCTTTTTCTCTTTTTTCTTCCAATTGTTGTGGTGTCAACCTTGGAGGTTGTGGAAGCCTAGGAGTAGCAACACTTCCATATTTATATATGTGAGTGGTAGGCTTCCTTGTCGCTATAATTTTACATTAAATTTTTCTTTCCAACCTGAATGCCTTCCCCAATGAATCAGGTTCCCAAATGTGAACTTCATGTTGGTTGTTATCCTTAAAAGTCCCTATCAACACATCAATCCTATGTTCCTTTGGAATATCAATTACACTTATATTCAATTTTTGGAAGTCCTGAATGTGCTCGACCACTGAACCCTTTTGTTTGAGATTTATTAATTGGCAAAAGAAGGTGTTGCTTTTTGTATCCTCATAATGTGCTATCATTTCCTCTGTAAAAATTGACCAAGTGACAATTTTTTTAAGGGAGCAAAGTCATCGATACCATACAAATGTATTTTGTTCTAAATGTAAAGTTGCAATGTGTACCTTTTGTGTGTTTTTCACATTACTGAGATGAGAATATTGCTCCATATGTAGTATCCATGTTATGGGATTCTTGCCATCAAACTTCCTCATATCCATCTTTGGAATATGGTGATTCTTCCATCCAACATTAGAGTTTATGAAATCACAATGAACATTTATTTTGTTCTCATCATGAGTTTCCTCTACTATATTTTTTCCATTAGGAAAAATTTCTTTTATCAAATTTTCCAAACCTTCGATGTCTACTTTTAGATCATTCTTCATGTTTTCCATGTTGTCTTTCATTTTTTCATTGATCTTAGCTTCCATGTCAAAGATCTTAGAATCCATGCCAAATACCATGCCATCAATCTTAGCTTCCAAACCATTCATCTTGCTTCCATGCCTTTCTCCAAACCATCCATCTTAGTTTTCACACCTTTCTTCAAAACTTCCATTTTATTTTTTGTTTCTCTTTGCGGTAGAAAAATTTTGTGCACTTTCTCTTGTAATTTTGATATCTCATGTTACATTTCTTCGTCTTCATGAGTCATAGTAGAGACTTTTGAAGGCTTAATGGGTGTTGAATTATTTTTAGGGGGAATTTTAGAACCTAATACTGATATCTATTCTTCAATATGCCCTTGGAATAAATTCAAACTAATTTTTTCAAACAAGAATTATGTAATTCAAAAAAAACACACATCTTTTTCTTGCTTTTGAGGAGCTCGATATTGAAACTAAATTATCTCTATGATTTTAGATCTTCAATATCTAAAGTTTGGCCCTATAGTAGCCCTCTGAATCTTCTTCCAAATTCCAGAGGTTTTACTTAATTTGGATTCTTCAAGGCAAAGTTATGCCAAATATCCCACAATGACCTAGTTATGGACTGGTTCAATAGAACGACTTTGTACAGTGTGCCACGTGTCACTGTCTCCTCCTTCAGCTCTGAAATTGATAAAAAGGAAACTACAGGTTGTGTACTTGTGGCCACTTTTTATATAATTCCAAACCAATTCGCAGAGAGATATTTATGACGATTTTCCCACGATCACCTCTTTCAGATGAAATTCGGGAGCCTGAAAAATCCCTAACTTCTACAAACCCTATCTCCAAAACTATTGTGAATAAAGCTCTAAAATATTTCTACGACATTCCTCAAGATAGAGGCTTCGCTTTGTAAACATTTTAGCTTTTGAAACCTGGTAGAAAAATTTTTATAGCGAAAATTCCACGATGACCTGTTTACGTTAAATTCAAGATCCTGCAAAAATCCCTAACTTGCACAGATCATATCTCTGATAATGTTGCGAACCAAGATCTAAAAATTTTCCCCGACGTTACTTAAGATTTCAGTTTCGTGCTGTAAAAATTTCAGTTTCTCAACCTTCATAGAAAAAACTTTATAGTGAAAATTCCATGATGACCTGTTTGGAGCAGCGGAACCCTAGAATCGAAAGCTCTAATACCAAATGTTATGAAACAAGCTCAAAAAATAGAAGAAAATAGAGATAAATGTCTTAGAAATCAGCCACTTCAAGGGGGAAACCTCCAATACAATACATAAAGGAACAATTCTTGGATGATATAACTAAAAAAACCTCCTTCTATATATAGGAGTCCATGGGGCCACAATATAATCCTAGCTGACCTAACAATAATAATGTAAGGGAAGAATAATAACAGTATTGGGGATACACTGGTGCAACAATAACAATAATGGGGCTACAATAATAAAAATAAGGTACTAAAATAGTAGTATAGGGACCTAACATTCTCCCATAATATTCTTTGGTCTTCAAATTATCATTAACTACAAATAGAGAAGGCAATCCTTTTTGTGTAAGAGGCTCTATCTGTTGAAAATTATTTGAACTGTGATGTCCAAACTATGACACTTATTTGAAGCTAAAGAATTAAATTCTTCTTTGTGAGCAGTTTCTTTACTTCCAGGAACTTTTTTGTCCTATCATCTATGCTTAATTCATCCAGATCATACATGTTCTTTGAATTCATAAATTTAATAGCAATGTTTTCTGTAGTAGGCTTGTATCCTAGCTCTTCTTTGATTGTTGCAATGGCCTCATTTTATTTTTGGATCAAATCCTTTTTTTCAAATATAATTTGTAATCTTGGCCAAATTTCAGTAATAGATTATGTGATGTATGCCCATATTATTTATTTTACTTGGCCCAAAGTGTTTCCAATATCTGATTTCTTTTTCTCTTTCTGTAACCCCTGAATTAGCTTCTTAGCTCTATGTGCTTCAGTTGCATGTGAACTGTCATCTATAGATTTATGATATTGCAACAATTTCACTTGATCCTATACCTTCTTTATCTCATCTTCTTGAATTGACATATTATGAACTGCTTTGGTGAGCTACTAAACTCCATCTGCAGTACTTGCTGTAGAAGGTTGAGCTATAGGAAAAAATACAAGAGGCACTGCTTCTAAAGGAACTTTAGATTCTTTTGTTGCTAGTTCCTTTTCCTTTATAATTTTATAGCTCTAATTCCATTTTCTTGATTTGAGCATTCTTCTCCATAATAAACTTCATCATTTCTGTCTTCTGAGATTCAGTCTCTTCAATATATTTTTCCAGAGAATATTCTGTAGCTGGAATCTTCAATTGATTCCTCCATGTTGCTATGTAAACATTTTTATTTTTGATGATTTCTTCTTTTGCATTGACATTGGAAGGATCATATCCACGTTTGATCACCAAGTCTTCCAGATTTTTTATTCTTGTGTCCTTAGCACATTAAGAAACTTTCTCCATTTTCATTTGTGATTGTACATTAGCTAAGGAAACCTGCAATATTGAAACACTCATAGCAACATTAGTGAGAGTGGATGAAATAATCTCACCAGTTTGTTTATGTAACACCATTTGATATATTATATGTATCTCCTTAGTATCAAACTCAAATTCAATCCTTTTGTAGTCTGATTCTAACTTTGGTTGTGGAATTTGTGCTTGAAGAAAAATAAACTGCATTTATCCCTTTTCTGAATCAAAAGCTGAGAGCAACCTACTCCGAGGGCTGGGAGTTTGTTTCCAAAAATGATTGTATGTGCTGGTCTTCAACATTTCATTCTTTAACTTTATCTCCCTGAAGGTATCAAAGATAGTTTTCTCCTTTTCCCCTGTAACAGTTGTACTCATTTGAATGGCTTTCTGCTGATATTGAGAAACTGCTAAAGTAGTAGGTTTAGAAGTATTTTGATCACCTACCTATGTGAAGGAGGTGTCTATTCAATAATGATAATTACTTCTTTCTCTAAATCCTTGCTAGGATTGACTTTTGGGTTGAGCTTTGTCTTATTTCTATAATGAGTTTTAAATTATTTGCTGGATGAATCAGTCATTAGAAATGACTGATATTCTCTGATTATTTTCCCTACTCTTTCCTGTGCAACAAGATTCTGTAATGTTGATGTGGACATTGTTTGTTCTTCAGCCTCCTCTAAATTTCCCTCAGTCCATTCAAGTCGATTCATATATTTCTCAATCTCTGGTCTAGGTGTATGACAATAAGGTGTAGATTTGTTCTGTACCCTTAGTTTAGAAATGAAACCAACTAGATCATAAGACCATGCGAAACTAAGGCTAAAATGCATCTCTTTCAACAATTTATCTTCTTCCTCCCCTGCAATCCTTCTATTACACATAAAAGGTTCTATATGTGTTTTTATTTTGAACTGTGATTTCTTTTAAGCAGACACAAAATGCACTTCATCGGCATTAAGAATTTGTCTAATGTACTCTAATGAAAAAATACTCATGGGGAGTTGATCTAGGTGGATATTGGTGGCCACCAACCTAATCCATTTGGACCCGCAACATCAATTCTTGCAACTTTTCACTTCCAGCAACTTACTATTTTTAGCAGGTTTTTGGGTCCTACACGACTAGAGCCATTTTGGGACATTAATTATCCAGGTGGATATTGGTGGCCACCCACCTATACCATTTGAACCCCTAGCATTAGTTATTTCCATTTTTAATTTTCAGCACAACTTACTATATTAAGCATTTTTTCAGGTCCTGAACTTCCGAAGCCATTTTGAGGCCCTAAACAAAGTTTTTTGGAAAAACCAGGAGCAAAATGTGTCCATGGACCAATGTTGCTCACACAAAAAATAGTAGTCCTCAGATAGATCTTTCTAACGATCTATTGAGCTCATCAAACGGAGATGTGATTCCAAAGTTACGTCCCCGGGATGTTGAAACACCAATTTACCCAAACAGGGCCCACAGTTTTGGCGCTTCATCTCCTAGTGTTAGGTTTTTGGATGTTTCAGATTTTAAATTGTTTCTTAAAAATAAATAGGCCTTTGAGCGTCATTGTAACACAGTTTAGGGGCCTGGTATTTGACACATATCTTCTCAAAGATAAGCGCTACCCGTGCCCTGGCTTGCTTGTTCACATCATTTTAGTTCTATAACACATTTCAGGGGCTGGTAGCTCTTACATCTCTTCTCAGGGATACACTTCTAGTACCTTAGCTCATATATTTCCATTATGTCTATAATAGGCCTTTGAGCCTAAATGTAACACAGTTCAGAGGCCTGCGTATGCCACATCTCTTCTGCGAGATATGCTACCAACGCCCTAGCTTGTTTCAATTATGTTTGTAAGATTATTTCAATCATTATTTTATTAATAAAGTAAAGCATTATTTCCACTGCATATCTGTGTTTATGGTTATATCCATATTCTATTGCATTTCTGCATAAATCTGGATCAGTCATATCAGAGCAGTCTGCTCTTTCTCTATTTTTCTTTTCATGTCCCCAACTCGGCTAGGGTATAAGGAGTTAAACCTTATGAACCCCGATGACCCCGCATGGCGGAAGGAAAGAAAGACAAGGGAGCAAGAGATCCTATCAAAATCTTGTTCAAGGCAGCCCTCGTGAAACATTGGAACATGATGATGGATAAATTTTCCCAGGTCCTTCAACGGTGGCCCACTAGCGGCACATCTACATCCAGCACATCTGCCAACAGGTTCGCGACATCTTGGACAAATCCAATACCAAGTTCAGCAGAATTCCCCCCCCCCCCACCCCCACCCCCCCCCCCATGGAGGAACATAATGCAATGGATACAATTGCTTCTTAAGGAGCGAGGAATGATCCACGAGGATATTGGTGGCCGCACACCTATTCCATTTGGACCTGCAACATCAATTCTTGTAACTTTTCACTTCCAGCAACTTACTATTTTTAATAGGATTTCGGGTCCTGCGCGCCCGGAGCGATTTTGGGGAATTAATGATCTAGGTGGATATTGGTGGCCACCCACCTATTCCATTTGAACCCCTGCTATCAATTCTTTCAATTTTTAAGTTTCAGCTTAACTTACTATATTTAGCAGTTTTTCGTGTTCTGAAATTCCGAAGTTGTTTTGAGGCCATAAACGACATTTTTTGGGAAAACCAGGAGAAACATGGGTTTATGGACCGATATTTCTCACACAAAAAGTTGTATTCCTTGGATAGATATTTCTAACGAGCTATTGATAATGTCAAACGGAGATCGGATGCCAAAGTTACATCCTCGGGAAGTTGAAACACCAATTTACCCAAACGGGGCCCACAGTTTTGGTGCTTCGTCTCCTAGGGTTAGGTTTTTGAAGGTTTTAGATTTTACATTGTTTCTAAAAAATAAATAGGCCTTCAAGCCTCATTGTAACATAGTTTAGGGGGATGGTAGCTGACACATCTCTTCTGAGAGATAAGCATTACCCATGCCCTAGCTCGCTTGTTCACATCATTTCAGTTTTGTAACACAGTTCAGGGGCTGGTAGCCATCACATCTCTTCTCAAGGATAAAATTCCAATATCCTAGCTCATCTATTTCCATTATGTCCATAACAGGCCTTTGATCTTGAATGTAACACAGTTCAAAGGCCTGCATATGCCACATCTCTTCTCAGAGATATGCTACTAGTGCCCTAGCTTGTTTCCAATGTTTTTGTTAGCTTATTTTAGTCATTCTTTTATTAATAAACTGAAGCATTATTTCTATTGCATCTATGTTTTTATGGTTATAGCTGTACTTTTTTGCATTCCTGCATAAATCTGTATCCGTGGTATCAGAGCAGTCTGCTCTTTCTCTATTTTTCTTTTGATGTCCCCAACGTGGCGAGGGTATAAGGAGTGCAACCTTGCGAACCTTGATGACCCCCGATGGTAGAAGGAAAGAAAGACGAGGGAGCATGAGATCCTATCCAAATATTGCTCGAGGAGGCCTTCGAGAAATAGAGGAACGTGATGATGGTTAACTTTTCCCAAGTCCTTCAACGACTGCCCACTAGTGGCACATCTACATCCATCATGTCCGCCAACAGGTCTGCGACATCCTGGACAAATCCAATACCAAGTTGAGGGGTTCCCCCCCCCCCCCTCCACCCATGGACGAACTTAAAAAAACGGAGAACATTTATTCCTAAGGAGGGAGGAATGATCTAGGTGGATATCAATGGCCACCCACCTATTCCATTTGGACCCACAAAATCAATTCTAACAGCTTTTCACTTCTAGCAACTTACTATTTTTAGCAAGTTTTCGAGTCCTGCATGCCCAGAGCCATTTTGGGGCATTAATGATCTAGGTGAATATTGGTGGCCACCCAAATATTCCATTTGAACCTCCGCCATTAGTTCTTTCCAATTTTATGTTTCAACACAACTTACTATATTTAGCAGTTTTTTGGGTCCTAAACTTCCGAAGCCGCTTTGAGGCCCTAAACGACGTTTTTTGGGAAAACTGGGAGCAACATGGGTCCATGGATTGATGTTTCTCACACCAAGAGTTGTAGTCCTCGGAAAGATCCTTCTAACGAGCTATTGAGTGCATCAAATGGATATGGGATGTCAAAGTTATGTCCCGGGGAAGTTGAAACACCAATTTACCCAAATAGGGCCCACAATTTTGGCGCTTCATCTCCTAGGGTTAGGTTTTTGGACGTTTAGGATTTTACACTATTTCTCACCAATAAATAGGCCTTTGTGCCTCATTGTAACATATTTCATGGGGTTGGTAGCCGACAAATATCTTCTTAGAGATAAGTGCTACCCATGCCCTAGCTCGCTTGTTCACATCATTTCAGTTCTATAACAAAGTTGAGGGGTTGGTAGCTGTCACATCTCTTCTTAGGGATACACTGTCGGTACCCTAGCTCATCTATTTCAATTATGTCTGTAATAGGCCTTAGAGCCTCAATGCAACACAGTTCAAAGGCCTCCGTATGCCACATCTCTTCTCAGAGATACACTACTAGCGCCCTAGCTTGTTTCCGTTACATTTGTAAGCTTATTTCAGTCATTGTTTTATTAATAAAGTGAAGCATTATTTCTACTGCATATTTATGTTTATGGTTATATTTGTATTATTTTGCATTCCTTCATAAATCCGGATCAGTGGTATTAGAGAGATATACTCTTTCTCTATTTTTCTTTTCATGTCCCCAACACGGACAGGGTACAAGGAGTTCAACCTTGCGAACCTCGATGACCCCCCATGGATGAAGGAAAGAAAGACAAGGGAGCAAGATATCCTATCATGATATTGCTTGAGGAGGCCCTCAAGAAACAAAGGAATGTGATGATGGATAACTTTTCCCATGTCCTTCCACGGCTGCCCACCAACGACACATCTAAATCCAGTATGTCCGCCAACAGGTCCACGACATCCTGGACAAATCCAATACCAAGTTCAGCAGAATTTCCCCCCAATGGAGGAAATTAATGCAATGGGGACCATTCCTTCCTAAGGAGGGAGGAATTAACCAAGTGGGTATCGGTGGCTTCCCACCTATTCCATTTGGACTCACAACGTCAATTCTTGCAGCTTTTTACTTCCAACAGCTTACTATTTTTACCAGGTTTTTGGGTCCTGTAGGCTCAGAGCCATTGTGGGGAATTAATGATCCAGGTGGATATTGGTGGCCAACCACCTATTACATTTGAACCCCCGTCATCAGTTCTTTCCATTTTTAAGTTTCAGCACAACTTACTATATTTAGTTTCGGGTCCTAAACTTCCGAAGCCATTTTGAGGCCCTAAACGACGTTTTTTGGAAAAGTGAGAGAAACATGGGTCCATGGATTTATTTTTCTTACACCAAAAGTTTTATTCCTTGGACAGATATTTCTAATGAGCTATTGAGTGCGTCAAACGAAGATGGGATGCCAAAGTTACGTCCCTGGGGAAGTTGAAACACCAATTTACCGAAATGGGGCCCATAGTTTTGGCGCTTCATCTCCTAGGGTTAGGTTTTTGGAAATTTATGATTTTAAATTATTTCTCAACAATAACTAGGCCTTCGAGCCTCATTGGAACACAATTTAGGGGGTTGGTAGCCGACACATCTCTTCTCAGAGATAAGCGCTACCCGTGCTACCCGTGCCCTAGCTCGCTTGTTCACATCGTTTCAATTCTGTAACACAGTTCAAGGGCTGGTAGCCATCACATATGTTCTCAGGGATACGCTACCAGTACCCTTGCTCATCTATTTCTATTATGTCTGTAATAGGCCTTCGAGCCTCAATGTAACATAGTTCAGAGGCTCGTGTACACTACATCTCTTCTTAGAGATACGCTACCAACACCCTAGATTGTTGCAATTATGTTTGTAGGCTTATTTCAGTCATTATTTTATTGATAAAGTGAAGCATTATTTCCGCTGCATATCTGTGTTTATGGTTATCTCTGTATTCTCTTGCGTTCTTGCATAAATCCGGATTAGGAGTAATTTTGGCAACTTATAAGCGGGAAGCTCAAAGCCATAAACTATGAGTTCTGTGTAGTTTTGATAAAGATACCAATCCCCTATTTTGGCTTGATCTGACAACTAGAATACCTTTATGATTTCTTCACTAATATTAGGCTCTGTAGTGTTATTTAGTAGACTGAGTGTTGGATGAAGAAGCACTTCTACAAATTTCTTATATGAATACTCTTTCTGTTCCTTCATCACTAATGAAGTCCATAAAACAATTGATTTTTGAGTTCCTTCTTCATCCAACTTATATAAGGAAAATTAGAATTTGTCTCCCTCAGAATATAAGAACAAATAAACTAACACAAAGGCATATTTTAAAACCTCTTTAGTTTGGAATTTAACCAACTGCTCATGGATATAATCTATAATGAATTGGATGAAGTTGAAAATTATGGAGGGTTTGGAATCTGTGGAGAAAATAGACATGAATCCTATGATGGATTCATCTACCCATTGGTCTGAATAATAACCAGGAAGGGAAATAACTGTGATTATTTGTTTGGATATTTCAAGGAAAATGAATGATGGAAATGGAGGGTTCTTCTTTGGTAATGAATCATTTTCAGTGATAAATAGCTCAAGAGTTTGAGCTCTTTTTGCAAAATCTAACTTCTGATATATTTAAATCAGTGCTTCTTAGGAAAATGGAGTGGCATTATCTGTGGTTGGGGCTTGCATCATTTTTTCAATGGTTTGGGAAGTGATGGTCACTAAAATCTCTCCTATAGGAGCGATAATAGCTCTTTGGTTGGGCATATACCAGGCTTGGCATCTTCTAACAAATTCTGGAGCACTATGGGTGTGAGGAAATATATAAAGTGGAAATTTGGAATCCCATTGACCTATATCATCAGATTTATCTAAGAATTTATCCCCTAACCAACAATACAATTCAAATAACTCAACGTCACAAGGGGTTTCATGGATCTTATGGTCTTTTTCTGCTAATGGTATGTGATGAAAGTCAATTGGGGGGTGTAGTAGTGGACCCACTGATTATTTTGGTCCTTTTTTCTTTGGAGGAATTATTGGCTCTGTTTGAAATGGAGAAAGAAATAATTTCTAATGCAAAACAGAGGTTGAGACTAAGGAAAAGCTCTATAGATTAAATGAATATCAACAGTTGCAAAGGAGGGCTTTAAAAAATGGTAAGGTTTATTTCTGGAATTTCTAGTGATAAGTGTGAATTTTTTAATCCTGTGCAGAACACAGTGAATAGAAGAATAAAATTTCGAAGAAGGTGTTTAGTGATGAATTTATGGACAATTGGTTTAATTCTCGTTAAAAAGGGCACGGGTAAGTTAGCCTAAGAGTTAGAAATTAAATTTAATTCGCTAATGGTTATGGAAGGGTGTGAGTTAATTTGATTATAAAACATCATATTAACCATGTGGTATGACATGAATAGTGGGTGGGCCAGTGGTTTCAACCAGTGGGTAAGTGGGATTTCGGAGGGGTACATTGGCAGTAAATGGTTTCATGAGCAGGGGGGGGGGGGGGAAACATATTATTTTGACATGTAGCAGTGGGTTCGGGTTTTGAAACCACCCTTTTCAGACCCATGCCACCCTTCAACATTAAGTCTCATATGATGAGGAGGGCCTGAAGTCGCATATGAGCCATCATATATGATTTGGATGCAATGGATGTTGGGTGAGATGGGGGGCAGTTAGCATACGACGGAGTTAAAAGAATGGTGGGATAGGGGTATAATGAATGTGATGTAACATGGATAATTAACGAGTAGGGGTATGCGATGTGTCACATGAGTAGTGGGGGATAACTCATAGGATTAAATCCTATGGTCTAGAGAGTGATTTTTCAAATTGTTGAAGAATAAAACTTTGATAAACATGCGATTTTGAAAATAATTTTATTTAGCAAAGCCCTTCAATTCTTCTCAAATACAAAAACTTGATACAAAATTCTTATGACATGCAAAATGTATTTTTAACTGTAAAAACCAACTTTCTCCTTCAACTATACTTTTATGAATGAAATGGAGGTTTTACTGCCTTATTTTTTATTGAGAAACTGAAGATTTTTGCATTGGAGATTTTGACCCTAGACTTGACCTATATGAGATGGAGTGAAATGACTTTAGATCTATAAATGGTTATGAAATGATGTGAAGGAACAACATATCAAGATAGGACTTGTTTAGTGAACAAAATTATTGTTGAACACTAAATGAAAAAGAAAGACATTTTTACTAATGACCTAATGGAAAAATCTCAAAAGAGCTATTTTTTAATAGTGATAAACTGATTCTAATAGGATGAAGATGGAATAGAGTTTGAATGAGCACTGAAAGTGGGTTCATTCAATTAAGAAGAAAATAAACATAATATGGTAAATCTTGTCTAAAACAAAGCATACATGAACATGAATTATGCTCTTAAACTTACAAGATATACATAGATGAAGAATTAGAAATGGCATTAAGTATAGGATAGTAAGAAAACATGAGAAACACAAATGTTCCAAAGCATACCACAAGTATCTCACAATATTTCCTACAAATCTGTCTTGCATTTCATTCCACAAACTAGTTACAAAATCTCCACTACAAAATATGACAATATCCAACCCAAAAAAAGACAAAAGAGAGTCTACTTATAGAAACTATATACCATGACACTCACCAGGTCGAAATTCCATCCAAAATGGACCATAAATTCAAAAGATGAGTCATTTCCTAGTTTCTAGGGAGGTTAGAAACCATTCCTTGAATTTTAGCTAAAACTAGGACTGCTTTTTCCCTTACATTAATTAAAAATTTCATAATAATAGGAAGAAAAAATCAACATAATAATTCTAATGACAACGCGTAGCATCAAATTTGTGACCATTTCTGAGCTTGACAAGTGTACTTAGGAAATTTAATGTCGATATGTGACAATTATTACTGAAGAATTTAAAAACATATTGCAAAAGTGTAACAGAACTTTGGAGGCGCTTTTAAGAGTCAAAATCCACTTCTGAAAGAACAGTCAACTAGACCTATGTGTCTAGTTTCCAATACATCTTGAATTTTTCAAAATGACCCATGGGAAGGCCTCCAAAAGTTCATTCTCGCAATGTTACTCTAGTGTGTTCCAGAAGCGTAACTGTGTGTTACACAATCGTAACAAATCCATTTGAGAGTGATTTTGGAGGCCTTCCTAGAGGATTTTTGGGTTAAAAGTGGTATGGTTGGAATTATTAGCATGTCTTCTACAAAATGGAGTCCTCAGGAACTGTAAATCCTTGTTCCAAACCCCTTAAAAAGGTGATTTGAATACAACTTGTCCAGAATTGCATAAAATGACTTGGAGCAAGGGCTTTGTTAGAATTTGTCTCAGAATATAAAACTTGTGCATAAAATTAAGGAGTTTTTTCTTCTTTTTCCTATGATTTACAAAACCCTCTTGCATGTTTTTAAAATTCATCTCCATTACTTCATAAAATGATTTTGAAGCCAAACTGTCCCTGTGATAGTAGGGTAAGTTAGTGAGATGAAATGGGGGTGATAGGGTTGAGTAAAAAATCTGATAAAAATTCAGTGGATAGGATAGTGGCTTGACTTCAAAATGAAAGTGGAATGAGGAGAAATGGGTAAGTGTAAGGTGGTAAAATAGTAAAACATGATGAATTCCCAATTTAGGTTGTGAGAATAAGTAGAGTAAAAGTGTTTTAGGTTTAGAAGGTGAAATGAGGGCTATGGAGCTAATAAAAAATTCTAAGAAAATTTCAGTGAATAGGAAGACATTTTAGCTCCACATTGAAAGTGGAAAGAAATAAAATGGAGGGCTACAGGCTAGTCAAAACCCTAAAACATATTCAACCTATGTTTTCATTGTTTTTACTATGTAAAATAGCTTAGAATTAGGGTTTTGATGGTTAAAATATGTTATGGATTGTAGTGTAGGTGATAGGCATATGTTATGGATTGTAGTGTAGGTGATAGGCATATGTTATGGATTGTAGTGTAGGTGATAGGCATATGTGTATGGGGCATGGGGGTGTAGGAATCATTGTTTAGATGATGGGTTAGGATTTAGGTCAATGGGTAAGTTAGGGTTTCCCACATGGAAAAATTTATACATGGACAAGTGATATCGTGGAGAAAAACACAATGAACATGAAATTGTTTTAAAACCTAAAAAATTTTGACCAAAAGGTAGCATAAGAATGAAAAATTAAATTTAATGAAGATGTTACAAGGTAATGGAGACAATTTTTGAGCTTGTTTGGAAGTTTTTGGAGCCCTAGACCGAAAATTGCTTCTTTTCCAAAATCGTAACAACACCCACAAAGGCATAACAACTGTTGGAAAAGTGTAACAATTGTGGCTAGAAACATAATAGAGTTTCCCATAAGCATAAAAAAGCACAAAAAAGCATAAGAAAAATTGATATAAACATAACAAAGTTGACCAGAAGCATAACAATAGGGTTCAAAAGCATAATAAGAGTGGTTTGAAGGGTAGGAAGTGGAATTTTTAATGGAATTCGAGCCTTGGACTTTGGAGTTTAGACCACCATGGAGGGAAAATGAAGTAGATAGGTGCTCTTCTACTCATTAAAAGGTAATAATGAATGAAATGAGCTTTACCTTTTCCCTTTATAAATTTTGAATGACATTTCACTTTTTCCTTTTGACACTTGTAAATGACCTTTGAACCTTTTTTAGAAATTATAAAAACATATGTATATCAATGGATTCAATCTCATCAAGCAATGTACTAAAGCTAGATACTAAATCCTTATACAAATAAATTGTGGAAAATAAACATGATCGCCAATCACAACAAGTAAAGAAAGAATCAAATAAAACCAAAACACAGATATTTTCTTGGGGAAATCTTACTACTCAAAACCCCTCTATCGTCTATTGTATATTCACCATGGAATCATGAAACAATTACAATGCACTGTTCTCATAGGATTCTCCTGCACTCTCACAACTTTTTTCACACTGACCTAGAAAAAATACCACTGCGTTGCATGCCTCTGTCCACAGACGCAAAGATAGGCCTTGATCATGCAACATCGCTCTTGCTGCACCCATAATTGTTATGTACTTTCTTTCCGCGACCCCATTCTACTATGGGTTATGAGTCACAATCAACTCTCTCTGAATTCCTTCTTTGCTACCAAAGTTCTTGAATGCCTTAGAGATGTACTCACCACCCTTTTCGCTCCTAAGATCCTTCACATGCTTCCCTCTGTCTTTCTCCACCAGTGTTTTGAACTCAAGAAATTTTGAGAGCATATGATCTTTATTTTGCATGAATTAGATCCAACACTTTCTAGAAATATCATCAACAAATATCACATAGTACTTATTGTTTGTTGTCAAAGCAGTAGAGAATGGTCCACACACGTATGAGCGAACTCTCTCAAGGATTTCCAAAGCTTGGTTCTCCTTCTCGAGAAAAGTGGCCTTTGCATACTTCCCCATAGTACATCCCTTGCATGTGTCTATTTGTGCAAGAGTAACCTTAGGAAGACCCGTAGAAATATGTTTAATGACCTTCAAGGCTCCATGGTGTAGATGGCCCAATATTCTGTGCCATATCTCACCCTCATCCTGGCTCACCACTTTGTTCGCCTTACCCATCAATGTTTCTCATCCATCTACATCAATTTTATAGATATTCTTCACATGAATCCCAATATTCTTGGTTTTTCCTATGGATCTGTGTCGAAGGAAAGCTTTCACTTCACTGAAAACCACATCATAGCCTCTATCCTCCAAGATTGTGACTAAAACTAAATTTTTCTTCAAGCCTGGTGCATGCATTACATATTTTAATAAGAAGGGTTTACCTGACTATCTCTGGAAGGTAACTGTACCAATCTTGACAGCATTGTACCACCTGTCATCACCCATTTCATTATGCATCTGGAGGTCCTTCTCCTCCAAGCTATTGAAAAGTTCTTTATCTCCCATCATGTGAAAGGATGCACCACTATCCAAGTACCACACCGACCCCATTGCACTTGAAACCATGCATGCAATGAGCGAGAATTCAAGCTCAAATTGTGATTCCAAAGCCTCACTAGCTGCAGATCCTAGAGCCTTCTTGTTCTTCTTCTTTTGTGGACAATTAGTGGCATAATGTCCATGCTCGTAACAGTTAAAACACTTCACTCTAGTCATGTTGCGCTTCTTGCGATATTTTCTGTACTCAGATTTGGAATATGATTTCTTTCCTTTCCCCTTCTTCACCTTGGCAGCCAAAGTGAAATTTTATTCATCATCTGTCTTAGATGAAGATCCATCCCTGGTATTCCTCCCGAATTCTTCTTGCACCAAATCCGACCAAAGTCTTTCCCAATCTGGCATCTTCTCCCTCCCATTGATAGAGTCCTGATAACTATGCCAACTCTTGGGATGTCCTAGAAGATCTAGGCTCACCAAGTCATCATCCGCGACAGTAATTTCGATGCTCCCAATCTCATCCCGACATTGGAAAAAATTTGTTAAATATTTTGGAATGGTATCTCTTTTCTCCATTTTGATTTTCCTGAGCTTGTCTTTCAGTGCCAATTTTCTATGATCACTGCTATTCTTAAACATATCTGTCAGAGCTTTCCACATTGCATATGGTGTCACTTTTCCATGGAAAATTGATACAATGTGGCCTCTTACTCCCTCCGGTAAGATCCTCCTCGACTTTTCAACCTTCTTTTTCCAACCAACAAAATTTGCAGCGTCTGCTACGATAGGTTTGGTAATTTCATTATCATTTAATTATTTCAATCCATTGTCCTCCAGTATTGCCTCCATCCTGTCTTTCCACGCAATATATTTAGAGATGCCCTCAAGTGCATACACCAATCTCAATCCATTAAAAGCCATTTCGATCCTGATTCACTTGTCGCAATAAGAATACTTTTGCAAATTCAAATTCTATTTAGTAAAAAAAATAGACTTCTCCTCCACTATAGTGATTTCCTGTGTTTTTATACCATGTAGAAATTATACAAACATATGTATATCAATGGATTCAATCTGATCAAGAAATGTATCAAAGTTGGATACTGAATGCTTTTGAAAAATAAATTGCGGAAACTAAACACGATCACCAATCACAACAAGTAAAGAAAGAATCAAATCAAACCACAACACATATATTTTCCCGGGGAAAGCTTACTAATAAAAACCCCTCTATCTTCTATTGTATATTCACCATGGAATCATGAAACAACTACAATGCACTCTTCTCACAAGAGTCTCGTGCACTCTCACAATAGTCTCACACTGACCCAGACAAAATAAACCAACACTTAGCCAATTCTCAGTCTCTAATTAGCCTGCATTTCTTGCACAATTCATGTGGAATGCAATCCCTATTCTTTAGGAATTTCATCCTTCCAAAAATGCGTAAGGATCATGGGAAATCCAGTGGATGTCTGGTTGCATGCGGGTAACCTACTAATGATACAATTGATAGCTAAGATACCTTTAACCTTTGTCTCAAATGGGTGTCCACTAGAACTAACATGCATGAAATTGTTAATAGTAAATCATCAGTTGCATGGTATATCATTGAATGTGTATTAAATTTTATTTATTTCACTTGATCTCTCACTAGTGCAACGAACAGTTACAACTAGTTCAAATGAATTTTACTCACCTAGCTAAGTTAAGTGATTACTCATGCATTAAAATAATGCACTTACTACAATTCAAACTCCATAACTAATATAATCACTCTGCATGCCTCACCAACTACCCTCAACTCAAAATACATGAGCCAACTTAGTTTATCACACTCAGTTAACTATTAAAAGTGCTTATGAGATAAGATTACATTTTATTTTCCAATTTAATTAAGGGGAAATTAAATTAGACACCACACCAATTTAATAAATTAAATTTTCCTTCACAATAATGTATCGCTAAGACTTGTGGTCCCACACTAGTGTGTGTGTTGCAATTTCTTGTTGACCTTCAACACCTTTGCACTTTAAAATGGATTTTTGCACCTTCAAATGAAAGATGAAGATATAATGAACCTATTTTCACTCTTTAACTCTTGAAGTGACCTTTTTATTTGAATTTTTAAATGAGATATGAAATAAAATTATCCCTTTCAAATTTGTGAAATACTCCTTACCATTTCAAAAAGTAAAATATTTTGACCTATCACTTTGTGGAAAACAAATGAAAGAGTTATTTGATCACTGGCATACCTGAGATAACATTGGCTCCAGCTGGGGATGGCATCTCCTTCAGGGGGTGTCAAGAACACCGTAGATCAGGTAGCCTTAACATTGGGCAATGGAGTCAAACTATACTTTGAAAAACTTTGACAAACTGGAAATGATGAACTAATTTTGGAAATGACTTTTCCTAGAAAAAAATGACTTGAATGTAACTTGATAACTGACTCTGAGTGAAACAAAAATTACAAAACTTGTTGATGGTAGCATATCATTAGGACTTGAGGGCTCCAAATCCTGATGAAAAGCACCCACCTATTGAAGACATATGCACAATAATGTCAAATGATCCTTTCATTAAAACGAATCAGGAAAATGGCTACTTACTGAAATCCTACTCACACGTTCCTTGTGTAGGCAGGAGAAAAATGAAAGCGGAAACTAAAATTTTCCACTGAATCCAATAATTGTATTGGAAAAATTGGCAAATTATTCCTGTACTGATGAATGCAACAAACTAACCAGAGGATCATGGAAAGCATGTAACATATGATATTTCAGATGATTAAAACCAAGAAAAAAAACCTTATTCCATAATGCTCGTTTGTCTATAAGTTGGAACTCATTCCCAAAAAATGGAATGAGAGAATTTTTTTTTTCATTCTCATGATCCACAATAGATGAGGGCTTTGAATTTTCTTGAATTTCATCAAACACAACAGTAATATCATATGCAACCAGGATGTATTCATCATTAACTAGATCACATAGAGGTTGGCGAGGTCGTTGCAACTCATTATAAGAATCATGAAATAAAACTTGCCTTTCATCATTCAAATATGATTGATCTTTAATTATGGAAGAAAATGTTATTTCTTGGAGATGTTCTTGTGGATCATAAGACTACTACAAATCAACAAATGATTCTTCAATGATATGCTCAATTAACTTTACCTGATGATTGACAAGAGGACTTTGTTTGACAACCATAGTGCTAATGTGTACACCCACGGGATCTGAAATAACCTGTTCTTTTTCATTATTCTCCTTTTCCTAATTAGTTTCAGGCTATTGAGTTTCTTCCTTAACCTCTAGTTAATAAGTGTGTTGTGTTGCTGCCAGAATTGTTTCCTATGGGGAATATTTATGAGCAGCTACACAATATACATCATATTTTTCTTCATCAATCAAAGAGAAGGATACTATGTACTGAGTATGATCTTGTGTATCATCTACAGATTTTTAGTGGAAAGAAAAATCATAGAACCCTCGAATTATCTCTTCATCACCCATACATTTGATATCATCAATTCCTTTAAGATATGCAATAAAACCTTCACAATAATAACAACAAATTTGTAAAATAGACAAATAAATATGAGACTTCCCATAATGCTCGAAGAACACTCTATGGAAATATTTAAGAGAACATAAGCTTATTTATGGTAACCCTTCATACCATGATATATTTTTCCCTTATAGGGTAGCCATAAAAAATTTCATCAAGAAATCCTCATGAAACTCAATCTTCATTTTACATACATGCATGTGAAATCTAAACATATGTAGAATAGCCTCATCCTATTTTCCATCTATGAATTTGGGCAGATAAATTTTCCATTCTATACAAGGAATTCGATTTGGAAAACCAAAAATGTGAGCATGATTCATAGGGTCATACCTTCTAGCAGTTTAATCCATCTTGAAAATAGTGAAATCACCAAGAAAATAAAAATCTAAGGGTTTTTGAAAATTGGGGTCGCCATGAAAACTATGAACTTTTAGATTCCTTGACACTGCAGTCACCAGGTGAATGATGCACAACCTTTCTTGTGCATGACCATTGTTCACCATCAACAATCAGAGCTAATATTTGTCATTATTTCCTGGGAAATATTTAACCTTCGCTCCCTAGAAACAACTCCAAGTATGTTATCACTCTCCCAAATTCCAAAGGCTGACGGTAGGATTGGAGAAAGGTAACCACAGACCAAAATTTAGGTCAGGTATATAGCCCTACCTAGACCAGAGAGGGATCTCTCTTTTTCACTTTATACAGTCAAATGAATGGCTGAGTATCATAAGATTTTAGGCTAGATATGTAAGCTTAAATAAGTAAAATTTGTTTGATATTTTGAATGTTGGATAGGAAAGTGAGTGAATGGATTGTAAATGAGGTTTTTAGGTATAAAATTCGATATGAACCTCCAAGGAGTGTGTGAGGCTAGATGTGTAATTTTAAAACACAATAATCAGTCATTGATTATAGGATGAATATGGAATTGAGTTTGAATGAGCACTGAAAGTGAGTTCATTCAATTAAGAAGCAAATAAACATAATATGGTAAATCTTGTCTAAAACAGAGCATGCATGAACGTGAAATCCGCTCTTAAACTTACAAGATAGAAATAAATGAAGAATTATGCATGGAATTAAGAATAAGTTAATAAGTAAACATGAGAAACACATATGTTCCAAAGCATACCACAAGTATCTCACAATATTTCCTACAAATCTATCTCTGATTTCATTCCACAAACTGGTTACAAGAGCTCCACTGAAAAATATGAGACTATCCAACCCAAAAAAAGACAAAAGAGAGTATACTTATAGAAAATATAGACCATGACACCTCACCAGGTCGAAATCCCATCCAGAATGGATCGTAAATGCAAAAGATGGGTCATTTCCTAGTTTCTAGGGAGGTTAGATACCATTCCCTGAATTTTAGCTACAAACTAGGAGTGTTTATCCCTTACATTAATTAAAAATTACATCATAATAGGAAGAAAAAACCAACCTAATATCTCTAATGACAACTCATAGCCTTTAATTTTTGACCATTTCTAAGCTTCACAAGTGTACTGAGGGAATCCAATGCTGATCTTTGACAATTCCAACTAAAGAATTTAAAAACATATTTGAGAAGAGTAACAAAACTTTGGAGGCAATTTTGAGGCATTTTTAAGAGTCAAAATCTAGTTCTGAAAGAACTGTAAACTATCCCTATGTGTCTAGATTCTAGAACATCTTGAATTTTGCAAAATGATCCATGGGAAGGCCTCCAAAAGTTGATTCTCCCAAGGTTACTCTAATGTGTCCCAACAGCATAACAAAGCCCTTTTAGAGGGATTTTGAAGGCGTTCCCAGAGGATTTTTGGGCTGAAAGTGGTATGGATGGAAAGGTTAGAATGTATGCTACAAAATGGAGTCATCAAGAACTACAAACCCTTCTTCCAAACCCCAAAAAAGGTGATTTGAAGACAACTTGTCCAGAATTGCAGAAATGACCCAGAACAAGGGTATTGTTAGAATTTCTCTCAAACCATAACACCTATACATAAATTGAAGAAGGTTTCTCTTCTTTGACCCATGATTTAAAAAAACCTCTTTTACGTTTGTAAAATTCATCTCCATTACTTCATAAACGGATTTTGAAGCTAAATTGTCCCTATGATAGTAGGGTAAGTTAGTGAGATAAAATGGGGGTGATAGGGTGGAGTAAAAATTATGATAAAAATTCAGTGGATAGGGTAGTGGCTTGAATTCAGAATTAAAGTGAAATGTTGAGAAATGGGTGAGTGTAAGTTGGTAAAAATATTAAAACATAGGAAATTCTGAATTTAGGTTTTGAGAATAACTAGTGTAAAAGTGTTTTAGGTTTAGAAGGTGAAATGAGGGCTATGGAGCTAATACAAAATTATAAGAAAATTTAAGTGAATATGATGGAATTTTGGCTCCGCATTAAAAGTTGAATGAAATAAAATGGAAGGGTTTAGCGTAGTCAAAACCATAAAACACAATCAAGCTATGTTTTCACATTTTTTATTGTGTAAAACAACTTATAATTAAGGTTTTGATGGCTAAACTATGTTATGGATTGTAGTGTAGGTGATATTCATACGTATAGATGGGGAATGGGGGTGTAGTAATCAAGGTTTAGATGATGGGTTAGGGTTTAGGTCAATGGGTAAATTAGGGTTTTCCACATGAAAATTTTTTATACATGGACAAGTGATGTCATGGAGAGAAACAAAATGAACATGAAATTGTTTTAAACCCTCAAACATTCGACCAAAAAATAGAATAAGAATGAAGAATTATCTCTAATGAGATGTTAGAAGGTAATGGATACAAGTTGTGAGCTTGTTTGTCATTTTTTGGAGCCCTAGACCGAATAATAATTCATTTCAAAAAGCGTAACAACACCCATAGAAGTGTAACAATTGCTATAAAAGCGTAACAACTCTAGCTAGAAACATAACAGAGTTTCCCAAAAACGTAACAAAACACACAAAAGAGTAACAACAGTTGCTAGCAACATAACAAAGTTTCCCAGAAGTGAAACAAAGCACACAAAAGTGTAACAAAAGTTGCTAGAAACATAATAGATTTGCCCAAAATCATAACAACAGGGGTCAAAAGCATAACAAGAGTTGTTTGAAGGGTAGCAAGTGAATTTTTTAAAGGAATTTGAGGCCTGGAATTTTGAGTTTAGACCGCCATGCAGGGAAAATAAAGTAGATATATGATATTATACTCATCAAAAGGTAACAATGAATGAAATGAGGTTTACCTTTGCCCTTTATAAACTTTGAATGAAATTTCACTTTTTCCTTTTGACACTTGTAAATGACCTTTGAACATTTTCACTTGAAAATGGATTTTTTCACCTTCAAATGAGAGATGAATTTAATATGAACCTCTATTCACTCTTTAACTCTTGAAGTGACAATTTTATTGAAATTTTTAAATGAGACGAAAAATAAACTTCTCCCTTTCGAATTTGTGAAATACTCGTTACCCTTTGACATTTGAAAATGACCTTTTTGACCCTTTTTGCAACATGGAAAGTGACATGTTTCTCTTTAAAATGAGTTAAGAAGGTAGAGTAAATTCCTTTTGAACCCTTTGACATTTGAAGTGACTAGATTGAATTTTGAATGAAATAATGAGACAAACTTCTTCTTTTCATGAAACAATAAGGGTGTTTTTCAAAAACCTTTGAAATTTTCTCTTTGGATATGAACCTTCAAATAAGATGAGATGTCTTTAAACCAAAGGATGAATCCTTTTGCATTTTACTGGATAAATAGGTCAGATTGACCTCCTTTGGAGCTCTGAAAGTCAATGATGACTTTTTGGATCCTTTCATAAGACAATGAGACAAAATTCTTATTTTTTATGAGACAATGAAACAAACTGGAGTTGTTTGGAACTTTTTGGAACTTGTGCCATATGAAACAAGAAATATGGATTTTATTTCATATTCATAAACATGATAGCTCCTTCATTAGGGTTTTATGAATGTAATGGAGGTTTGATGACTTGTGGTCAGTGAAAGTTGAATATTTTTCAAAGGCAGAGATGAACCTAGAATTGACCTATATGAGATGGAGTGAGCTAACACTAGACCTCTTTAGTGATGATGATGGAGATGGCGACCTTGAAATTGATGATGGTGATGACCTTGAAAATGGTGGTGATGAATGGAATGAAGGATTAGAAGACATGATTTATACCTCTTCATTGACTGGGGCATGCTCGAAAAAGTAAAAAAAATTGACCTATGAAGGAAGAGTTACAAAACCTCCTTAATGCAAATTCAATCTACCTAATATCTAATAGAATTTTTTTTTACCCCTTTATTGTTGTTCCCAAATATTTAGGGAAATGTTGCATGTTTGTAGACTTTCTTGAGTTGAAGAAAGATACAATGAAGGATTCTTTCCCCCTTCAATTTATAAATCAAGTCCTATAAACCTTAGCATGAAATAAATATTTCTTGCTCTTCGACAGGTTCAGCAGGTATAACCAGATTAATATAGCTCCATAGGCTAAAGAGAAAAAACACTTTTTCTTGTCCTTAGGGAAATTTTGCTTACCGAGTTTTACCTTTTGGGATTTTTTATTTCCCAACCATCTTTTAAAGAGAAATATTAGGAGTTTTCACAGAATTGATTCATGATTGCATGGAAGTGTATATGGACAATTTTATTGTTTATATGGATTCCTTCGAAGAAGATTTGGAAAACCTTTAAAAATTATTAGTTAGATTCTATGAAGCACACCTCACCTTGAGCAATATAAAAATTTTGATGATTCTAACTAAGGGTGTAGCGCTTGGCCATGTTGTTTGTACGACATGTATCAAGGTTGATCCTAGTAAGATCAAGGTATTATCTTAGTTACCAGTTCCTACAATAGATAACGAGGTGAGACATTTCCTTGGTTTTGTATGGTATTATCGATGATTTATTGAATTTTTTATGAATATTTTCACGACTTTGTTGAATATTTTTTCTAAATATGTGGCTTTCTTATGGACTGACGAATTCCATCATGTATCTAAAAATATGAAGTAAAAACTCTCGGATGCCCCTATTTTGAGAGGGCCCAATAGGCTTCAGTGTTTCAAATTTCCATGGATGCCTTAGACATGCCTTTGGGAGTTGTCCTTGGGAAAAATTATTAATGGTGGTACTATTCCATTTACTACACTAGTAAAAATTTAACCCCCACTGAATTTAATTATATTGTGATATGGAAGGAGTTTCTCATGGTGGTGTATTCTATAAACAAGTTTAGGAATTATATTAGAGGTTATGAAGTTTTCATTCACAAAAACCATGCCGCTATTAAACATCTCATGAACAAGCGAGTAACTAATGGTCGAATCAAGAGTTGGATTTTGTTACTACAAGAATTTAATTTGATAATTGTAGATCATCCTAATAAAGATAATTTATTTGTTGATCTATTTTCTAGGTTGCAACATGAGGAAAATAATGTTCTTGTAAATGTAGATTTTCTATATGAAAAAGTATTTGAATTTTCTACTCACCTTCCTTGGTTTTATGATATTGAAAATTACTTAGGTACATGAAAACTACCGCTGAAGTTTATTTCTCATTAGAATTGAAAAATATAAATAGAAGCGCATATTATTCTTGAATTGATGGTTATTTATTTTATATAGGCATAGATATTAACATCAAAAGGTGTTTTCACGAAGAAAAAGTACCAAATATTTTAAAATCCTACCACAAAGAGTTCTTGCAGAAGTCATTTTTTAGATAATTTTACTTCCTATAAGCATTTGCAATCTTGGTATTACTGGCCCAATTTGTTCAAAGACACAAAGAAATGTGTGTGTGAGTGTGATAGCTTCCACATCATGGGGAGGAAAGTTTAAGAAGATTAAATTCCATTAAAACCACAAGCATTGGTTGAAACAATCAAGAGGTGGTCCCCGTAATTTGTAGGTACAATCAGGCCAATGTACCCAAAAAAGAGATGCATTATGGTCTGCGTGGACTTTGTTACAAAATGGGATGAAGAAAACGCATTAACTCAAGAAAATTAACAAGTAGTTTCAGTTTTTCTTTATGATTAAATTTTTAATAGGTCTTGTGTATCAAGGGAGATCGTTATAGAGAAAAGAACACAGTTCATGTCCAAATTTATCCAGGCTATTATGGAGAAATATCATATCTATAAGTATACTTAAACTCCATACCATACATAAGTGAATGGGAAATTAGAATCCACCAACAAAGTATTAGAGGACATCCTTACCAAGAACGTTAAAATTCACCATAAGGACTGGGTGTACCCATTAATTTAAGTTCTTTGGGCCTACCAGAGGAATTGCATAAGTACAATAAGATTTACATTGTACAAGTTAGTTTATAGGAAATAAGTCCTATACCGATTGATTTTTAAATTCAAACCTTTCTGACAACTACTCGGTTGGGATTGGATTTAAGTGAGGCATAGGAACAAAGATTGCTGCAGTTGAATCAACTAGAGGAAATCAGGTAGGCCATCATCCAATATACTTTATTGGTGCAAGAAAAGAGAATGAAATTGAACGATAATTTTATTCGATATAAGTATTTCTAATAGGGGGAGTGGATTCTCGTTTCTTATTCCATATTTAAGGATTTTAAAGGAAAATTCACAACTCATTGGTTAGGACCATATGAAGTAGACATTGTTTTTTAGAATGGGTCAGTTCAAATCAAGACCAATGATGATTAACAAACATATTTTATTATGACTAGGCACAGGCTGAGGTTCTATTAGAAGCCAATGTCCAAGGCATAATTAGTAGTATAAATTTTTAAAGGCAGTGGGATGGAAGTATTAAAGGAGGTAGATTCTCTTCCTAATTCTATTTCCTCTTCTTAATCCTTTTATTCTTAAAATAAATGAATAAATATAAAAAATGGTACATTTTATCACTCATTAGTTTTAACACTTTCATTGATAGGGTCCTACATGTCATTCACCTAGGTTCATGTTGTCTCATAAGTCATTTTCATGAAATTTTTGAAAAATTTGCGTTTGGTGATGTCTACCTTAAGTTTTAAACCCACCATTAACTATGTCATATCAGTAAAATCAACCTCATATCATCTTGTTCTCATCCCCATGCGTTTTAATCAAAAAATATTCCACCTGTCAGTTTTACACAGTTTCGTAGCAAATTACATGGCAAATCAGTAGATTTCGCTACGAAAATGCCTGACAGTTCCAGAGCAAATATGTTAGCAACTAGATGGTTTTCAGTATGAAAATGAGTTTTTTCTTGAAAAATGTCAGAGTGGTGTGAGGTGTCAATTTTCGATAAGACAAAGTAAGGGGTAAGGTCATTTGAGTTTGTTATTATGATTCCCAAACATGCAAAGCTGTATATGTTGTCATCATGATCTTTTATGTTCTCATGTGTCATCATTAAACTCTGAGTGGTCAAAATTACCTTTAAAAATTTATCCCCATGTTGCTCTTTATCATTCAACATCCAATTATCGCATATGAATTATCTCTCTCTCACTTTTTGAGAGCTTCTTCACCACGCAAAGCAGGTTGTTTTTCGAATTTGATTGTGGAGGTGTCATCAACAAGCGAGGCAACAAGAAGTATAAAGCATCATGGTATTGAAGAAGAAAACAAATAAAGGTGGTTATTGCGTAAGGTATGAGCCTATGGATTTGAAGTTGCTAAATGAACATCCCACTGCTATGGAGGCTTTCAGGAGAATGGGCTTCCTATAGTTGTGCCAGAAATTGTAGGGGTTCCATGCACAGGTTTCAAAAGACGTTGCGACAAATTTTACAGGGACAACATCAAAAGTTGGGATTTTGAATTTCACAATGTCACCAGATATCATATCCCATGCTACAAAAATTCCTAGAAGTGGTGAAGAATGGTTCAAAGGAAAAAATTTCAGAGTGCAAGGCTGTGAAGAGTTTCTTAAGCAGGAGCACAGATGAGCTGATATGACCAATGGCATCCCCAAGGGTTATAGGAAAGAGGATTATGCAAAGATTCTGCTGGTGATCCAAAAATACTTCACCTGCGAAGGGAGATTCCACATGGTTTATTCTTATAATATTAGAATCCTTTTGAAGTTTTTTGGTAAGAAACCACTTGACCTAAAATTATTTTTATACATGAGATTGGGAAATATTTCAGATAAAGTTCAGGTCAAGACTAAAGGAAATGAAACATTAGTATTTCACCATGGTCTGATAAAATTGTTAGCAATGGAAGATTTGAAAAGGTTAAGTAGAGATTGGACCTCTTTTATTTTTATGAGTGGGTATGAATTAGATGCAGTGACTCCAAAGAAAAATTTGAAACCTAAAACTACTACGTCTCCAGATGTAATAGAAGATATTGAGGAAGAAGGAAGACAATTTCTTGTAGAACCAATGGACATTGAAGTAAAACCTCTACAAGAAACTGATATCCCTCAGTCAACACCTGCAAAATAGAAACATAAAACTAGAAAAAAAAGCAGTAAGAGGATAACAAGGAGTCAGACATTGGCCAAATGAAATATGCAACATATCCTCCATGCAATAGATATTGAGGATTCCCCAATAGTGTAGGTAGAAGATATTGAAGGTGATGGAAGAAAATTGAAGAAAGGTAAACCTGTCAAGAATTTGGAATTTGCAGGAGAGGATTTTGGCTTCATGTTTCAGTGAAGGAAGCTGATGACCAGGTCACAAATTGCAAATAGGGCCATGGAAAGAAAAAGAACAGAAAAATTCAGTGAATGTATGGAGCTAGAAAAAATCATAGATTTATCCCCAGCTGATAACGTCATTCATATTTAGCCATGTGGATAGTATGGATGAATATGAATCTTTGGGGCTTCTCATAACAAATATTTAATCTCCTTATACAAAATACAAAGAAATCGGCAAGGGTTTCTTGTCAAACACTCTTCATACAAAATGTGATATTCAGTAATTTACTGAATCACCACTGCAACACTGAAGCACAAGAGTGTACAAGGCATAAATTATTTATGATCTGATGTATATCCCTCAAGGGATTCCTCCCATGAAAGGATTAACCTCTCAATCACAAGGAAACTCAGCAACGGAGCCACCAAACCATGCACTAAGCACTGCCTCCAAAATAGTGAATTCCCTAGAAGAAACAGCGTTGGGAATGTATGGGAAATGTGTGTTCTGATACCACAGATCTGAAATAATATCTAGAGCTCTCAAAATAGGTCTCTCATGTGAAGGAAACCTTCCTCTAAAGAGAAACTATCTCAAAAGCCGAGATTCCAATCTCTTCCACTGCTACACCCAACAACACTGCACAATCTCTGTAAAGAACTGCGCTGATGAAGATGGCTGAAGCTTTGCATGAAACTTGATGTGGAATGATGAATGAAAACTCTCCCAATGAGGCTCCCCAAGGGAAAGAGGTGGGATTCCCGCTCGGGAACACCCAATGCTAAACAACACTACAACTCTGCTAAGCAGCAAAACAACAACAAGTCTTGGCAAACAAGAATAATAATCTAGAACATGATGAATAATGTTGCCATCCTCTTCCTTATATAAGACATGAGTTTTCTTTCCCTTGGCCCCACTCAGTTAGGACATCTATATCCCAAGATACATCTCCCTCCAAAATTGCGTTATTCCTCCTTGGATTCCTCCTCCACTAAAACTGTGTTGTTGACTTAGTCAAAGCAACTTGATTTTAACCCTGTTCACACATGGAGGTGTTTTATTAGGCTTGAAAGAGTGTCCCCTTTCACAATTGGAGTATTTTATTCCTCCTTAGGAGACTGATGGGCTTTTCTACCCATTTATTTACCGGCTACAGCTGCTACTAACTCTAATGTTCCATGTAGCTTGGAGGCTAAAATTTTGGAACATTACAGTCCTCCCCTCCAAAATCTTTGCTTGTCCTCAAGAAAATGTATAAAAAGAGAAAAATTTCTCCCCTCCTCCTCATGTGGCCTCCCATCAATAGCCTCCATCACTTCTTGCTGTCTCATGGCCTCCACAAAGTAGGAGTGATGACCAACATGGTGAATGAGTGCTTCCCTCACCCATGCTATCATCCAAATGAAGTGAGTCACCCTCCAACATGGTAACTCAAGAAAAATATCCTCCACCTTTGTCTCTTGAAATGTAGGTGGGCTGAATAAGTGAACATGATAGGCAAGAGGGCCTATCCCGCGTTTTCCTCCTCTCCATTGATGATAAGTGTAGAGGGCATGCTGATCTCGGACTGCAACATGATTGCCTTCCAATGGCAAGAAGAATATTGAGCCACTAAGGACCCTCCCTCCAAATTCATGAGTAATGTCAACCAAAACCATTCCATACAAGATGAATGGCAGATCATCACTGCATGGAATCCAAATCAGAAAATGGCTGGAGGATATGTGCAAGTTTGGATGATACATATCGTCTCTCTGGTGGATGCAGCACAATCCTTTCAACTGCTGATTCATAGCATCAAGTGGCCAGTTGTTCTTCAAATAATTTGCAGCTATGCATGTTAGCTCATCCACTATGAAGTAGAAAGATACAATATAGACCAGCTGTGTACAATAAAAACAATACAACACTTGCCCAAAGTCATGTAGAGATGGGTTACCAATATTACAATATTTGGCCCTAAAGTGACCATGAAACCCATAAATAATCTTGCTCTCATGGGGAGAAATGCATTGTTTACATATGGTGAGAAGATATAAGTACTCAATAGAGTAATAAATAAGCACATAAATGTATTTATTACCATGCATCATGTGTGATATGAAGTTGAGGTCCATGAGTGAGCCCTCCCATGCTAATTCCCTCATAAAAATCTGCAAGAGGAGAGGGTGCATACTCCCTTTGGAACAGTCCATCAACAGAAACATGCTCTCAAGTGACAGCGTTGTAGGCCTTAGTAACAAGGCTCTTTTCACTCCATGATTTCTTCCTTTGACATTCCATATGCCAAAGCCATCCACCATCATGCTGCTATGTGAGAATATCTTCTTTCGACATGGAAGCCTCTCATAATCCTCCAATGCTGAAGGGTAGCCTCCTCGCACCATGAATGTGCCTTCCTTCTCTCCAAAAATATCATGGAAAGTATGGGAAAATTTCTACCCAAACTCTTCCAAGTGCAACCATAGCAACAACAACTTTTGTTGGTTCCTCATCTCTCCCTTATACAAGCCATGAAGTGAGATCGTGATGGTTAACTTGTATGATTCCCCATACCAACAAGTCTTCTTCTACTCTATCATATGGGTGCCATGCCATCCAATTTATTTCTCTCTCCATACAAATATTTCCTTGAGTAAAAACACATCAGTAATACATGGAAGAAAGATACAATAAAAACAAGTTGCCAAATGACAATCGGAGAGTGAATCATGGTCCTTCTCATGGAACCAGCGCAGTGCATCCTTGGCCTGCATCAAAATAAGAAATAACAAGTTCTTTTCCAGCCACTTGTTTGCTTCCATAGTCATCTCATAAGATAAAAACATGAAGTTACAATATGGTGTCATTGGTGCACACCAAGGGACATATGGCTTCCTCCACAGCTCATCAAAAAGATATCCAAGATCAATGCTACAAGTAGCTGCAAGTACATCATCATACAATATGCAAGAAGAAATATTTCTTCTTGTTACACATGTTGCTCAAACAAGGGAAAGAAGCACAATACAAAACATGAAATGATACATCCTCCATTATGTACTTGAGGTCTTGAGCTGAAATGACTCAACTGGAAATTCTCCCTCACTCCCAATGAGTAGGAAGGTGGCTGTAACATCCTCTCTATCACCATTCGGGTTGTGCATCTCTCCATATGCAGATATATGTCTTGTTATATTCCCTCCCAAGTGAACTCCTCCATCAAATGGAAATATGAATCAAAGTGCATAGAAGAGAAGTCCTCATGTGCTGCATGTAGTAGCTTCTCCTTCAGACTAGAAGATCTAGTCAAGAAGATCCTGCCATAGGAATAGATGACCACATCATCCACCATGTATCTATCATCTCCATCTGGGTCATCAAGAATCATGCATGCACCAAGATCCTTGGAGTAATCTACCAAAAGCTGAGATCTCCAATAAGGATCAATCCTCCTAAGAGACAACGCTGGTGATCTGGCATGTGAAGCTCTCTTCATGCTGCTGTCTGTTACTTTGACATCCCCCATGCCAAATTTCTCCTCCAAACTCTTCACCTCTCCACAATCCAAGAGTGGTTAACCTAGAGACAATATATCTCTCATTAACTACAGATCTGGTGGCCTTCTCAGTGGAATACCTCCCTGTAGTGAGTATCAATGTCAAGAGTAGAATGTACATATGATTGGGAAACTTTGCCCTTTCCCTCAGTGCGAAAATCAGTCTGCATCTTCCTTGCATTATCTTTCTGAAATAGAGAAGGATGTGTGCTCTCATCACATGATGTTGATCTTCATCCCTTCCTTCTCCTTCCAGCTGCAATGCTGCACAATCATGTTGCTCATTGATTGTGCTTGGACCTCTATGTATGAGATCCCGGGGAACTTCTTGAAAAGATACAAGAATCCCTCCCGTGGGATCATGTGCTACTCCTCCCTCTGCATGAGGCACTAGATGTGCTCTAGATGTGACAGCGTTGTTGCCCTCATCTCCCTCAATGTGTGTGGGAAACATCTCAACAGTTGGATCCTCTTGTGGAAAAGAGATCCCCATGCCCTCTTATCCAAGAATATGAACTAGAGGTCTTGCTTCCTATAATGTGTAATGCAAGATATCATATCCTCCCATGGTTTTATGAAATGGAGTTCCCTCCATCACATGCAACGGTTTTTTTCTCTCAAGTTTTCCTTGCTCATGTGCCTTAGGAAGTTTTTCACCAAAACTCTCCATCAACGTTTTTATGAATCTTGCATAAGAGAAAGTGTTGCCATTATTTAAGGAATAAGATTCAAAAATCCACCATTCATGAGCCTTACCTCTGAAATGCAGTGCTACAACTCTGATGGCTTCATCATCGGAAATGTGGTGTAGCTGCAAATAGGAGTCTAGCTCCTTCACCTAAGCTCCACTTGAACATGTGGGTGATCCGGAAAAAGTAGATAGAAGAAATCTATCTGCATGCTGCTGCTGGTTCTTCTCCACCTGGATCTTACAAAATTCTTGGAAATCAGTATGATCTCTATACCTCTCAGTTTGAGATTCATACTCCTGCAACAAATCGCTAAGAGTTCTCCTCTTAGGAATTTTTCCTCCTCCCATCCATATCAAGAGCATTGGGCACTTGAATGCGTTGTGCATCATGGAGTGTAGTTGCATGATCACTCTCACCATGTGAAAATATAGATTCAGCTCTAGATTCAACCTCCCTTGGAGATTCCATCTCCAATCTCATCTTCTTCCGCTCTCCTTGAAATCTCTTCATAGATTTTGGAAGAAGCTTTGTAAGCTTGTCTTCCTTTCTTCCTGCACATACTAAAGCTTTATAGCTTCTATCCATATCTACTTCTTCTAATAGCTGGATCTCACAGGCTGAGCCAGAGATCATGCTCTGATACCACTGTAATATTCCAAAGTCGGAACTGCTCATAAGTCATGCATCAAAAACGAATTTCCAGCAACATTTGCAATAAAAAACTGAAATGGACCCTTGGATACCATAAATACATTAATATAAAATATAAATCCAATATTAGAGCTGAAAAAAAGAAAATTAGGTGGGTTAAACAGATCTTTCACACCTAGGATTGCCAAAAAGTGCTAAAACCCCAAGACTGCAAAATATCGGAGTTGCTGCTTAAAGGAATACACAGTCTAAGAGAGGGTTTACACATAAAATAATAGGAGAACAATAGATATACTCATATATTGATAAATAATGCTAAAGAGCAAAGATATAATCTCCTTATACAAAATACAAAAGAAACCGGTAAGGGTTTCTTATCAAACGCTCTGCATACAAAATGTGATATTCAGTAATTTACTGAATCACCATTGCAACACTGAAGCACATGAGTGTAAAGGGTTTGAATTATGTATGATCTATTGTATATCCCTCAAGGTATTCCTCCCATGAAAGGATGAAACTCTCAATCACAAGAAAACTCAGGAATGGAGCCACCAAACCATGCACTAAGCACTGCCTCCAAAATAATGCATTCCCTAACAGAAACAGTGTTGGTAATATATGGGAAATGTGTGGTCTGATACCATAGATCTGAAATAAGCTCTGTAGCTCTCCAAACAGTTCTCTCAAGTGAAGGAATCCTTCCTCCAATGAGAAACTAGCTCAGAAGCCGAGATTCCAATCCCTTCCACTGCTACACCCAGCAACACTGCACAATCTCTGGCAAGAACTGCGCTGATGAAGATGGCTGAAGCTAGGCCTGAATCCTGATGTGGAATGATGAATTCAAACTCTCCCAATGATGCTCCTCAAAGGAAAGAGGTGGTATTACTGCTCGGGAACACCCAATGCTAAACATCACTGCAACTCTGCTAAGCAGCAAAGCAGCAACAAGTCTTGGTAGACAAGAATAATAATCTAGAACATGATGAATAATGTTTCCATCCTATTCCTTATCTAAGACATTAGTTTTCCGGCCCTTGTCCCCACTCAGTTAGGTCATCTCTATCCCAAGATACAACTCCCTCCAAAATTGCGTTATTCCTCCTTGGATTCCTCCTCCACTAAAACTATGCTGTTGACTTAGTCAAAGAAGCTTGATTTTAACCCTGTTCACACATGGAGGTGTTTTATTAGGCTTGAAAGAGTGTGTCCTTTCACAATTGGAGTATTTTATTCCTCCTTAGGAAACTTAAGGGCTTTTCTACCCATTTATTTACCGGCTATAGCTGCTGCTAACTCTAATGTTCCATTTAGCTTGGAGGCTAAAATTTTTGAACATTACACTAGGCCATACAAAGATATATTTTATTTTGACTCTAAAAGAGTCCAATGCATAGGAATGATCAAATATTTTTTTGTTGGCTTGGCACAAGTGCCTACTAAGAAAATGGTGATGGAAATTGCTGTGGCAGATATTCCCCCCAAGTTTGGCATGCTCTTATCCAGATCTTGGTTAAAAAATATCAAAGGCACCATGCAGATGGACATGACATATGCCACCATTCATGTTTTTGGTGAGAAGATAAGGTTGTATAGGGAGAGTAGGATGGCCTACATGGTAAGCATCAAGGATAAACCTCAAATTTTTCCCATTTGTGCTGTTGAAATTGAATTAGGATCAGAAATTATTTTCAATGAGCTAACTGATGAAGCATAAAGTGAAGGGAAAATAGAAAATCAACAAGTTCAAAATCAGGAAATTGTAGAAGAGAAAGAAGAGGGCTGGTGGCTTCTACAATTTGATGGATTTGCTAGAAGAGAAGGGGCTGGAGCAGGCATGTGGATCACTACTCCTGATGATGAAAGTAATTTTTATTCCTTTCAACTTAACTTTGACTGTACCAATAATATGGCTGAATATGATTCTATGATTTTTTGGGTTTGGAATTTTTGAAAATATTGGGTGCTAAGAAGATATTAGTGTGTGGAGATTCAAAGTTGGTAATCAAAAAATTTGAAGGATTATATCAAACTAAGGAAGTAATGATGAGAGCTTACTAAAATATTATTATGAAAATGATTGAAAATTTTCAAGAATATGCATTTATTATGAAAACTAGAGATCAAAATTTAGTAGCTGATTCTCTAGCTATTTCTACAAGTTTGTTTGTCATCACTACACATTATAGTGAGAAGTATGAAATTGAAGTCCCACATAGGCCTGCCATCCTAGATAATATCATCCATTGGAAAGTGTTTGAATATTACCAACAAGTCAGAAATTTCATAGAGTTAAAGGAGGAATTTGAAAACACACAAGTAGATCAGCAAAACATGTTTTCTAAAATTAAGGTTAATTTTGAAGTTTCGCAGATGAAAAATAATTGTATACCCAGGGACCTTATTCCAGTTGAGAAAATTTTTGATCAAAATGATGTTTTTAAATCTTCTAGGATGCAGGATGATGATGAGGAGGTAGAAACTTGTAATCTTGGTACAACAACAATGCCTAAAATGGTAAATCTTTCCAAATTTATTTCTATTGGGATGAAGCATAAATATATTGAGATGATGAAGAAATACATTGATATTTTTGCATGGACTATGTTGACCAGAAAAGGTATGATCCTAGTATTATACAACAAAATATTCCTATTAAAGAGAATGAAAAATCTTTCAAATAGAAATTGAGAAGGATTAACTCATTGCTCATGCCTCTCGTTGAGAAGGAGATTAAGAAAATTTTTGATGTAAAGACCATTGCTCCTATAATATTTTCAAAGTGGCTTTCTAATCTGGTACCAGTCAAAAATAAGAGTGGCGAGATTAGAATTTGTATTGATTTTAGAAATTTGAACAAGGATTTCTTGAAGGACAACTATCCTCTTCCCAAGATGGATCAGATTTTGTAGAATACTGTTGGCTCTAAAAGGATGTCCATGCTAGATGGATTTTTAGGTTATAACCAGATATTGGTACACCCAAAATATCAAGATAAGATGGCTTTTACCATGCCATGGGGGGAATTCAAGAATTCCAATATGCCTTTTGGTTTGATGAATGCAGGAGCGACCTTTTAAAGAGAAATGGACATTGCCTTTGCTGAAGAGAAGGATAAATCAGTTTTAGTCTACTTCAATGAAATAACTGTGTTTTCAAGAAGGGAGGAAGATCATTTGAAGCATTTGGAAAAAATTCTGTAGAAATGTAGAAGATTTGGTATCTCTCTTAACGCCACTAAAAGTATTTTTTCTCTAACTTCTGGAGAATTTATTAGACATACTATATCAAAGGATGGGATAAAGATTGATCCAAATAGAGTTACTGTTATTCAGAAGATACACCTGCCAAGGAACAAGAAAGAAATCCAGTGCTCTCTTGGGAAGGAAATTACCAAGATGTTGAAGAAAGGAGTTGATATTAAGTGGACTATTGAAGCCAAGCAATCATTTGAGGAGATAAAGAAAACCCTCACTCAAGCTCCAGTGCTTATTATTCCAAAATTTTCAAGTGAATTTCTGGTTTTCACATTTGCATCTGAAAATACCATAGCAGGAGTTTTATTTTAGAAAGGACAGTAAGGTACTGAACAACCAATTTCATTCTTTAGCAGAACTCTTTCCAACTCAAAGCTAAAATATAATATTTTGGAAAAACAGGAATATGCTTTGATCAAAGGTATTAAACACTTCAGAATTTATATTTTTCACTCTCATGTCATTGCATTTGTACCCAACACTATGGTTAAAGACATTTTGACACAAGATGATATTGATGGAAAGCGAGGGAAATGGGTAGCTACTTTGTCGGAGTATGACATAGAAATCAGGCCTACAAATTTGGTGAAAGGACAGGGGTTAGAAAAATTGATGGAAAAAACTAATTTTGAATGTCTTGACATGAATCTCATTGCAGAAATTTTAGAGCTATTAAAGGAAGATGAAGAGCTGATACCTATTGAAGATAATTTCATTTTATCTTAATCGTACAAATATATATGTTTTTCTTGCATCATCACAGAGCTCCTCTAGAGTTGACCAAATCCAAAGCAAAGTTTGTGAAGTTGAAATCATTAAGAGACTACATTGTAAATAAGAATTTGTATTGGAAAGATATTGGTGGAATCCTTTTAATTTGTTTGCTGAAGGAGGAAGCTGAAAAGGTTATTGAATAATTTCACAAGGTATATTATGGAGGACACCACTACTGGAAAGATACAACAAACAAAATGCTCATAGCAAGCTACTATTGGCCCACCATGTTCAAGGATGTCTTCAAGAATATCATTTCTTTCCATGAATGTCAATTTTTTTATGGTAAGAAAAAACCAATTCCTTTAGCTTTGATGACAATATACGTTGAGGCACCTTTCCAACAATGGGGTTGGATTGTATTGGTGAAATACACCCATCATCTTCAGCACATCATCGATGGATCCTGACAGCCACATATTATTTCACTAAATGGATTGAAGAAATCCTAACAAGGCAGACCATTGATTCAGTCATCATTCAGTTCTTGGAGAACAAAATTTTGTCCAGGTTTGGTTGTCCTATGAAGATTATTACTGACAATGCACAAGCTTTTAAATCCAAAAAATTAATTAGCTTTTTTCATCAGTACCATATAAAACTTGGACATTCAACAACCTCTTACCCCCAAGGTAATGGCCTTGCAAAATCCTCTAATAAAAGTATTGTGAGAATTATAAAAAAAGTACCGTAGTAAAACAAGAGATCATGGCATATGAAATTGAAATATTCTCTTTGTGTTGATAGAGTCTGTACAAATCGATCCATTGGTACATCACCTTATGAATTAGTGTATGGAGCTAAAGGAATTTTTCCCACTTCTTTGGGAGTTCCTGTAATGAAACTACTACAAGGACTAGAGGAGGAGCCTAATTCCATTCAGAGCAAGATAAAATAGCTCATAGAATTGCAAGAACAAATAGAGGATGTATACAACAACCATCATCAATCATAGAATAGAGTGAAAAAAACATTTGACCGAAAGGTTAAAGAAGAGAATTTCCAGATTCAAGATGTAGTTTTAAAGTAGGAAGCAAAAATTGAGGAAAAGAGGAAGCATGGAAAGTTTGAAAACATCTGGAAAGGACCATTTGTAGTACCTGCATATCCTAGCAACAATACTTATCTACTTCAAGAGATGGATGGAAAACTTTGTGCTGGAGGACCTGTTAATGGCAGGTTTCTAAAGCACTACTCCTCTTAAATTTTACTAAATTTTCACTCCATTGTATATATTTCGTTTTATTATGTTATTCTGCTAATAAAGACAAGCTGATCATCAAACTTGAGCCTGAGGAGAAGGCCATAAGAGTTTGAAGAAGGCTTGATGAATTTTAGAAGTTTTATTTTCAAAAAGGATGCCACTGGAACTACATGTTCTTTGTTGTACCACAAGGGCATACCATCCCCAGCGGAGCCACTATTATCACTCATTAGTTTTAACACTTTCATTGATAGGGTCCTACATGTCATTCACCTAGGTTCATGCTATCTCATAAGTATTTTTCATGAAATTTTTGGAAAAATTTCATTTGGTGATGTCTACCTTAAGTTTTAAACTCGCCTCTAACTAAGGCATATCAGTCAAATCAACCTCATCTCATCTAGTTCTCATCCCCATGCGTTTTAATCACAAAATATTCCACTTGTCAGTTTTACACAATTTCGCAGTGAATTACATGGCAAATCAGTTGATTTCGTTATGAAATTTCCTGACAGTTCCCTACCGAATCTGTCAAGAACTAAACGGTTTTCGCTACAAAACTGGGGTTTTTCCTGCAGAATGTCAGAGTGGTGTGAGGTGTCAATTTTCGATAAGAAAAAGTAAGGGGTAAGTTCATTTGATTTTTTTATTATGATTCGGAAACATGCAAATCCATATCTTCTTTCATCATTGTCTTTTATGGTCTCATGTGTCATCATTAAACTCTGAGTTGTCAAAACTACCTTTAAAACTTTATCCCCAAGCTTCTCTTTGTCATTCAACATCCAATTCTTGCATATGAAGTATCCCTCTGTCACTCTTTGAGAGCTTCTTCACCATGCAAAGCAGGTTTTTTTTCAAATTTGATTTTGCAGGTGTCATCAACAAGAGAGGAAAAAATAAGTATACATCATCATGGCATCCAAGAAGAAAACAAATAAAGTTGGTTATTGCGTAAGGTATGAGCCTATGGATTTGAAGCTACTGAATGAAGATCCCACTGTTATGGAGGCTTTTAGGAAGATGGGCTGCCTACAGTTCTACCAGAAATTGTGGGGGTTCCATGCATAGGTTTCCAAAGACTTTGCAACAAATTTTACAGGGAGAACATCAAAATTTGGGATTTTGAATTTCACAATGTCACCAGATATCATCTCCCAAACTACAAAAATTCCTAGAAGTGGTGAAGAATGGTTCAAATCCACAAAGTTTAAAATGAAAAGTTGTGAAGAGTTTCTCAAGAAGGAGCACAGAGGATCTGATATGACCAATGTCATCCCTAGGGGTTATATGAAAGAGGATTATGCAAAGCTGTTTTTGGTGATCGAAAAGTACTTCACCTGTGAAGGGAGATTGCACATGGTTTATTCTTATCATATTAGACTCCTTCTGAATTTTGTTGGTAAGCAACCACTTGACCTACCCTTCCTTTTATATAGGATTTTGGGAAATATGTTAGATAAAGTTGAGGTCAAGACTAAAGGAAATGAAACATCAATATTTCACCATGGTCTGATAGAATTTTAGTGTTGGAAGAGTAAAAAAGGTTAAAGAGAGTTTGGACATCTTTTCTTTTTATGGGTGCGTGTGAAGTAGATGTAGTGACTCCAAAGAAAATTTCAAAACCTAAAGCTACTACATCTCCATATATAATAGAATAGGTTGTGGAAGAAGGAAGAAAATCTCCTGTAGAACCAATGAATATTGAAGTAGAACCTCTACACGAAACTGGTATCCCTCAACCAACACTTGCAAACCAGAAACATAAAATTAGAAAACCTAAGTAGTAAGAGGATAACAAGGATTCAGACATTGGCCAAAGGAAATCTGGAAGATATCCTTCATGCAATAGATATTGAGGTTTCCCCAATAGTGCAGGCATAATATATTGAAGCTGATGGAAGAAAATTGAAGAAGGGTAAGTCTGTCAGGAAGTTGGATTTTGCAGGAGAGGATGTTGGCTTCATGTTTAATCAAAGGAAGACAATGAACAGGTCACAGATTGCAAAGAAGGCCATGGAAATCAAAAGAATAGAAAAATTCAGTGAAGGTATGCATCCAAAAAATGTCATAGATCTATCCCCAGCAGCAGAAGAAGTGTTCACTATGCAGAGAAAGGGAAAGGATAATATGGTTAGAAAATCAGAAACAGAAATCCTCACAGAAAAAATAAAATAATCAAGAAGAGAAGTAATTGATTTAAAGATGGAAGTAGAGAAGAAAAGGTCCAAAAAGGCAAGTTTTATCAGATGATGAAAAAATGGGACACTCAACTCTCAAGTGTTTCAGAATCTATGAGTAATGCTAAAAGACTACTGAAAAAAACCTAGCCTCTAAGACTTGTGGTCAAACATACTAGGAAAATGAACATACACTTTTAGGCTAAAAACAGATCATTACAAAATCAAGTGGAAGACCTTCAGGAACAAATGGACATGATTCAATATGAACTGGAGAAGAGAGGGCTGAAAATGAAAGTGATTGAAGAACTTGAAGGTCAACCTATTGTCAATGAAGATGAAACACACAAGGATTGAAGCGTTGAGTTAAGATATTTTGGTTAAGGTTTATAGCTTGCAAGTGACATAAATTTTGGCTTAGAAGATGAATTTTTGAATAAAGTAACAAAATCTGCAATTTTTTCCTTATTAGGAAGTTTCGTAGTGAGCTCTGGGCTTGAAGGTTGAAAAACGCTACGAAATTTCTGAATATTTATTTTGGCCTTTAAAGTTAGGTTTATGAAGAACTAAGGAGGGACTTTGATAGTATTTAAATATCTTAACCTAAAAAATGCTTTTTGACCAGCAGAGGTGGCAGAAGGAAAGGTTAAAATATAGAAACCATCTCGCTACTAAACTATGTTATGAAACTGCCTAAAGATGCTTTGTTTTGCAGTGAGGTGTTTTTGAAGGGTTTTTGAAGGTTCGAAATGCATATGGAAGACCAGCAAGCCACGTGGAGGCATCCAAAAGGATAAGGATATATCTCAGAAAATATTCATCACTTGGCATTGGGGAAATCATACAAAAAAACATGAAGACAAAATCATAGTTAATGTTGATCCTTTCCTAGAAAATAGGATAGTTGTTGCTAAATTCTTGGAAAGAATATGTATGTATAATTTCATGGAGAATTTCATTCAAGCATTTTATCCCTATATATGTAATGATCCCACTATTAGAGAAGTGGAGGAAATAAATGTAATTAGAGTCCCATTAGGAGAGAAACTCTTAAATGAATAGGTGTCTTTTTATGTTCCAGAAATAGAGTTGTTAGTTAAGATTAGTTGTCAGAGTCAAGGTTCGATGATCCAACATCCTATGTAATGTAAAAAGAATCTATTTGTAGATAGAAGATCAAATATCAAAGGGTTGGAGATTATTGTAACACACCGCTATTTTTTGTAAAACTTTCAGCTTCAGTAATATACAATGGATGTTTTGGCCTTCTTCACCTGAGATTTGAATGAAGTGTTCAATGAGCTATTTATCTTGTATCTTTCATGTTTAATTTCTACAGTTAGTTTATATCTAATTACTCAGAACTCATGGAAGCATGCTCTGACTTCCTTTGGATGTTGAACTACTATTTTCTTCCTGTATTGTGTGTGTGTACCATCGTTTCATTGAAACTTTCATTTTCCTTATTTTCCATAAGAAGGATTATTTCATTGAAGTGTCTGATGTTGACTCCATTTACCCAATGGCAGCATTCCTTTACATTTTCAACTTGCAATCAATCATAATCAATTTTATAGTCATAGAGTTAGCCATCTAATTTATTTTTCACTAAGAATCATAAGTTACCTTGAGAGAGCCCCCTCAGATTAAGAGGCTAATATTCAGTTCAAAGTTGGTTGAAATAGTTACTCTAAGTTTTCTGGTGGAGCAACCCATCAGTACCAATTTAGAGATAACAATACCTACTTCTGAAAACTTCCTTGTCGCATGGTTAGTCTGATAAGTTGTTATTTTCTAATAATGAATCTGCAAAGCTTGTGCTTTTTCTCAAGTTAGTTGAAGGGGAATCCCTTAAGGCCCTCCTTCTAATATTATTTTTCCCATCGAATTCAACACATTATTCTGGATAAAATATTATATACTATTTGTAGTATCTTGAGGCTTGAAGATATTAGTGGAAATTTTTCTTTTCGGTAAATTGTGGGAATACATCAATGTATATTGAACATCAAATCCTGCAAGTGACTCGACTTTCTCACATTTATTCGTACCTTGCAATATGCATTGGGGTGCCTTGGATCTCATTAAAATTAAGGGTGAATAACCTTGCATCAGTTAATGATATACCTATATGACTAGGAATCAGACAATTGTCTCATATTCTTGGATTCAACCCCTTCATTCATATGATGAGATATTGTACCAAATATGGATGAAATATAGAAGACTTGTGATTTTGTCTTTGATGCAACGACTACCAAATTAGGGACTAGTGATAGTAGTTACCAAAATTCATTATAAAATTATAACCAATTCCATACTTGGAGGAACACCAGTCTTATGTAGAAGGTATTAGAAGCAACAACCAAGTGAAGAATAGAACCAGAGAAACAGAATGGGGAACCAACAAAACATAATAGATATACTTGGAAATCGTATGTTATATTTTTATTTTAGAGGCACAAATATTGCTGGATTAGATGATTTGTGACAACTTTCACCCTCCTAAAGCCATGTGACAACATGAAACCAAAATTGAAGTTCACTGTAGGAATTGTGAAGCACATGCTGGACATATGGGAAAAACAAATTCACTCATGGTAATGGTTAGTATTTCATGAGAATCTAAGAATTATAGTTTTGGTAAGTGTGACTCTTATGGTAATGATGGTAAGAATTTTTTAATAATGATTGATTGGTGAAGAGTGTGATAATTATACTAATCACCATACTCATATTCTTTCATACTCCCTATGTTGTCACCTTACCTAATTGTCGCGCATCACACGCGTATGATATCACCACATAGTAATATGATTTGAAACTTGTTTTATTTGTGTAACCCTTATCATAACTTTCCATAATAGAAACCATATTATTTTTCTTTCATACATTCACAAACTTTATCACTAGCTTCACACTGAGACTGGAGGATTGGGATTATGTCATTCTCTTAGCATTGGAAGAAAGATGTTGAAACCACTCCTACCTCATTTTGAGTAGAGTTGTATATAATTTATGAATGGGTATCTGCAGGCATTGGTGAAAAAGGGTTACTTTTGGGCAAGACCCAGGTTCATACTTGGGGCCAACAAGATTTCGATGCACTCTATGACAGCGCCAACATTTTCACCTTGCTCAAGGAGAGTAAGGAGTCTCACCCGAGGCATGGCGTGACCTTACTAAGAGAAAATAGCTATAACCATACTACCGAATATAAACTAATTATTAACTATCTAGAAATTACACTTACGTAGAAACACTCTCATTACATATTAATCAAGAGATAAACTACCATTTAATAGCTATCAAGTAAAGCTATCAAAAAATTTGAAATCATCGGTCATACTTCACACATAAGAATTATCTAACATACACATCTTCAGGTCCACAAAACAACTTCAATCTATTATATTATATGATCAACAAAATACATATCAGAATCCACAGAGTTCAACATAAACAACAACTTACATCCCAAGCTTCACAGAGCTTCATATGACTCAAAACTCAACCTATGCCGCAAAAGATCCTCGATGGAACTCTCTTTTCCCTTGCTTATCTATCTCCTCTATTTGGCACTATCAGTCTTCACCCTTTCTTCACTTGGTTATTATGCTGCACTCTGGCATTTCGCATTCTCTTCTACGGTTGGCTCTACCTGTGGGAGTCTTTCTGATTCTTCGGTGTCACTTATCCTTGCCATCTATGCTGCTGCTTGTTTACACTCTGCCACCTTTCTGCCTCTTCTTTGCAACCCGCAACAGCTCCCTTCCTTTCATAATGACTCTTTGCCACTCGATATTCCTGCAACTAGTCGTCTGTAACTCAAAAACGATTTTCCCAAAACAAAGGCTCCCAACAGTCCCCAAACAAAAGCTATTGAGTCATCTCGAATCAACTTTTTCACGATGTTGCGGTCACTATTTGACCTTCGGTTTTTGTCTTGGATTGGTATTGTTCGGCTACCTCCTTTTCCTACTCCATTTTCTTTGGCTCCCCATCTTCTAACAAAGGCCCCAACTCCAGGACTTTTTGCATGGCTTCTGTTCTAAGCTCCATGAATTCATTGATCACTTCTTTCCATGTTTTCATCAATGAGTTTTTTTCCTTTACCAATTTTTCAGCATGCGTGGCTTCAATCGACTGTGTTAGGTTAGTAAATGCTACATTGAACTTGGGATCTACTTTTGAAACCAATTGTTGTATTGTCTCGGATTTATTTTTATCCGAATACCTGAGATCTTGAAGGAGCTGCTTTGTCTTTGTTGAGTTCTCTTCAATTTCTTGTATTTTTAGCTACAGAGAATTGGCCTGATCGTATAGTTTTCTGTAGCTAGATAGATCAGGCGTTCCTTTAATTTCAATGAAGATTGTTTTCTGTTGTTCTGAAATAGGTTGCACCTTCATTGTCAGTGAATTCAAGCATTCATGGATTTGCTCGAGAAAAGTGTATGCTTTCGTAACAATGCTCCCGAGTGTCTCCATAAGCTGGTTCATCTTCTCTTGCCTCTGTGCTATCTTTTCTGAATACACCGTAGAAGGATCCTCTAATGTTAGCTTGGTTGACAGGGCCTGTCGGAGCTCCTAGTTTTCACTACCCAGATTCGTGCATGTTGTCTTAATGTGAATGGAACTTTTGAATATCAGGCAAGCCCACATATCCACGAGTGTGGCTATAAATACACTGGTGATGGTTTGCCAAAGCTCTTAGAAATTCTCAGTGATCTTCTAGATTTGTTGTTGAAGGGTATCTCTTTCCTGTTGTAAGTAATTACGCTCTCCAGTGAGTGTTGTAATCTATTGATGTTGATGCTCATACTTCAGAAGAAGGTCTTTGTGATGGGACTCTACTTGTCAAGTTGCTGCCTGTATGAAACTAAAAAGCTAACCGGGTCCCCAACTCTGAAGATCTCCACTTCTCCTCATCTCAGGGTTAGGATTTCTCTCTCTAAGTGGCTGACCAATGGCAATGGAACAGTCATATTGATCTTGTGGAGAGTTATGTTGACTCAGTGGAATGGTTGGAGGTTTGGTGGTATGGAAATTAGTGGAAGATAGGTGAGTGGATAGGAATGGTTTCAATGCCAACATTGATTGCTAAAATGGATTAAGAGAAGTGTCACTCGACATATTTTTAGAAAGTGGTAGATCAGTATGAATGAGTAGATTTAAAAAGGTCCCCGGTTCTATCATAGCTGAATTAACCTTGGTTACTTGTACCGTACCCAAGTTAAATTCTACCTCAGTATCGATAGCCATTACCGTGCTTATAGGTATCGCATTGGAAATTGTTGCGGAAGTGGATGCAATGTGGGCTAACTGATCTTTGGAAGCATTAAAGTTATGTTGTGATGAATTTTGAGTAGATAGTGATGAGGAGGCTGGTGTGCTTTGTGATGATGAAGGGTTGGGTTACGATAGGGATGGGGGAAGTTTGAGTACCCATTTCTAGTTCCTCTGTGATCGAGATTCCTATGACTATTTGTTGCACAGGATCGTCCGCTGTTAAGTGTACCACCTGGTTGGATCTTAGAGTTCTATCTCTATTTCCCTTAGGCCCTAGGATGGGTGGTTTTGTCGCATTGTTCTTGCGAAATGGGGCAATGGTTAGCTGTGAATGAGAATGAAAGGTGGTGGAAGGGAGAGCGGTAAGGACTAGGGTTTTAAATGATGGTGACGCTAAATTAAATGTTTGAAATTCATTGAATGATGGAAATATAGCAGATTTTTATCCAATACTTACCATGGATTTATTGAATTAATCTTGCACTTGTGTATCTAGTTTCTGAATCAATGGCTGGAGTTGCAACTGTGATATCCTATGAGCTATTTCTACTAGCATTTCTCCTAGTAGAGGGTGTGGAAGCATAACATCAAAATAATACTAGCACTCCCCTTCTCTAATTTCTCCTGCTACTCCTAGCCAAGAATAAACTTCTTAGTGGAAAGCATCCTCTGTCAATTGGAATCTCAATGGTTTCTTATGGAAACTGCCTACCGCAACACATTCGAGCCTAATCCATGTATGGCCTTATGATATGTTGAACCATATTTGATGAGAGTATTTATCTAGCAGAGTTCTAGGAATTCTCGTATGTGCTTGGACAACATCAAAAATCAATATATACCACTCTGTGAATGCTTAATCGTTTATTTCTTTGTTGCTAGGGTCCCCTAAAACTCTCCACGATGTGTATCTGAGAGCCATTGGTTGATCTTCACTTATATCTGCAAGAGGCTGCTTCCCTGGTGGACTCCATTTCTAGATATATAATGCAATGATTAAGTAGCCATATATATTTGAGGTTATCCTCGCAAGCTTCAAAGAGCTATTGCAACAGAAAGGCACACCAATTGAGTTGCGCTCCCTGTACACAATGCTCCAGAATTGAGATAGTGTCCTGAGTACACTCCCCCTTTGTGTAGTGCCTCATCGTATTTCTTGCTATCAAATAACATGCTAAATTCACATTAGGCACATTGCTGAGGTCTATATTTTCCCCATTTCCTCTGCTCCTAGTCTCATATTTCCTATAGTAGTCAAATTATCCTACCTTCTTTGCCCTTTTAGAAGTATTCTAAAAGGTATTTGATACATCACTCCTTGCTGCTGATAACCTTGTAAGTCTGTGGATATACGTTGTATGAATTGGAATTTCTTTTTCGAGCCAGAGTGACCCATTATGAATTCTGCTGATAAGGAGCTTCTTGCATTGTATAGCCGCTCTTGTTGTATCGAACATTGGTAAACCTTTCAAGTGTAGGATTGTAGACCTATGAATACCTTTGAAATCTAGGTGAACTCTTGCCACTTCGCTACCATTCTCCTTCACATAGTATTCAATATATACTTGCCTCTTCAAATATGGAAATTGGAAAGAGTCCGTAAAATCTGTATCTATCAATTTTGTATTTGCATACCTGCCTATGAATGGCTCTAGTTTTTGAACTCTCTCATCAAGTTCTGGTTCAACCACTGAAACCACTATCTTGATCATATCTCCTCTCCTATAATAGACCAGTAGTGTTTCCAGTTTGCGCCTTTGAACTCCTGTTGATATACTATGGCTGACCATTATAACAGTTTCCTCTTCTTGTAATTCACAATTCTTTGACAGTTTGATTTTTCCTTTCTCCATGCATATTAAGAAGGAATGTTGGCATGAAGGGAATTGATGCATCTGAATAACTAATTAATTTTCCCTGGTTCCCCTTGCAGCTACAATTGTGTGGCTAGTTACTCAAATGAGGTGGAATCTGACTCTGTTGATGGTGGCTTTGAAATTTTAGCAGACGTTATGGCTATTTATTGTTGCATAATGTGGAAACTTTATTATGGAATGGTCTTTCCAATTATAGAAAATATTTTTGAATTTGTGGCTGACATTATGGACTAACACATACATGATGGCTAATTATGACTGAGTAATGCTTGGTCATACAGTCACTACAACCCCCCCCCTCCCCTATCGCAATTTGTTATGGTATGGTCGCCATGATGCAATGTCGTGGTGATTGAGTTTTCACGATGTATACCTTATTTTCATGAGGAGTTCTATCTTATCATTTGAAATTGACTTATTTTGTTTAAAATGACTGACTTTCTAACCTACTAACTCATCTTCGGAGCGAGAGAGTTATTAACTTCTAACTTTAGGAATTTTGATTGTGTGATTCATAAATTGTGAGAAAATCTTTCGGTAAAAATCACATCAAAATAATTTTGGTCGACGCGTTTCGAACCAGCAAGTGTGGTTCATCATTAGGACAAGATGAAGAATCTGATCAGATAACCCAATTAAATAGATAAGAAAATCTTCAACTAGCTGTTTGTAAGATAACGGCTAGTTTGACTAAACCTAAGAAATGAAAACAAAAATATAAAATAAGTATTTCTTATTTATTCAATATTAAATGCTTATTGTTTAAAATTGAAATCTGATTTACTTTTATTCTTAAAATTTTTTATTTTTTATTTCTTAGTATAATATATATATATATATATATTATTTATTTATTTCTTATTATTATTATTATTATTTTAGGATTAACATATAAAATATCAACCTAAATAGTAAAACTAAATAGAATCCAAAATAAAATCAAAATAACCATAAAATAAAATACATTAAAATAAAACTAAATAAAATATACAAATAAAAACAAGTAAGTAAATAAATAAATATTAATAATTTTAGTTTAAAAATTATATTTTATTTAGTAATATGTTATATAATAATAATCATAAGTTTAAAAATGTAAAAATAAATAGATAAATGCATAAAATTATTATTATTTTTATTTATTTATTTAAATATAAAACTATAAAAATCTCCAACTAGCCATTTGTAAAATAACGACTAGTTTGACTAAACCTAGGAATTGAAATCAAAAAATATAAAATAATGATCACTTATTTAACTTATTATTAAGTGCTTAATGCTTATAATTGGAATCTTATTTCTTTTTTATTGTTAATAAAATAAAAATTAACCAATATATTCTTGAAGAATAAAAAAGAAAAAAAAAATTATTTTAATTTTAATTTTTAGAATAATAGTTAATATATTTATTTTATTCTATTATTTTTAATAAAAGAATAAAAAGTTAAAATATCAACCAAAATGATAAAACTAAATAAAATTGAAAATAATTTAAAATAAATAAAAATAAAATTAGATAAAAAATGTAAGAATACAAATAAAAATAAGTAAATAAATAAATATATAAAATATTTTGAGTTTAAAAATTAAATTTTAATAATATGTTATATAATAAAAATCATAAGATTAAAAATAAACATAAAAATAAACAAGCATAAAAATACATAAAAATGAAAATAAAAAATAATTAAAAAAAAAAAAAACTAGGAATGAAGAGCAAGAATCCAACATCTACTAACCAACCACCCGTCGTCCCTGTTGAGGTTAACTGACCTCTTCTCGATTTCCAAGGCTTCTCTCAACTTGCGGTGGTGGAAATGGTCAATCCTCGCAATAACCCTAGCATACTCAATGCAAATATGATGATTGGTCTTCTCAACATGCTCTGCTAAAGAAGAGGAGCGAGATCTATTATGCTTAAGGTCAGCGACATGTTCATGAATTCTTTGATTAATAGATCGACCTGTTTCACCAATGTAAGGAGTCCCACAAGAGCACGGGATCAAGTAAACACCCTTACCATCCTTAGGGCAAATCGGGTCCTTAACCGATCTAAGCGAACTCCGAATGGTACGGGAGGGTTTGAAAGTTGAGGAAACATTATGTTTCTTTAGGATCCTTGCAATTTTATCAGTATTACCTTGGATAAAAGGAAGGTGAACTCCAGATAACCGATCGCAAGGATATTTCTTAACTCTGGGACCCTTTTCAACTCTTTTAAATGCTTTAAGACAATGACTCTTGCTATAACCATTTTTATTAAAAAAAATTAAGAGATGAGCCTTTTCATCTTCAAAGTGGTGTTCATCAGAGATTCTAAAGGGTCTGGTAGCTAGGGTGCTGAGAACCCCAAGCTTCTGAGCAGGGAAATGGTGAGAAATAGCATGTAAATACTGCTTAGTGTGTGTCTTCTTTCTAAAAACTTGATGAGAGAAAGAACCATATTCATTCCTGGAAATGAGGACATCAAGAAAAGGCAAGCTACCATTGTCTTCAAATTCCATGGTGAGCTTAATGAAGTCAGATTGATCATTAGGATGCTAGAATAAAAGGTCCAATTTCTCCTTACCATGAAGCCAAACAACATAGGTGTCATCAACAAACCTTTTCCAAAGTTTAGGTTGAAAAAGGGAGAAGGAAAGGGCTCTAGATTCGAAGTCTTCCATGAATAGATTAGCAACCACAGGAGAAAGGGGAGAACCCATGGCCACACCACAAGTCTGTTCAAATAATTCACCCTCGAAACTAAAGAAAGTCGAGTTAAGACAAATTTCAACAAGATGAGCAGTATTAGGATCCGTGACCTGAGAAATGACATCAACAGCTTCCTTAATGGGGATGCAAGTATATAAAGAAACAACATCAAAAATAACAAACCTATCACCACTATCTAAATTCAAGTCTTTCAGTACATTAATAAAAGAACAAGAGTCTTTAACAGAGGAAGAGGTCTGACCCACGAGCGGTTTAAGCTTAGTGGCTAGAAATTTAGCGAGTAGATAAGTTGGACCTCCTATGGTGTTAACAATAGAGCGAAGGGGAACTCCATCCTTATGAATCTTAGGAAGACCATAGATCCTCGGAGTGAGGGCGTTACTCTCAATAAGCTTTTCACTTAAAGATCCAACAATGCTACTCGATTTTATAGCCAAAGCAACTGCTTTTGAAACTTTTTTTTATGGGATTTTTGTCAAGCGTCTTCTAGATCCCACTATTAAGAAGGTGATACAACATCTTATTACGATAATCCTCTTTGTCTAAAATAACCATAGCACCTTCCTTATCAGCTTTAAGAACAACAATGTTATGGTTGTTGTTTAAGGATTTAAGAGCCTCAAACTCAAGTTTGGTTATGTTGCTCTTAGGTGGTTTAGCTTTTCTAAGGATCATGCCACAATCTTTCCTGATAATGTCTTTAGTAGTATCAGGTAAATCCCTAATCCCGTATTCAATATCACAAATTATGTCTAGATTAGGGATTTTCTTAGGAGCAAGAGCAAAATTAGGAGATTTCTCTAACAAGCTGAAGACATGTTGATCAAAAGAAAAACCAGATAAATTAATAACAGTATTATTAGAAGGAGAGGAGAAATAATTAATATTACTTTTATTGTTTTTATAATTATAAACGTTGAATTTATTATAACTATTATTATTGTAATTGATATTATTATTGTAACGCTATCGCGTGATACTACGCACGAAGCGTATCCTGATAGTGACATTAATTTCTTTTGATTAGACATATATTTTGAGTTTTTGTGTAGTGTAGCTATAGTTAAATTTTAATAATTTTTTTATTTTTTTTTCTCACTTTTCATTGGTTAATATTTTCACCATGTTATTGCAAAATACATTGCAATTCGTGCCTACGATTGTACCTGTCAGGCTCGGCGCGGACTAAAACCTGTAAAGTTTCAATTATGAAGTCAAATTGTACCTCTTGGGGTGTCGTCTCGCATTAAAGGCGCGTTGGTTGAGATATTTAATCTGGGACCCTGAATTCCTTAGTTTGAAAGGCCCAAGATAACCCATAGAATAGTGACCTCACCTCGTCAATAGCTTCTTCTCCAGGTCCGTATGAATTTTGAGTTTGATATCACAGATCAAGGTCCTATTCGGAGCAGGAACTGTATTGTAGTACCTATAACTGGCAAGTTTCGATTATGCAGATTCTCCCATTGGAACTTATTTTCAACGGTCTTTCTGCACTTGGAATGAAGGATCCCACCACACATACTATGACATTCTATTTAATCATCTCATTAATGGCATCCTAATTAATTTCATGTCATGTGCAGATAAACCAGATTGCAGTCCCACCTGTTTCTACGGATAGGGATTGGAAAATAATTGGGCATTTATTGACAAGATGGGGTTTTCTCTCTAAGTAGGACTTTTGCCGTTTATCAAAGGATTTGGAGGCTTAATATTTTAAGATTTAAAGGTTGAAAATGTCCTCAGACATGTTAATGCTGAAAATGCCGGCTTCATTTCCCTCTTTAAAGTTCAGAAACATAATATTACAAAGTGGCCAATACAAAAAGTTCTGATGTCGATTGAAAGGCGGACTCGCGATCAACTATTAACTGCACCATATAACATAGATCGGGTCTGGACTTATAACATAACAAATGTTTCAAATAAAAAACTCCGATGTCGATTGTTAATCGGACCCGAGTTCAACATTTAGGTGCGGCCTATAATATGCATCGAGTCCGGTTCCTTTCACTGTTCAATCAGGCGACAAACAAAACGCTCCCGATACGTTTCAACTTGCGATACAATATGATAATGCTACCAATTGACACCAACTCATGAACAATAAGTTTAAGATCTATCCATTTCTTCATCAACCCCAATGTCGATAACCAAAGTAGTTCTATATCGTCAAATCACCCTATGTTTGTATTTTTGTAATTGTATAGAAAATGATCAACATAATCTCGAATGTCAAAATCTCATAAATCAATTTCCTTTTTAGATCTAATACTTGATCTCGTACCACCCTTTCATACTTCTAGCTCTTAATTTATCGTAACTAAATTCTTTCAATGCCAAACTCTATATCTATATATATTTTTCTCCGTACGCTAATAATTCCATGAAAAACTCCTCTATGATATCTATATAATGTTCTCTTCTACATGCCACAATTCCATGATTTATTTGAGAATGAAAACTTTTCTAGATCAAAATAAGCTCCTTTCTGAAATTTTCTAAAAATCTCCCTTCCTAAATTTATTTTTAAAATTAAATAATAATAACTGAAAAGAAGAAACTCCGTTTATCTCATACTGTTAAAATTTCAAATAATGAACCTTATTACAGATGAAGATTCTCCATCTAAATCTATAATGTATAATTGGATTGAGCAAGCAAGTGCGATAGTAATACGACGGATTTGGTGTACGGCGGATTTGGACGCACGATGAACAAATGAAATCCGACCTATAATATGCATCGGATCCGGAATTTGAGAATACAAATGGGCCATTTTGAATGTTCCGATTCTGATTGAGAACGAACGCGCGATAAAGGAATTAAATCTAGTCCGTAAACGGTATCGGGTCTGGACTTCACATAACAATCGGGCCATGTTAGAACCATTTGCGATTATAACATAATATAAGATGTGATTGCAATTGCGATCGCATCGCAAGCTCCAACATCAACAAGACACTTTGTGGGGACGATTGGTCTTCACTTAAAACTGACTCCGTCATGTTCAAACTAAATTTTGCTTTGCAATGTAATTGCCTTTCTACAATTACTTGTATCAGTGAAATTCTCAAGCATGGATTGATCAACTTGAAAGCAAACCATGTGACAACGTGAGATCACTTGGAAACCATCTGGTGCGAGTGTAACAGGTCCAGTTTAACAACAATCAAACCATACTATATAATATAGTAGCCCATACCCATCTAAACCCAGGTTTGAGATACACCTCGAGGTTGCAAAGCACGGTGTGAAGTTCTATAGGCTTGTGTATGCAGAAGACATTGCCTCTACTGATGCAGCGACCTCCAGAGAAAGGTACTCTTTTTACAATGTATTAATTTAATGTTGGAGTTTCTGCATTTTTTTCATTATCTGACACTAAAGGAGTTCATAGTTCTCAAAGGAAGACTTTATCTGCAGGACGTGCGAGGCAGGATCTCTGAATGCCACTTTAGCAAAGGGAAAGTTTGTTCTATGTTTCCAAACTAGAACTCAAAGGCCAAGCAGTGATGCAGCTCTGGGTGTCTACAGTGCCAAAGGGATTGGAGTGGTTTACGCACAGATTCCTACCAAGACAATAATTTCTTCCCCCCTTATTCCATGTGTTCAAGTGGACTTTGAAGTGGGCACAAGTATTATTTCCTACATACGAACATCAAGGTAACACATCATTCTTTCAAGGATAAAAGCATAGTGATTAGCCTGCATTCAGAGCTGTCAACCCAAAAGAGAGATTTGACTAAGGATGCCTTGAGCTATTCTGCAGATACCCAGTTTTGAGAATAGCTGTTGTAGAAACAGTGCTGGGCAAAACACTTGCTCCTGAAATTGCTTATTTTTCTTCTCGTGGATCTAGCTCTTTGTCTCCGTCAATATTAAAGGTAAGTAGCTTGCGTGCTTCCCTTGACTTGCACCTTATATCTATTAGTCAAATTTGACTGGTAGGCATTTCATCAACTTAAGTGGTAGAGGTTTCTTTTAGTGTAGTAGTCATGTTGAAAATTTCAGAAAGTGTGAGAATCATGACAGCTCTACTATACAGAGATTCCTTGCTATATAGATAACCCTTCTTTGAAAAGCAACTCGTTGACCTTGTCCTCTTTTTGGTGAATAATGCTTTTGCAGCCCATGTATTGTGAGAATGTTCCCTAAAAGGCATTAAAATCTTCATACTTGACACAAACTGTGGACAGTGTACTGAGTCTCTAGTCTCTGTATAGAATATCTCATGGTTTATTGATCATTCTCTTTTATGTGATGTTCCTTACACTTTATTTGAAGTTCAGAAATTTGACAGCGCTTTTCATTTTATTAGAGTTGTCTTTTGCAACCTTCTCTGCGACAGATAAAGTATTCACTTACTAGCATTGATCTTCGAATATAACTCTGAAGGTAGAGTTTCTAGGTTTTTCCATTCTTCCATTTATTGTGTTGTTGAAATGAACAATTTTGGTATTGTGTTTTGTTTTGAAATGTAACTTTATGCCTATCATTATGACAAAGAAGATGCCCCAGAATTATTAAGTTCTGGGTGATGTCAACATTTGATGTCGTTGGTGCCATCTACACAAGAAGCATATGCCTCACAACTGCATGCTAGAGGCATCAATACTGACAGTGGAAGCCTCATAATTTTGTGGTAGATCATTCAAACTCTTGTGGCCTTCTGAATTATATACCACAATTCCACCATCAACAATCAAGGATTCAGTGAACAACAAAAGCTTAGAGGCTAAGCCCATATAAACCATACATCTCCAATAAATGAACCATGCTAAGGACAATGGATCTCCTCCAGTTATGGCAATTGATGATATCTGCGCTAAAATTCCAATTCCAACCCCTCAAACGCACAGAGTAATCCTCAATTTCCTTTTTAGATCTAATATTTGACCTCGTGCATCACCCTTCATACTTCTGGCTCTAATTTATCGTAACGAAATTCTTCAATGGGATGTTTCCTTTTAGAAAACAATTGATATATTTCCGCATTATGACGCTGGAGGATTAGTAATGTCCATTGATATATCGGACCATATTGGAGTATAATGGATATTATTGATGGGCATATTAGTGTTAATTTCAAAATGATATATTACTTGATATTAATTTTTTATTTTCCAAGATGATGATTGCAAATTAAACGACCTTGCAATTCGATCTATTGCAATTTACAATTTTTATTTCCCAAGCTTGCAGTTCCATCTGTTTATTCATTCTCTTTCACAAGTTGCATTAATCAACTCCAACCTAATTTTATATATATATATTAATTTTTTAAGCTTAAATTTGACTTATATACTTTTTCTGTAGATCAATATTTAGTTAAATAATCACTTCAATATATTTTTAAAAATATATTATATTATTATATATTTTCATTACTATAAAATATTTTTTTTAGATTTTATTATTACATATTTATAATTTAAAGTAGACCCAAAGTTTATAAATTATATATTTAATAAATTAATCCATATATATATATATATGTTTTTACTAATTTTTTAAACTTAAACTTGATTTATATATTCAAATGGTTGCTTTTTTTATAATTTATTTTGATAAATATAACATTTTTATATATATCAATGTATTTAGCTCCTTAAAATTAGTTTTTTATTTTATTTTATTTTTTTTATTATTATTATTATTTTTTTTTTTAACTTATATTTAATAAATTAATCCATATATATATATTAATAATGGAATACTTTTTCTGTAGATCAATACTTAGTTAAATAATTACTTCAATATATTTTTAAAAATATATTATATTATTATACATTTCCATTACTATAAAATATTTTTTTTACATTTTGTTATTACATATTTATAAGTTAAAGTAGACCCAAAGTTTATAAATTATATATTTAAACAAAATATCACAGTTTATATATAAATTGATATCGATTAGCAATGTTTATAAAATATCTAATATGAGATGGATTTCCATATTATTTCTCTCTAAACTAACAACTAAAATGACAACACTATATTCAATTTTATAAGTTTACTTTAATTTAGCTATATCTAATTGTATTATAAAACAAGTGTAACTATATTATATAATAAATAAATAAAAAACATTAGAAATTGAAAAATATAATTAATCAAAAAACACATCCCTAATGAATAGAATATCAAATCTATCCAATATCTAAAAAAATCAAATTACTTAACTAAATTATATTATTAAATTTTAGAATATATAATGAATACATCAAATATATAACTGCACAAAATATTAAACAATTTTAATTGCTTTATACTATGCCATATAATTATATTTATATATAAAAAAAAAATTAGAAATTAAAAAATGTAATTACAAAACAACATTCCTAATGAGTAAAATATTGAATCATCTAAAAACTCAAATTGGTTAACTAAATTACATTATTAAATTTTGAAATATACATTAAATATATCAAATATATAACTATACAAAATATTAAACAATTTTAATTGCTATATATCATGTCATGTAATTTTAAGTAAAAATAACATGCAACTTTTTGAATAATAACAATAAATTCTTTATATATATATATATATATATATATATATATATATATATATATATATATATATATATATATATATATATATAAAGCAAGTCCTCATAGCCACGCTGAAACTCAAATTAACACCTAAAATCACAGCACTAAATTCAATTTTATAAAAAAACCTATTACAAAGCCTCTCGGGTCTTTTATAAATTGCGCATGAACATTGCAAAAATTGCATATAACATATACAACCAAAGGTTAAAAACCCAAAAACCTGCTTATCAAATCCGCTGAATAGTATGCAACATCTAGCAAATCCTCATAGACACGCTCAAACTCAAATTGCAACAATTATTTCTAATTTAATTTAACTATACTAAACAAAGCAGCAACTTTATTAGAAAGCAAATTTTCATAAACATGTTGAAACTCAAATTGCAACATTTCTATATTTACATTAAGCAGCAAGTAGTAGCTACTCTGCCATACTGATATTGATTCCAAAAATAAGCTAAGCATATGTAGCAAATCTAATCTACACATCAAATGCATATGCTCATGGGTCAACACAAAAGTTGCTTCAATATAATTTAGATAGATTTAAACTACTACTAAACTCAAATTTATTGCAAAACAAAACTTCATAAACATGCTCAAATTCAAATTGCAACGTCTCTATAATTGTATTAAGCGACATGTAATAGCCATAATAGCTATCCATGGACATTTCCAACATCACATTGCAACATTACTATATTTAAACTAAGTGGCAGGTAGTCGCTACTTGTAGCCTTGTTTTATTTGATATTCCATTCCATGAAAGTTGATGATATCACCGATTAGAAGCAAAATAGATTTAGAACGTTTTAGACCAATATCTACTAAGCGATAAACTATAATATTATGAATGGTACCAATGATTCAACAAACTTTGGGATTACCCCAACCTCTTGTCCATATAACTAAATGTAGCAAGCAAAGAACTTCCTTGGGTTCACATTCATTTTTCTACACACTAAGGCATTTTATTGAATGAAGTTCCAAAATCCATGTGCACATTTTGATTAAATATCTAAAAGGTTAATAGAAATGGTGGAATTTTGGGTTTGATTTTTTTCTCAAGAGAGAATCATATTTTGTTTCATTAAACAAGTTTTTTGTGTGACCATTGATAATTATATATCATTATTTTCCTTCACCTTCAAAGTGTTTAATGAATATTTTTTATTTTATTTTTTAGCAATATTACATACATTGAAACTTTCATTTTAATTTTCTTAATATCCTCAACTACATTATATTTGAATCTGGATTACTAGTTGGGAGTCTATTAGCGTTCAAGGTATTTGAAGAAGTTCTAAGAGTAACCAATACAATCCAACTTTTAGGAGATATTTTTTTAATAGATGTTGGTTATAATGGATTTGTACATGTAATTATTTTTCTATTTCCTCTTCTTGAGCTATATTTAGACAAAAAAAAAAACATATCCCAAACAACCATAGTTATTTTATTAGGTTGTTTCTCTACTTCTTCCTTTAATTCTCCTTGTATCTAGTCATTAAAATATTATGTTTGGGTACATTGATATAGATAACAATGTAGAAATTTGCTGAATAATGATTAATTATCCACCGAGACTATCCTGATCACATACAATTCGAATTTATATGCAACACATAATCTCTTCCACTCAGATCATCAAACATGCGGAAATAAAATCAAGCGATAACACATCAAATCATCATTAACATTAACACAGTATGTATGGGGAAAGCTTATAGCTGAAAACCCCGCAGCTATTGTGTATATTATAATGGAGAAATCATGTAACAAACTCAATACAATACTCCTCACAAGTACTCAGTACTTTCTCATAAAGTTACACACAATCTAGCTTGGTTTTGAACAGGTTACTGGTTCAAAACTCACCGCCAATTGCCTTGCCTCTATTGTGCAATCCAGGCCTGTCTATATAGAGATCCAAGGTTCGAATCTCCTTGGATTGACAGCGCAATCATCATGGGCAATTCCTCCGAGTGTGGTGCAAATCTCATGCACAACTGATGTCGCCACTGATAGCTAACTCCACCCTTTCATCTATCTCTTTCACTGGTCTCCACTGAACTGATCATGCACTGTAGTGAACTGATGTGTTCTTGAGTTGAATAATGAGTTACTAATTAATTAATTAAATAATATTTAATTCACTCCACTCATAACTAATTGATTAGCTAGTTAAACTAATCTCAACCAGTTCAACTAAAATAAACAGAACACAACTCCACTAGCTGTCCCATTAACTCCACCAAACTTCTGCCACTGAAGTCCTAACTGAAGTCAACCATGCATGTGCTCACCAAACCCTAGGAATAGCGTAATTCCTCTGTCAGATGCATGAGCCACTTCCAAGGCTCGAACTAAAGTGCTCCAAGAGAGTAAACTGAAGTTTATAGTCCAAATATTATTAAGGGTAAATAATATTTGACTTCCCTATTTTAAGGAGAGGCAGTCTAAAAATAGACTTTGACCTATAGGTCCAAAAAATAGAGTCTCATCTATTTTTACCAACATGACACATACTCCAAGAATCTCATACTGCAATCCCCGGACCATGCTCCATATGTCTAAAAATAAACATAGTCTAAAAATAGATTTTGCGCCAGAATTTGCCTGCGGGCCCACTTAGTGAAGGCGACTTCATTTCACTAAGCTCCATCATCTTGCTGCATTTTCAACACTCCCTCTCAGCAAGATATGGATTATCTGCAACCCCTATCTTGCCTCTTTGGAATTCGAACTTGCTCCTGGTGAGCGCCTTCGTCAGGATGTCGGCATCCTAATCCTCCGTGGGAACATATGAAAGCATCATGATTCTCCGCTGAACACAATCTCTGATATGATGGTACCTGATGTCGATGTGTTTGGACCTATCATGAAATACGGGATTAGCCGAGAGTTTAATGCAACTCTGGTTATCACAGTAGATCACTGTAGGCTCCAAATGCAACCTGAACAATCCTCGCGAGGATCTTCCTCACATCCAAATAGCCTCGCATGCAGCCAAGCTAGCTGCCATGTACTCGGCCTCTCCCGCCGAACCGAGTGTCACGGATATCTCGCTCCGCGCCGTACTCAGGAAACTCGTCACGACCCAATGCCGAAAACTCCTCCACAGGCTCTTCCGGTCCGTTGACGCCTCAACACTGCACAACGCAGCAGAAGCTTCGCTCCATCCTCCGCCCGCCTGTTCAGACCACGTCCCGATGTGCCCCTTAACAGGCAACATGCTTTCCCCGCTCTTCCAAAGAGCTTGGTAGGCTTAACCATAGCTTGCGAAAGTTGGTTAACAACATAGCATATATCGGGTCATGTATTGACCAGATACATAAGCGACCCCACCAACTGTCGATAGACAGTGGCATCCACTACCTCCGCCAAAGTAGCATCCTCCTTCCTCCAACCACCAAGAAGAGGAGTGTCAAGAGGCTTGCAGCCTTGCATGTTGAACCTCTCCAGAATCTCCCGGGAATACTTTCCCTGAGAAACAAACAGTCCTCCACAGCGCTGCCAAATCTCCAATCCCAGGAATAATAAAGGATGCCCAGGTCCTTCATCTCAAACTCTCGTGCAAGATCCTGCTTGCATGAAAGTATCAACCGCTCATCACCCGTAAAAATAATATCATCTACATACAGTAAGATGATCAACAGCTTTTCCTCCACCACAATCTGGTACAGGTTAGGATCCGCCTCACTCTTGGAGAATCCAAGCCCGGTGAAATAGCTGTCTATGCGAGTGTACCAAGCACGAGGTGCTTGCTTCAGCCCATACAGTGCTCTCTTGAGTCGGCACACATGCGATCACCGGCCAAGATCTAGAAACTGTGCTGTTTCTATGTGTGCTGCCCCTCCTCAATAACTCCATTGAGGAATCCAGCTTCTCACACATCCATCCGATGAATGTGCCATCCCATCTCACTGAGAGCAAGGATCGTCCGTATGGAAGAGTACCTTTGCGATGTGTGCAAAAGTCTCTCATAGTCAATCCCCGATCTTCTGTGAAAGCCACGGGCGACAAATCTTGCCTTTTTGTACTCTCTCCACATACCCCGTCGCCGCCCGTCACTTAGATCCATCCAACCCACCACCGATTTCCCCTCCGGTCTTGGGACAATCTCCCATGCACTGTTTTTGACGATCGAATCATATTCTTCGATCATGGCATCTACCCATGCGGGTTCCTCCACAGCTTCCTCAAAAGAGGATGGCTCCGTCACGACACATTGACTCACAAGAACCATGTATCCAGTGTACCGATCCGGTGACTCCCTCTGTCTGCGCTGTGCTGTAGGTGGTCCTACAACCCCTCCTCTCGCATCCCCGAGCCCCCCCGCCTTCAGAGGCGCATGCGCCCTCCGACATGGTTGGCGCTACATGGGTGGTTTCTTCCACCTCCTGAACTTCCTCTTGTGGCTGATCCACATCCGGAAGCTCCTCCTTAGGAACTAACAGCTCCTCATCTGGATGCAAGTGTAGCTCCCTCTCAAGCGAACACTACATGGCTTTCTCCTCCTGAAATTTTATATCCCGTCGCACAACAGTCTTGCGACTGTCTGGCACATACACCCGATAGTTGTGAGGTGTATCAGTGTACCCTACAAATATTCCAACCTCTTCGGTCGGATCTAGCTTCTTTCTGGCATCCTTCGTCACATGCATGTAGACAAGTGAACCAAAAATTCTCAAATGAGAGATGTCAGGTCTCTTACCAGAATAAGCCTCCTCTAGTGTACTCATGCTAAGAACCTTGTGAGGACAACAATTCTGCACATATACTGTTGTATTGCATGCCTCAGCCCACAAGTGAAGGGGTAGGCCCTGATCATGCAACATCGCTCGTGAAAAAGACCCACGACGCCTGCTCTTCCGCTCACCCACCCCGTTTTGCTGTGGGTTATGGGGTGCGATGAGCCTCTCCGAATCCCTTCTCTGCTGAACTCCTTGAATTCAACAGATGAATTCACCACCGTTATCACTCCTTAGAGCAATCACCTTCTTCCCGATCTTCGACCAAAGGCTTCTAAACTCCTCATTGCACTTCGTTGAATGTATCGCTCTTTCCTCTCGCATGAAGAAGATCCAGCACTTCCGAGAAAAATCATCAACAAAGATCACATAGTACTTGTGCTTTGCTGTCGAAGCTACTGAGAAAGGTCCACACACGTCTGTGTGAATTCTCTTAAGGATCGTCGTGGCACGACTATCCTTCTCGTGAAAGGTGGCTTTCACAAATTTTCCCAAGGTACATCCCTTGCACTGATCTGATTGCGCAAGAGTACCCTTAGGAAGCCCAGTAGAAATCTGCTGCAGTATCTTCAAAGCTCCATGGTGAAGGTGGCCCAATTTCCGGTGCCACAGCTCGCCATCATCCCGGCTCACCACTCCTTCTGCCTTGCATGCCATTGTTGTGCAGCCATCTACTTGCAATTGATAAAGGTTCTTGACTCGAACCCCTATCTTCCGGTCTCTCCAGTGAGTCTTATTGCACAGAATGCTTTTCCTTCGCCAAGACCACATCATACCCCTTATCCTCCAACATCGCCACGTAGATCAGTTTTTCTTCAATCCAGGTACATGCATGACATCCTTCAAGACAAAGGGTTTACTTCAGATTCTCCTAAAGGATATGGTACCGATACCACAGATCAGATCTACTCATCATCGCCCATCTTCGATGTGCACACCCAAATCTTTGTCCTCTCCGATCCAGAACAAATCCCGATCTCCCGGCCATATGAAATGACGCACCGCCGTCCAAGAACCATACCGATCCCATCACACTTGAAACCAAGAGCGTATCAAGGAAAATTCAAGCTCGAATCAAGTGCCAAAGCTTCTCCATCTCATGCATCTTCCCACGTTTGTTCTTGTTCTTCTTGACAATTGGTAGAGAATAATACCTGATCATGGCAAGAAAATATGACTTCACTTTCTCCATATCCTTTCTTGTTCATGAATGAGAGGTTTTCTTACCCTTCCCCTTCTTTGCTTTGGCAACCAAAGCGCAATTTTCTTCATCAGTTTCCTTTGATGAAGATCCATCTCGAGTAGTCCTCCTTATCTCCCCCTGCATGAGATCCGCCCAAAGGCGCTCCCATCCTGGCAGCTTCTCCCGACCATTGACACTATCTTGATATGAGTGCCAAGCCTTCAGAAGACCAAGGAGAGCCAGGTCGACCATGTCCTCGTCTTCGACAGTCACCCCCACACTTCTTAGCTCATCTCTGCACTGAGTGAACTTTGTGAGGTATTTGGCGATACTGTCGCCTTTCTCCATCTTGATGTTCCTGAGCTTATCTTTGAGCGCCAGCTTCCTTTGGTCGCTCTTACTCTGGAATAGATCCGTCAAAACTTTCCACATTAAATATGGAGAATCCTTTCCATGCAAGCTAGATACAATATGATCCTTGACGCCCTCCAACAGGATCCTTCAACATTTCGCCATCTTCTTTTGCCAGGCTTCGACTTCAGCAGGATCAGTGGGCTTTTGGACATCCGTATCTACGAAATCCTTCAGTCCATTATCTTCTAATACTTCCTCCATGCGATCCTTCCATGCAACATAATTCGAACTGCCTTCAAGAGCATATTCGAGTCGCAAACCGTTGAAAGACATTTTCAACACCGGCACCAAGAAAACAAACTCACGCAAAAATCGAATTCCACCCTCAAAGCTCAATCGTTTAGATTCGTGAGAACAAATTACTTTAGCACAGAGATTGACCTAAAGGGGCGCTACTGTGATCTTTCACTTTCCGAAGAAAGATGAATCCGAGGCTACCCCGGGCCCCCGCATGCGTAACCGGCTTCCACGAAATAAGTTTGTAATCATTGTGATGATCAATCTCTGCTTCAATAGCTCTGATACCACGTAGAAATTTGTTGAATAATGATTAACTATCCACCGAGACTATCCTAATCACATATCAATTCGAATTCATATGCAACACATAATCTCTTCCACTCAGATCATCACACATGCGGAAATAAAACAAGCGATAGCACATTAAATCATCATACACATTAACACAGTATGTATGGGGAAAGCTTATATTGAAAACCCCGCAAATGATACACATATAATGGTGGAGAAATCATGTAACAAACTCAAGACAATACTCCTCACAAGTACCAAGTAAGACTTTCTCATAAAGTTACACACACCCTGCTTGATTTTGAACAAACATGCCCTTTCACTCACTGTTTCTGTCTCCATTGCGCAACAATCCAAAGCCCGCTCTATCTAGAGATCCAAGGTTTGAATCTCCTTGGCTTGATAGCGCAATCATCATGGGAAATTCCTCCAAGTGTGGTGCAAATCTCACAAGAACTGGAGCAAATGCCAATCGATAGCTAACTCCACCCTTTCATCTATCTCTTTCATCGGTCTCCACTGAATCGATCATGCACTGTAGTGAACCGATGTGTTCTTGAGTTGAATAATGAGTTACTAATTAATGAATTAAATAATAATACTAAGATAAAAGTACTTATTAATAATAACTACTCCACTCATAACTAATTGATTAGCTAGTTAAACTAATCTCAATCAGTTCAACTAAAATAAACAGAACACAACTCCACAAGCTGTCTCATTAACTCCTCCAAACTTCTGCCACTGAAGTCCAACTGAAGTCAATCATGCATGATGCCATCAAACACTTGGGAACCACGTGATTCCTCTGTCAGATGCATGAGCCACTTCTGTAGCTCGAACTGAAGTGCTCCAAGAGAGTAAACCGTTGTTTATAGTCTAAATATTATTAAGGGTAAATAATATTTGACTTCCCTATTTTTAGGAGAGGCAGTCTAAAAATAGACTTTGACCTATAGGTCCAAAAAATATATTCTCATCTATTTTTACCAACATGACACGTACTCTAAGAATCTCATACTGCAATCCCCGGACCATGCTCCATATGTCTAAAAATAGACATAGTCTAAAAATAGATTTTGCGCCAGAATTTGCCTGCGGGCCCACTTAGTGAAGGCGACTTCATTTCACTAAGCTCCATCATCTTGCTGCATTTTCAACAAACAATTGACTACCAAGTTCATCGAAATAATTCATTGTGGACATGTTTTTCCTAAATGATTTCCATTGTGATAGTTGCAAAATTCTCCATGGCTATTCCTTCTAAGTGTTTAGATTTTTAGGTGGGGGTTGAAGAGATTTTGGTGGTATAAATCGTATAAAGAATGGTATGTATGGATGTTGTGATGAAGTTCCTTTTCTATAATTTCTTTGATATCTATGATCTCATTAGTTAAACTTCTGATCATATTTTGTAAGTTATCCAATTCCATAGAATAACTTTCCTTCCCCTCAAGGATTGTTTTTTATTGCGGTTTAGGAAACATAAAAAAAATTCTTGGGTTGTGTATTATATTTCTTAACCAATTTTGACTTTATTTACACCCCATCATTTCAAGTTCTGCCTTTTTAGCATCTTTATAATTTTTAGCTAATGTATTATTACTAACCTATTTAATGAACATGAAAATAGGGGTTGGTAAGGAATTAACATATACTCTATATGAAGTTCTTGAAAAGGTTATCTTTCTATATTAAACTGATTAATCACTATTGTAGATCTTTAATTAAATAACTTAACTCTTTCTTTTGGACCCATAGAAAATTAAAATAGTTCAACCATTAAAGCTCCTGTAGTATTTTTTCGCAAATTTATCTACGAAATCCTTTTGAAAATCCCTCTAGTTGGATATTAATCCGACTATTAAATTGAAATACCAAGTTGAGGCTTTATTTTTAAAAGTGTAAGGGAACATATGAAAACCTACATCTTCATAGTGCACATTCATTAGTCTAATAGTCAAGATAAATTTTTGATGTTATCTTCTCAAATTCCAAATAGAGTATGGTCATATTTTGGAAAAATATGTTCAAAATGTTTTGGTAAGTTATACATATACCAAGCAATATTTTGCTAATTAATCTTGGTTATAATTTTGATTGTTTTCCATATCTGAAAACATAGAGGTAATGTTTGAATTCTCTCTTCTAATTTTGTTTTAAAGTGACTCTCAAAACATTTAGTGGCTATTATAAGGGATGTAGTAAGATTTGGGTTGGAGAAATTAGATTTTAAAGTTGGGAAATTATTGTCAAGATAATTCTAATAAATATTATGTAGTAAGAAATAGGGTTATATATCTACTTTGAGTAACACCCAAAGTATTACTAATCCCTTAAGGAAACAATGGTGTAATAGGAAAGACACCAATTTGTTTGGCATATGATTGATTTATTCACCTAAAATAATTCACTTGAAAATTTAATAATGCATATGGAATTTCAACATCAATATGTTTTTAAATTTTCCCAAATCTCAGAATTAGATTGTTCACCAAGTATTGTAGGACTTGGAGTTTCACTATCAGTTTGTCGGTTGTTTATAGAAGACCTAGTATGGGGAACTAAATCAACCATTTAGTTTCAAGCCTTCCTTCTAACATCAATTCTTTTGAGAGGAAAAAGCACCCAGTTTCCAATAGTATGGGTCAAACCCAATGAAGAGGACCAAATAGACTCTTCCTTGTTTGGTATGGAAAAACCATCTAGATTGTTATATTTTAATACTAGGTCTAATTTTTTTTTCTCCATGATTACTTTATACATAGAATATTATTTATGCTCAAACAAATCTTGAAATTAATGGAAATAAACACACTGGTATTTTAACTTCACAATTAAAATTATTCAATGGGAATAAATAGGAAAATAACCACAAGAATAGCATAATTATTTTCCCTAACAAATATTCCTTCACTTATATTAATCTGTAAAATTTGGGCCTTGACCCAGAGAGAAATACATAGAAATTACAAAAATGAATTTTACTTGGAAATCTTCCACTAGATATTTGTCCCAAAGAAAATAAACCTCTAGAAATCGATTTCTTGGAGAATAACTTAGCCCTAGAAAATTCTCGACCTATACCTACAACTCTGAACATCCCCCTAGTTGTATTGTTGCACCTTGGAATTATCTGTGTAGAAAATTCACATAGATTCAACTGATATTTCAATATGCTAAAAAGAAATACTTGAATCTATTCTAAAAATTGCAGAAACCAATTACGATCGCATAATCACATGAACAAGAAAGAGAGATAATTTCAATCGCACAACACAAATATTTATCTTGGGAAAGCCTCAGCTAAAAACCCCGCTATCTATATATTTCATATTTCAATAACGTGAAACAATACAATGCTTCTCTCAAAATTGAGAGCTCTCTGCACTATCTCTGACTGTCTCACTCTATCCCAAGAAAGTTTGGTCCAATACTTAACCAATTTCTTGCATCTGGATGCTCTGCCTTTCTTGCGCAATCCCTAGGGAAATTGAGCCCCTTTTAATTAGGAAGTCCCAATTAATGGTTGCACAATACATCTAAGGCATTATTCTTGCCTCATGCATGACCTGTACAATTTTCTAATTAAACAACTAATAATACACTTCCCTTTAACTCCAATCTCAACGGGGTCTTCCTCAAAACTAACATGCAACAACTATTTATTGCGAATTATTAGTTATTTGATTGATCAGTTGATCTGGACTTATGCAGGAATGCAATAAAATATATAAATACACATAAACGCAAATATGCAGTAGAAATAAGGCTTCACATTTCATTAATATCACATAACTGAAATATGCTTACAGATAGAATGGAAATAAACTAGCTAGGGCGTTGGTAGCTTATCTCTGAGAAGAGATGTGGAGGCTACAGGCCTCTGAACTGTGTTACAATGAGCCTCAAAGGCCTATTTATTATTGATAAATAATGTAAAACCCTAAACATCCAAAAACTGAACCCTAGGAAATGAAGTGCCAAAACTATGGGCCTCGTTTGGGTAAATTGGTACATCAACTTCCCAGGGATGTAACTTTGGCATACGATCTCTGTTTGATGCATGAAATACCTCGTTAGAAATATCTATCTGAGGAATACAACTTTTTAAGTGAAAAACATTAATTAAATAACCATGTTGCTCCCGTATTTCCTAAAAACATTGTTTAGGGCCTCAAAACAGCTCCGGAAGTTTAGGACCTGAAAAACTGCTAAAAATAGTAAATTGTGCTACAAGTAAGGAAACTGAAAACTGAAAGAAACAATGGTGGGGGTACAAGTGTAAAAGGAAGGTGGCCACCAATATCCACCTAGATCATTCCTCCCCCCTTAGGATTCAATGGTCCACATTGCATTGAGTTCCTCCATGAGATCTGCAATTTCAGATGTGTCCAGTAATGGTGGAAAGTATGGCCGAAGATGATCCACATTGAACACTAGTTGTCATCCAAGGAATGGAGGAATACCGAGCTCAAATTCATTGTCTCCCACAACCTTGATAATGGTGTAAGGCCTATATCGGAGTGGTATGACCTTCCGATGAGCTCCGGTTATGCGTTATTTCTGCAAATGCAACCAAAATTTGTTGCCCACCTGGAACTTGTGTGGCACCCGATGTTGATCATGTCACTGCTTGTACTTGGAATTAGATTTATCCAAGATGTCATGGACCTACTGGTAGATGTGTTGGATGCGTTCAATAAATCTGGTTGATTTATCAGCCTTAGAGAGTACATGTGTGGATTCTATCTGTGTGCTCGTGTGAGGTATTGCAACATCAGGCAGCGGTGCACCTAGGGTCATATCAATGGAGTGTTTGACCTGACAGTGTAGAGGAACCTTTGTGGGTGAGGAGAAAATGTCCTTGTATTCCTCCACGACTTTTTCCATATGTTGTTGTTGTGCAGGGGAGCCTTGTTTGGAGGTTGTGGCCACAATATTCTTCTTTCCTTGTGGGTGAATTGTAGTGAAAAAAAATTTCATGGTTTGGGAAATAATCTTAATGCGTTGCTTTGTAGTAATCAAAGAGATAGATGGTACTACCTCCGGTATCCTGTACAACTTATTTCCCAAAGTAATAATAACAGAACGAGGCCTAGACTCATACACAGCATTTTGCTTCCACAAGTATGGTTGGCCCAATAATACATTAGACATGTCAAGAGGAGAAACACCACACAGTACCTAATCCGTGAAGGGCTTGATGTTGTATGGAAGGCGGCACTGTTGGTTGACGCGGAGATCTCTTCCTTGGTAAAGCCACCTGATGGTATACGGTTTCAGGTGTGTTGTGGTCAATAGTTCTATCCTCTTCACGACCTCTGTTGAAATGAGGTTCTTTTGGCTTCCACTATCGACAAAGAATTCTAGTGGAGAACCCTTCACCCACATCTGTGAATGGAAGAGGCGCTCCCCCTCCTTTGGATCCTCGAGATCCTCCCTCTGGAGCTTGGTGGTGGAAAAAATGGCACTGGTTTCCGCATCAATGATTTTCTTCCCTTTTTCATTTCCCTTGTCTCGTTCTGAATAAGAATCCGAACATGCATCTGATTCAGATGCCTTCAGTTTGGCCAGCAGCGACTGTTTGGCTTGACACTCTCTTTTGTTGTGAGTGGAGCTGTTATGAAATTCACACCACTTCCCCGTGTCGTTATTTGGATTTATTGTGTTGTTCTAAGTCACCCTGCTTTGGTTTTGTCCCTTGTTTTGCAGTTCGGGGGGCGCCTTTCCCTGGCTTCAGATTCGCGGATCCAAAGTCTCACTTCTTCTGCTTAAATTTCTGCTTGATCTTAGCAGCATATCGTGTTGAATTTTGCAACAAGAAATAGTGAAATTGGCATCCATAAACAGCATGACAGCACCTACACTAGTGTGGGACCATAGGTTGTGTAGTGATGGATCCTAGCGATACATTAGTGTGAAATTCAATTTATTTAATAAATTGGAAATGTGTCTAATTTAAGTATCCCTTAATTAAATTGGACAATAAAATGTAATCTTATCTCATAAACACTTGTAATATTTAATTAAGTGTGATAAACTCAGTTAGGTCATGAATTTTGAGTTGAGGGTAGTTGGTGAGGCATGCAAAGTGATTATATGTGTTTTAGAGTTCAAGTTACAATTAAGTGCATTAGTTTAATGCATGATAAATCAATTAACTCAGTTAACTCAGTTAAATTCAGTTGAACTGGTTGTAACTGTTTGTTGCACTAGTGAGAGATCAAGTGAATTAAATCAGATTTAATTCACATGTAGTGATCTACCAGGAAACTGAGGATTTACTATTAATAGTTTCATGCATGTCAGTTCTAGTGGAGACCCAGTTGAGACAAAGGTTAAAGGGAAGTTGACTATCAATTGTATTATTAGAAAACTGATCTGATGCAGTTAAGACACCACAGGATTGCCCATGATACTAGCACAATTAAGAAAGGCTGAAATTCCTAAGTTATAGGGATTGAATTCCTCATGAATTGCGTGAGCAAGGCAGGCTGAAGACAAGCTGATAATTGGCTAAGTGTTGGTTGATTTTGTCTGGATCAGTGTGAGACAGTTGTGAGAGTGCAGGAGACTCTTGTGAGAAGAGTGCATTGTAATTGTTTCATGATTCCTTGATGAATATACAATAGAAGATAGAGGGGTTTTGAGCAGCAAGCTTTCCCTGGGAAAATATTTGTGTTGTGGTTTGATTTGCTTCTTTCTGTTAGTGTCAGTCTTTGCAGCCTTCCTCCAGTGATCAAACATGCTCTTACAAGGTGATTTTAAGATGTCAAGGTCAAATTTTGTCATTTTAGTGAGTCTTCAAGCAAAATTTGGTCACTAGGTATTAGGTCTAGGGTGTGCTTTCACTCTTTTCAAAAGTTGTCCAAATGTCGGTCCATGTCACCATTAAGCTGAGTGTACTATCATTCATAGGGTTTTCATCATCATGTCAGGTTCCAAAGAGTCATTTTACACCTTGTTGGTGCTTCAGTTGCGCCTAGGTAAGGTTCATTTCCCTCTCCTAGGGTTTTGAAGGTAACTTCTCTTGGATGGTCAAATCATCAGCAAAACTTGTATCCTGATGTTCATACACCTTCCCCTATTCTTAATATACCTTATTAAACACTTCCCATCACTGATATTCCCCAAATTCCTCATTTTTGCACAAACCCTAGTTTCTTGCTACAACTTGGCAATTTTCTAGGCTAGGCCTATGTTTTGCCCTTTTGGACCCCTTCCCCTCACTCAATCTCTGAAATTCCACTTTCCCCTGCTTTCTAACATCCCTCCCTACTTCCCAAAATTTTATCAAGAATTTAGAAGCCCCTTATCCCCTTCATTTCGCTTCATTTCGACAAACCCCTTGTTCCACACATCGGGATAGATTTCACTCAAATGATGTTTCTGAGCAATAAAAGATGAATTTGGGAAAATTGAGAGAGGTTTTTTTCCACAATAGGCCAAGGAAGAAAAAAATCCTTCACTTTTTACACAGGTTTCATGGTTTTAGAGAAATGTCAAAAATATCGTTGCCTCAGGAGAATTAAATGCACCTCTGAAGTGACCTTGGGAAAATCAAGATTTCTCCTAGCTTGGTTGGTCAAATGACTTGCTTGATGAGTCAAATGATAACTCGACACAAAGATATTTCCAATTAGATATCATGAGCTCAATTTGGAGCTGAGGAAGACTTTCAAAAGTTGACTCCAACAGCACTCTGCCTTGAGGCAGCCTCATTCTGTTCATTTTGACCAGTCTTGGGAGATTTGATTTTTGATAAGGCAAATGAAATCCAAATTGAAAAATTCCACTTGGGTTGGAAATTATACTTAATAATATTTCCAACGAGCTATCCCACACCCAATTTGGACACCGGGAAGGCCTCCAAAAGCCTCCTGAAAAATGCACGACGCATTGGGTTTGTGCGTGGCGCATTGGGTTTTTGCGCGGCGCATTGGGCTGGTGCGCGGCGCATTGGGAAATTTTCTACAGTGTAAAAATACACTGGCGCGGCGCGTTGGGCTGGTGTGTGGCGCACAGGGCCGGAACACCTAATTTTTTCCTCTGCTCCATAAAAACTCAAAATTGACTAAATCTTCTATGTTTCAAGTAAGTTTGTGAGTTTTTTAAATGCTAATTAGCCAGCGTTTGGGTTCATTTGGAAAGGGAATATGAGAATTTGAATGTTAAGTTATAAACCCTATTCACTTGTTAGAAATTGTACCCTTATGGTTTTATCATTGTTGTTTTAAAGTGATTGTGGTGCCAAACTTGTTCATTTCCCATTGTGTTCATCCCTTTCCCGTCATTGTAATCCTATCATCATTTTCAATCCCCTATTCCCTTATAAAACCGCTCATATCACTCATTTCCTAAATCCTATTTTCCCTATCCTAAAACCTACCATTCCCTATCATTTTTCCCCTCTCCCATATTATTTGCAACAAATACCCAAATCCCAGATTCCTAAATACGGTCAAGTGACGGTTAACACATTTCAAATCTCACTTGACAAACTCCACAATCCACTTTCCCACTGTCCCATATTCCTCAGAGTCCCTCACTTCATTTTGGCATATTTGGCATTGAAAACAAACACCAACTTATCATTTTCAACAAACCAAACATACACTTGACATACACATTGCAACACCATGACGGACACCGACACATCCAATGAACGAGACAGTGATTCCGCCACTGAACTGCATGCACCAGGAGGGCACTGAAATGTCGCTAAGGGCACTGAATCTTGGCCGAAGCTTCATTGGATGAGCATGAAACTTGATGAGGGACCTTGACTCCAAATTTCAGCAAGTTTGGGGAAACTTTTGTCATTTTTGAAATTTTGGTCGCAAAACAGATTTTTCCGCCCGACGCGTCGCGCCACTTGGCGCGCACTTACGTTTGAGAGATCTTCTGGAGGAAAAATTGATATTTTTGGGTTTTTTATGATAAATTATGCATGCTCAGGAATTTCTGAGAGATTTCATCAAGTTCTGGATGGTATTAAGGGTCAAAAACACACCAAAAATGGCCTTTCTGCCACCTTTTTCACCAGCAGGAACCAGTCTTGGGAGATTGTAGTTTTTGAGGGGAAAATGAACTCCAAATTGAAACATTCCACTTGGGTTGGATAGTAGACAGATAGGGCTTTCCAACTAGCTATCATGAGCTCAATTTTGACTTCGGGAAGTGCCTCAAAAACAGGCCCAAAGTGGTGCGACGCATTGAGTTTTTGGGTGCGGCGCATAGAGAAATTTGGCCTCATTTTTACTCTTCAGCTCAGAAATTCGCCTAGTTTTGACTAGTTTTACTTTTTGATGTAATTCTTGATCTATCTTGATGTAATTTGATGACTATGATGTAATTTTGGCTTATATTTACTTTTTCTAGAGGATTCATTGACTAAAAAGTGAAAATTAAATGAATGAATCAGATTCCTTCCATATAGAGGCAAGTTGTTTGATTGCCTAGATTTCAGTTCCTTGTTTAGAATTGGTTGAAACAGCTCCTAGAAGGATGAGCTCGACCCCTAGAGGCATGGGAGGGGGTTAGACTTGTCTATATATTGTATTTTCTAGGACATTTTCAGGGGTTGGATACTTGGGAAAAGTTTGGCACCTCATTGTATATTCATTTCAGATTTTTGGCAAAGGAAAGACCAAAGTTTTGCAGCACTTGTTGGGATCCTTGTGGCTTATGAGTTTTGATGATGTTTTTCTCCATGTTATTTTAAGTTCCATTAATTTTATATGTATTCCATTTCCCTTCTCTTTGCTTCCGAATTAGAAAAATGAGTAACTAAGGTAGAATTCATTAGTTTGTTGATGCTCTGCCTTAAACTTTTGTTTAGTTTTATATGTTTTCCTCCGTTTGAAGAGGATCCTTGCACTTTCTTTCCCTCTTCAGCTTCTCAGCAGTATTTTCTATCCATTCATTGAATCTAAGACATCAAATTCATTACTTACCCTGCCTCAACTTGAGCTCTGCAAGAATTTGGCCTCATCCCCAAGCCCAAAATTTTTTTCCCTTTTTCCAACAAAAACCCCTAAAAATCAAAATCAAACCCTCCTATTTGTTTATCTAGCCTAAGATCAGTTTTTGTTTTAGTCATCTCAAGCCCCTTTGAAAATTTTCATTGAGATTGACCCGGAGAGAGCCCTCTCCTGTCCTCGTAGGGCTAGCTATGAGGCTGAGCGTGGTTTGGTGTTGTCCTTTTTCTGCCTTATTTCAGCCTGAGGTGGATTTGGGAACTAACACTTTCTTTACCTGTTTTGATTGGCGATCATGTTTATTTTCCGCAATTAATTTGTAGAAGGATTCAGTATCTTTATTTAGCATATCGCATGATCGGATTGAATCCATTGGTATACATATTGTTTGTATAATTTCTACATGGTATTAGAGCACAGAAAATCACTATAGTGAATAATAAATTGAGCTTGTGACTGAATAGAATTCGAATTTTCAAAAGTATTCTTGGTGCGACAGGTAGATCAGGATTGAAATGGCTTTCAATAGCTTGAGATTGGAGTATGCACTCGAGGGCAGTTCCAATTATATTGTGTGGAAAGACAGGATGGACGCAGTTATGGAAGACAATGGGTTGAAATAATTCATTGATAATGACATTCCCAAACTCGCTGTAGCAGATTCCGCAAATCTTGATGCTTGGAAAAAGAAGGTTGCAAGGGTGAGGATGGTCCTATTGGAGGGAGTATGAGACCACATTGTCTCAAGTCTCCATGGAAAAGAAACTCCATATGCAATGTGGAAGGCTTTGATAGATCTGTTTTAGAGTAGCAGTGATCATAGAAAATTGGCACTGAAGGACAAGCTCAGCAAAATCAAAATGTAGAAAGACGACAATATTCTAAAATATTTAACCAAGTTTTTCCAATGTCGATATGAGCTTGGGAGCGTCAGAATTACTGTCGTGGATGATGACTTGGTGAGCCTAGATCTTCTAGGCCTTCCCAAGAGTTGGCATAGTCATCAACACTATATCAATGGGAGGGAGAAGTTGCCAGATTGGTAATTACTTTGGTCATATTTGGTGCAAGAATAATTCAGGCGGAATACCAGGGATGGATCTTCATCTAATGTTTCTTGGCTGGTAAGGTGAAGAAGGGGAAGGGAAATAAATCCTATTCCAAATCTGAGACCGAAAAAGAAGGCAAGGAGCACGACATGTCCAAAGTGAAGTGTTTTCACTATCACAAGCATGGACATTATGCCACTAATTGTCCACAAAATAATAAGAACAAGAAGGCTTCAAGATCTGCCGCTGGTGAGGCTTTGGCCTCTCAATTTGAGTGGGACTTCTCATTGATCGCATGCATGGTGTCAAGTGCGATGAATTAGGGTGGTACTTGGATAATGGTGCATCTTTCCACATGATGGGAAACATAGAACTTTTCAGTAGCTTGGAGGAGAAGGACTTCCAAATGCATATCGAAATGGGTGACGACGGAAGCTATAGCGCTACTAGGATCGGTACACTTACTTTCTAGAGATAGACAAGTAAAACCTTCTTATTAAAATATGTAATGCATGTACTAGGCTTGAAAAAGAATTTAGTTTCAGTTGCAATGTTGGAGGATAGAGGTTATGATGTGGTTTTCAGTGAAGGTTATGATGTTATGATGTGGTTTTCAGTGAAGGTTATGATGTGGTTTTCAGTGAAGGTTATGATGTTTCCTTCCATGAGGTTATGATGTGGTTTTCTACAAACTTGATGTAGATGGATGCACAACATTGATGGGTAAAGCAGATAAAGTGGTGAGTCGGGATGAGGGTGAGTTATGGCACAAGATATTGGGCCATCTACACCACGAAACTTTAAAGGTCATGCAGCAGATTTCTACAGGGCTTCCAAAGGGTACTCCTGCATAGATAGACACAAGCAAGGGATGTGTCATGGGGAAGTGTAAGAAAGCCAAGGATTGTCCCTTGAGAGGGAGCTTTATTTGCATGCAAATGAGGAACTCTTGGTTCCTAAGGATGAACCTCAAGATGTGGAGCAACCACAAGATGAGGATCATGGAGTGGCAGAAACCACTCATGCAGAGACCTCTGGGAGGGGGGAATTTCAAGCCAAATGGTCAAAGGTAGTACATGCAGCTATACCTCCAGGTGTGAGGTGGGGTGATGTGAAAAATTAATCCCAAGAAGAAATTGGGCAGGGTCCTAGAGATTGTGTGTCTCATGGATCAAACCTGGCTACGAGGAGCCCACAGTACAATAATAGCAGGATCGGTTAGATTGATGCAGTTAGATGTCAGGAAGACAGAAATCAGAGTGACAGGTGTTGGATATTGGAGCACGGATCAAAGTTAGCAGTAGTGCAGAGTGCATGGATGTAGATGTCAACAGCGCAAAGAGTTCAGTAGACATGTGCAGTAGCTAGCAACAGTAAAAAGACTCTGATGACATATGCATTATACTAATTTAGTTGTTTGGAGGCTATTCAGTTTCAGAATTGTTGAATGCAAAAGTTGCATGTGCGAACAACGCTAGAGAAGTGTTGCATGCAAAAGTTGCATGTGCGAACAACACTAGAGAAGTGTTGCATGCAAGTGTTGCATATCGCATGCAAGAGTTTCATGTCGGATGCAAGAGGTGCATGTGCGCATGCAAGGACATTCCAAGGTACCGGATCGGGACAAATTGAATTCTTTCTTGTTGAGAGGGATTGTTGAAGCTTGCAACAAGAAACAGTTAAAATGGCATCGAGAAACAACATGACAGCACCTACACTAGTGTGGGACCACAAGTCGTGTAGTGATGGGTCCTAGCAATACATTAGTGTGTAATTCAATTTATTTAATAAATTGGAAATGTGTCTAATTTAATTATCCCTTAATTAAATTGGACAATAAAATGTAAGCATATATCATAAACACTTGTAATAGTTAATTGAGTGTGATAAACTCAGTTAGCTTATGAATTTCAAGTTGAGGGTATTTGGTGAGGCATGCAGAGTGATTCTATGTGTTTTAGAGTTCAAGTTGTAGTTAAGTGCATTAGTTTAATGCATGAGAAATCAGTTAAGTGAGTTAAAGTCAGTTGAACTAGTTGTAACTGTTTGTTGCACTAGTGAGAGATCAAGTGAATTAAATCAGATTTAATTCACATGCAGTTATCTACCATGAAATTGATGATTTACTATTAATAGCTGCATGCATGCCAGTTCCATTGGAGACCCAGTTGAGACAAAGGTTAAAGGGAAGTTGACTATCAGTTGTATTATTAGAAAACTGCCTGGATACAGTTAAGACACCACAGGATTTCCCATGATACTAGCGCGGTTGAGAAAGGCTGAAATTCCTAAGGAATAGGGATTGCATTCCTCATGAATTGCGTGAGCAAGGAAGGCTGAAGACGTGCTGATAATTGGCTAACTGTTGGTCGATTTTGTCTGGATCAGTGTGAGATAGTTGTGGGAGTGCAGGAGACTCTTGTGAGAAGAGTGCATTGTAATTGTTTCATGATTCCTTGATGAATATACAATAGAGGATAGAGGGGTTTTGAGAAGCAAGCTTTCCCTGAGAAAATATTTGTGTTGTGTTTTGATTCTATTATTTCTTTACTTGTTGTGATTGGCGATTGTGTTTATTTTCCACAATTAATTTGTACAAGGATTCAATATCTTGCTTTAGAATATCGCATGATCGGATTGAATCCATTGGCATAAATATTGTTTGTATAATTTCTACATATCGATCTATCGTGCCAAGGAAGGTAATGTCGAGGAACTCCATTTCCTCCTAAATTTATTTGTGCAAACAACTGCAGTACTTGAGCACAAAATGTTTTTCTGAATCTTTAATACCCAACTTTGTGCGCAAGGTATGGAAAAAATTCATCAACTCATGCACATCTTGATCCCTTTGCTGCCACAGCGTGGTCCATTGGATGTACTTGTCCTCATAGCTCCCCATGGAACAATATTGTTCCTTGATCGCGTCTCAGATAGAATTCAAAGTGGGTGCAGCCAAAAATAGAGAGGGTTGCCTCTCGTCCTTTTTCTCACAGTAGGTTTCGCACCAGTATTTGACATGGGGGCGGCTTTAAGGAGTGAAAAACTAATATTTTCTTGGTCAGAGAAATCATGGATCGAGAAATACCATTACAAAAAATTCAACCATCTATCTATAGCATCTCCATTAATCTGGCCTTAAAATATAGGAATGTCAAAGTTGACCTATACCTTGAAAGGAGTGGCACCTCCAGAGTGGTTGTTGGATGCAGATGCACCGCCGATGGGCAGTCGTTGAAGGATATGGACAAAGTTATCCATCATCGTATTCCTTTGTTTCTCGAGGGCCTCCTTGAGAAATAATTTGATAGGATCTCCTGATCCCTCGTATTTCTTTTCTTCCTCCATGGGAGGTTTTCGGGGTTTGTGAGGTTGATCTTGCAAGGGTTCAACCAGATCAATCCCTAACTCCTTATACCATGACCTCGTTGGGGACATGCAAAGAAAAACAGAGAAAGAGCAGGCTACTCTGATACCACTGATCCGGAATTATGCAGGAACGCAATAAAACACATAAATACACATAAAATCATATATGTATCATAAATAAGACTTCATTTCATTAATATCACATTACTGAAATATGCTTACAGACAAAATCGAAATAAACTAACTAGGGCATTGGTAGCTTATCTCTGAGAAGAGATGTGGCAGCTATAGGCCTTCGAACTATGTTACAATGAGGCTCGAAGACCTATTTATTATTGAGAAACAATGGAAAACCCTAAACATCCAAAAACCTAACCCTAGGAGATGAAGTTCCAAAACTATAGGCCTTGTTTGGGTAAATTGGTACATCAACTTCCCGAAGACGTAACTTTGGCATACGATCTTTGTTTGACGTGCAAAATACCTCATTAGAAATATCTATCCAAGGAATACAACTTTTGATGTGAGAAACATCAATTGAAAACCTAGGTTGTTCTTGGATTTCCCAAAAAACGTCGTTTAGGGCCTCAAAACGACTATGAAAGTTTAGGACCCGAAAAACTGATAAAAATAGTAAATTGTGCTACAATTAAGGAAATTGAAAAATTGAAAGAAACAATGGTGGGGGTCCAAGTGGAATATGAGGTTGGCCACCAATATCCACCTGTATCATCATTGTAAGTGAATTAAATCATATGTAATTCACTAGACCTCTCACTAGCTCCTCCATCAGTCAGAACTAGTTAAACTGATTTGAACTCAAATAATTAAGTTAAATAATTACAACTCAATATAAATTGTAACTGAACCCCCTAAAACTTAGAGATAAATATACATGCCTCTAGTTTGACCTTCAACTTGAATTGATTGAGCTAAGTAAATCTTCCTAGCTCAGTTAAATCGTACAAGTTGTCATGTGATATGGAATTACAATTTCCTTCTAATTTAATTAAGGGAAAATTAAATTAGAAACCTTTTCTTGTTTCTAATTTCAACACTCCCTCTCAACAAGAAATGGATTGTCTACTACCATGATCCTGCCTCTGTGTAACTTGAATTTTCCTCTTAACAGTGACTTCGTCAATATGTTTGCATCCTGCTCCTCTGTATGAATGTACTCTAATGACATAATCCTCCTCTGCACACAATCTCCAAGATGGTGATATTGGATATCAATATGCTTGGAACTGTCATGAAAAACTAGATTCACCTAGAGTTTGATGCAACTCTGGTTATCACAATAAATCACCCTCAGATCCATATGCTGACCAAACAAACCAGCAAATATCTTCCTCATCCAAATGACCTCACAAGATGATTGAATAGCAACCTGTTGGAGCGCGGTCCCCTGGGGTACATTTTTGGATATCTTTTTGTATAAGTTTTTTATATACGCACTACACGGATAGGTCAAGGGTCTTTGGGGAGGTTCAAATTCCCTCTTTAATGTAAATTTTTTTAAGGATAAATTGTGGGCATCAAACCATGGTTTGAGACCATAGCAATTGCGCGCTAGATTGGATATAAATAGATAGATCAAGTGTAAGGAATAAAAAATTCATTATTAATGTTTTGGATCTAAGTGTTTATGCGTCTCTAACACTTTTTTAAGGGTTAAGTCTGGGTTGGGTAGAAAGGATCCTACTGAATGTGTGCGCGGAGACCTAGTCCGGGCTGTGTGTGGAATCCGCTGGCTGTGTGCGCAGAAGGGTAAAGTGTAAGGGAAATTCTGATGTACTGAATTGCTTTGAATCTAATACAAGGACTAATTTTGGCGAAAGCACTCTGTTATCTATTTGAGTCATATATTTATTGTTTATGTCTTAAGATTGTTTTACTTATGTTTTGCTTACTTGCTTCTGCACAAATATCTCAATTATTTATGCATGAAGTTATATTGATGAATCTGCTTAAGTGATAACGCATTATATAGATTTGGATCTAGTTCTGTTATATATATCTGCGATGAAGTAATATTTGTTTTTGTTCTGTGATAATTTTACATATCTTTTTAGGGCCACTACATTATTTTCTTCCTCAGGGTGCGTAAACCTAGTTCCAGCAACCCCCCGTACTACTTCGGGTGAGACTTTGATCTATGCAATCAGGTCATTGCAGTAGTTAGAGGGTTTGTTGGTTGCATGATAAACTCTGAACCTGGGTCAGGACCCCTCAAGGCAATAAATGTTTTTGTGTTGGGACTGGGATCATTTTGAGTTAGATTTGATGTTGTGGCACCCTTTGTGAAACGAATTTCAAGATTGGCTGGATAGAAAAATCCTTGAATTGACGCTCCAAGAGAATCAAAGTACTAAGCTATCTAATGAAGAGTGCGTACAAAAGTACATCTATACAGAATTTCACACGATATTATTTTGTTCCTTTGCAACTGAGCTGCGGGAGTGGTTGTCGCGATTGATTGAATTCAATACCTACGCAAAGGATGACGCAATCACTGAGTAGAATAATGAATTGATTCAGCAATTAGAAAAGATAGACAATAATATCACCCACACGGTAGATCATTCGATCGATCACCTCTTGGGAGGATTTGTGACTGAATTTTCCATTGATCAATTTGTTTCATATTCTGAAGCAGAGTGAAGATTTTTCAAGGGTCCTAGAGGTAAGTTACTGTGTTATTTGAAGTTTTTGTTGAAGATGCTATTATGTGAACAGGGATCTCTGTGTCAACATACTTCTTGAATGTCACGAAGAGGCCCAACTACGCGCAGTGGAAAACTCTACCGCGAAGACCCAGAGAAAGGATTTATTTATAGCCCTCTGAAGCATAGATCTGATAGTGACTGTGAACCAGAGACTAATAGCTCTAGTAAATTTGCATGCTCTGAAGAAGAAGAAGTTTCATCAAGCCAGAATTATCAGAGAACCTTGATCCCCTTTTAGATCCCATCCACTCCACTCCCAAACTCATCCCAAAAAGCACCCACTCCACTAAGCAGTCCATCTCCACCTCCCCCAAGCATAGAATATATGGTCGTGTTGATGAAGCTAACTAATTTCAGAGGTATGGGGAATGAAGATACTAATCACTTTTAGTTTGTGACTCATGTTGTATTACAGGATCAACATGTTAATGATGATAATATTAAGAAAGCGCAATTAGCCACTGATTTCCAAGATCATGCATTAGATTGGTATATTATATATGTTCAATCAAACCCTAATGCCACTCTAGATGAAATAAAGGATGCCCTAAAATAACAATTCAAGAAGCCTAAATCATATGTGCAGTTGGTTACAGAAATGAAATAAATTCATCAAGAGGTAAATGAATCTGTGTGGGAAGAAAATCAGAGGCTGAAGTGCACTATCAAAGATGGTGGATTTACCATCGATGATACCCAACACAAGGAATGGTTTATTGCTATGATGATCCCACATCTACGCTAACCCTTGGGTCAATAGAAGATTTCCACACGGGATAAGGCTATGGAGATTGCGATGAAACTAGAAGCTACCCAAACACCTGTTGTGCTTGGAACTCAACAAATTCAAAATCAGTTAGAAGCCATGCAATTGGAGATTCAGATTCTACGCAAAGACAAGGGCAAGGAGGTATTCCCAAAGGTCTGGTGCATAAAATGTAAAGTTTTTGGGCACCATAAGGACCAATTTCATGTCTTCAATAATTATCTGAATGCAAAATGACCTAATCCACTGAAGAGAACAGTATGGTGCATGATCTATCAAGTTGCGGGATTGCATGAAACATATTTTTTTCCAAGGGTTGGAAAGTATCACCCTGAGTTGAAGCAGTTTTTTTGTAGATTTTTTTCATCGTTGGGACATGATGAGCATCATTGTCACACTTATTATATGATGTTGGATAAAGCTGAAATCTATAGAATTTAGGTCGAACCTACCTCACCAGCATCCCCCTATGGGCGTGGTGGATTTCAAGTCAGAGGAACAGGACGAGGAGGTGGATCAGTTGGTTGTGGAAGGGGGCAGGTTATTTGCTACAATTTTGGATATGCTTGTCACTATGCATGCGACCGTCCAAATTCAGCACGACAATCATGTAGGTATTGTATACAGTTTAACCATGTGATAGAATATTTACCTGTTCTGATTGCTAAAATGCGGGAGAAGAAGACGTAGACTCCGACGCAGAATCTCTAGATGGTCAGAGCATAAACCCGTGAAGAATATCCTAGCGTAAATGTGGTCACTAGGAGTGGTGGAGCGACTAATGAAGATAAGGGAAAGCAACTGGCTACTGACTTATGGATTCGTAAGGCACCTAAAAACAAAGAGGGATTTTATTTACAGTGCACAAAGGAGACTTTTTTTGAAGCGTGAAAAGAGTTTGTAGAAGGAAATGCATCTACATTAGGTAGACCAATGAAGGAGACTGGGGTAAATGAAGAAATCAAGCCATTTCTACAAGCTTGCATTAAGTTGTTGCGCAATAAAAAGGCAGTTGAGAACCTTCAGGCTCTGATAGATAATTGTGTCGAAAAGGAACAATCGCTAGTAGAACATAAATTTGTCAACAAAATATATAAGAACAAGAAGAGGACGGTTCAAGAGATGTGTATGATCGCGCAAATCGGTGCTTATGAGATGGATCAAGTTATTTTAGATCTGGGGTATGATGCAAATGTCCTACCTAAGAAAACCTGGTTGTGCATGGGAGATCCCAAGCTATAATGGTCTACCATTCAACTGCGAATGGAAAATCAACATAAAATCATTCCATTGGGGAGGTTGTTGCAGTTCGTAGTCAGTATTGAGGGTGTTAAGGTGCTGGCATATTTTGAAGTTATACAAATTTTGGATGACACCAATCCTTATCCTGTGTTGTTATGATTAGACTGGGCTATTGACATGGATGGTTTCATAAATTTGAAGAAGAGAATGATGGAGTTTGAAAGCAATGAAACCAGAGTCATCATTCCCCTAGATCCTACAGAAGGAAAGAGATACACAGAGACTGTGTGCACTGATGATGATGTTGATCAGATCTGTAAGCTGACTCTACGAGAAGAAGATTGGATCAATCCAATAGCAGATGGAAATCTTAATTGGGAGAAGGACAACTCTTATTTCTCAAATTCTTATGAAGAATTAGAAAACTGGCAGAATCGGTTGCATGAAGTATCTGCTTTGCGTTGTAACCATGTGACCATATCTCTTCCATGTATAACATCTAAGGTACGTAAATTACCGCATTATGATGGTTTAACTGATGTAAAAATGTTTTTAGGAGAGCTTGAAAGAACTGTACTAGAAGGATAGAGATTCCATGCTTTAGATCTCGAACTACGCGCTACTCCTGCACAATGGTGGGAGACTCATAAAGAAACATGGTAAATTGGGATGAATGTGCTCGCATGATGAGGTTACACTTTTAACATCCAACTATCAGGATGGAAGAATTCTACTCTGGAAAGGATGATCCGCACAGATATTTGGCTAGATGGAGTCAGGTATGGGGCATAGAACCGAGACCTGAATGGGTCCATATGTTCATTCATACATTGGGGAAGGTACCTACTGATTGGTATTTGGAGATAGAGCTAGGTTGAGGAAATAGTGAATGGTCTCCACTGATGGAGAGTTTCATTCTGACATTCATTTTGAGAGTGGGTTTGATAAGATTGGAAAATCATTTCATAATATTCAATAAGTAATATTCGATGCAACAAAGCCTACAATTGAGTGCACTCCACCAACATGGGATGCACATATGAAGGATATCGTGAATTGCATAAATCTGGCGATTTAAGATAGTGAAGAAAATCCAAGGAATATCATGGTTCCAGAATCTGAGGGATAGCGCACAGTGGCTGGGCCCTCGATCACTTCACTAGATGTGACAAAACCCCGAAAGATCCGGCAGGTGAATATTGGATCTGAACAGAAACCGAAGTTGGCAAGATCGGAGACTATTGGGATGATGACATAGTTGGAAAGCTTGTTGAGTTACTAACAGAGTATCAAGACTTTTTCCCTACAAATTTCTCAGAGTTGAAACGAATAATGGAGAACTTGGAGTTATGAAGATCACTTTGAAACCTGATGTGTGCCCAGTGAAGCAGTGCCCATACAGGATGAATCCAAGATATAAGCAGAAGGTGAAGGATGAGTTGGACAATATGGTTGTTGCAGGCATCATAGAGCCATTAAAGGAGTCTGATTAGGTAAGACCCATGGTAGTACAAGACAAGAAGACCAAAGGAGAAATTAGAATTTGTGTAGACCTGCACAAATTGAATGATGCTTGTGTGCATGGTCCATTCCCTACTCCATTCTCTGATGAAATCCTCAATAATGTTGTAGAAAAATAAGCTTATGCATTCACAGATGGGTTTTCAAGGTATCACCAGATCAGGATTGCACCAAAAGATTGAAGTAAGACTATTTTTGCAACTGAATTGGGATCTTTCCAATATATAGTCATGCCCTTTGGTTTGAAGAATGCGCCTGACATCTTCTTGCGTGTAGTAGTAGTTGCCTTCAATGAGTTTATCCACAAGTTCCTGGAAGTATACTTTGATGATTGGACTCTTTTTGGGTTGTTGAAAAATCATGTTTCAAATCTGTGGTTAATGTTGGATACATGTTGCTGTAGTGGATTAGTCGTACGGGTGTACGAAATCGCACCAGTTTAAAGAGTGTGGTCTACTCTTTAAACTATTAGTTACAGGCAGAAAGTGGTGGAGCTCAAAAGCACACAATTCAGTGAAAAAAACATGCAAATGTATGCTCAAAGTAAACTAAAACTAAAACACAAATATACAGAAGCTATCAAAGAGAGTCAAAACGATAATAATACCAACGATGGCTCAAAGGCCTCTTCTTATTAAATGTTTGAAATGGAGAAGAAATTTTACCCACTTTCCAAAGGGCACCTAGGAAATGGCTCTAGGTCCCAATGCAAGGATGTTGCCTTCCAAGCTCTGCCTCTGATGCAGTCTCCCTCTCTCTCTATCGTGGTGGACTAGGATTGTTGGGTGGCCAACGATCGAGTCCTCTTTAGCTCCAGCTTCGGGTCACACACTGCTGGTGTTGCTTGGGAAAATTTGGCCGGCATAACAATGTGATCACCCTTTCTTCATCTCTTGGTGGCTTTATATAAGGGAGTTTTAAATCCTCCTTCTGTCCCTTGGTACATGATGTACGGTGACCCAAGGGAGACGTATGATTCCATTATGTGCTCCAAATATTCCTTTGTGTGCTCACATAGTGTCTAAGGAGGCATTGGTGTATGTCCTTATGAGGCTTCATATAAGAAGTAATTTTCCTTTGCTTGGTGTGGTCCCGGAAAGCGACATTTTTCCATTTCCAGGAATGCGCGCTTATCGGGAAAAAAGGCACCCAGAAGGCACTCTTCTCGAAGGATTAAGCGTGCATTTTAGCATTTAAGACTAGTTCAAATCTGATTTTCTCAAAACCTTAGAGATTTTAAATACTTTATTGATTCCATAATGTGTTCCTGCCCTGTAAATCCTTAGGCTTGACATTAATTAATGTCATCTTCTGCTGTACGATTTTCCAGTGTTAACAGTTGCCCCCTAATGTGTGAGGTCTAGGAAGAACTGTATAGCTTAAATACATTATAGTTTCTTTTTTGTATCGTGTACAGAGAGAGAGAGAGGTTTGCGTGAATCTTGGAATTGACAACACCTTGCACCGTTTCCGAGATGACCATGGCCTAAGGTACCCCTGCAAGCAAATAAAATATACAAAATTTCAACGAGGCGGGCATGTCCCATGCTCGTGATGCTATGGCTAGTTAAACAAAATTAACAGATACATGTGTTGTATGTGTCACTACTGTGGTAGTGATGTTGGCGGTTGTTGACGACGACTATTGACGCCCTCAGGGGCGTTTTTTCTTTGAAGATAGGTGGAATGTGGTACCCATATGCGTAAAATTGGTATGGCATCTAGCTACGCAATGTACGCATATGTACTGGCTGGGACCTTCTCATGTAAGCATTGTTGACAAAGACGCTTATGGAGGCACGGTCTTCGACGAATCTAATCAAAGTGAAATGGTTGTAAGGTACGATACACATGAAATATTTTGCTGTATTCGAATGTCAGGAGAATCGATGACATCTGTGGACAATGATGTCTCCCACAGTGCCACCCGAGAATACCCCTTTTCATGGGGAGGGGTGATCCAAGGTACCGCTTCCTTTTTGGAAAAGAGTTGTCGAGGTCGACAAAAAGGAATTCTTAACTGAACCATGGGTCGCCAACCTGAGGGGTCGAGGACCATGATGTAATGGGTTTAACATAGGCATGTTGGTGAGAGGTGACTGAAAACAGATGATGGGGATTTAGTGGCCCAAGGTCGGAGCATACTTTAGCAGCTTGGCGGCAGTCATAGGTATTTCTAAAGGGAAAATCTCTGGAGTCGGTAGGACTTCCAGGGTGGGTGTGAACTGGCTATGAATGTCATGATGGTGCATGTGTGGGGGTGAAATAATCCGACCAAGGGGAATGAGGGACTGCTTCCATGGGGGAAAAGATGAAATATGAGGGCAAAGGGGTGAAGGGCGTTGTTTGCGGTCTTTGTACACTTACTGAAAGAATAAAATAATGAGGTTTGGTTTGTACAAAACATAGAGACGGGTACCCCAAAACATGAAAGGGTTCACTCACTGAAGGTGTGAGGACACTGTTTTGCTGGGGGTGGGGGTCCCATTGGTTGGTCTCATGTGCGGGGTTGATGAAGTGAATGAAGAAGTGTCGCAGATGGGATTATGCTGATGGAGGTATGGTGGGCCAAATGCGGTGCGCGGAGGTGCGCTTTCAATCTACTAGTACAACCTCATCGTCCGGGAAGGGGTTTTGATTTTGAATGGTAAACTTGACCTTATGCATGATGAATGGATGGGCACGAGGTGCTTCCCAGACTAAAGTGGTATGGCCATGGCGTCACTTGTGCTATGATATATGGTCTACTTTGGGTGACGAGCGCCAGGGAGGGGAGGCTCTACTGACCAACGCAGACATTTATCATGTGCAGGGTGAGTTTATGATAAACGCGGTCGGGTATGAGGACCCTATGGTTTATTTCTGATGGAGAAATGATGTCAGGATATGAAAAAATTTCTGGGACTCTATCATGCTGGGGGTAGAATGATACCTACTTCGAGACCTTCGGTGTATGGTGTTGTAAGTAGTTTGTGGGTTCTTTCTACAAAAACAACTACCTCAAGTGAAAGCATCTTCTTTTCATCAAAACATTATTGAAAGGCATGAGCTTTAAAAAGGAAGATGGGAGGTTGCATACCTGCTAGCGCTGAAAATTTATTTTTTGTGGAAAGAAAATGTGTGGCACCGCTTTCGTTCGTCATGGCATACTGATGAATGTGCAACTTATGGTTTGCGGAATGGACCTTTTGATCTCCTATTATGGTCCTCCGAAGTTCTGGAAAAGGGCGATAAATATGGGATTATGGCCCTAATCCTATTCATTTGTACTTGTTGAGTTTTGGGAGATCAGAGGTGCTTTGCAGAGCCTTTATTGTCGTTGCGGTCAGCCTGTGTACTAGGGATTAGCGATATTATGCTGAGGTAACTTTCATGACGTCCTGCAATGTAATTTCTTTAGTTTGATGGTGTCGGGGGCCATACAAATTAGGTTTTTATGGCCTCTAAGAAATTTTTTTCCCTAGATTGAGTGGGCGATCTAGGGAAAAGAGCGCCTTGCCTGCATGCAATTTTGAGGGATAGGAGCGCGAGGGCGCACTGTTCACTACTTTTTGCGCACAAAGGCGCGCCTGTGAAGAAGAAAGGCGCATGAGGGTGCGCTTATCTAAGGGACAGGCGCGCAAAGGCCATAGTGACAAAAAAATTTGGTTTCTTATCTGTTTTTATTTCTTCTCTGTGCTGATGGGTACCTATGTTTCTTGGCAGGTTAGTGTGGAGAGAGCGGGATTGGCCTGAGTTCCGAACCACTCTAGCTGCTAATGTTGGGGTGTGTCGTCAGTTCGCCGCATGGGGCCTTTTGAAGTTTGTTGAGAATGAGTTCCTTCGGTCTCAGGACCGACTACTGTGTTATATTATACAGCATTAGCGCCGGAGGCGCAATATGTTCGTACTATGGGGGATGAACCTGGTGATCCGTCCTAAGACGGATATTTACTTTGTGACTGGGTTACTGCCTCAGGGTGAGGCTCTGAGGTACCCACTCTCTACTGGGAGAGTGAACCTAGACAGATTCCGGAGGCGGCATTGTGGTGGTTTGCCTCTTATTGAGGGGTGCATCAACATTGAATCAGTGACAGATGTGGCAGAACGATGTGCTCTAGCAGTTATTGTGCGAGTCGCGGGGTCGTTTTCTCCACATCGGGCATCTGGCCCGCAGTTTGGAGTTTTACGCCGACTGAGGGGCGAGCACTTTTTCGATTTCGCCTGCTTTTGTTTTGATGAGATGGTTTCGCAATTGAACAAGTTCCAATGTGGACCTAATTCATTTTCATACACTAGCATCCTATGAAACATTATGTATGAGAGGATGGTGCTGCTAAGGCCGGTGGTGGCGGTGCCCATTGGGGGGCCACCGGGAGCCACGGATGAGGAGGTGGGCTCCAGTGATGCCGCGGGGTGGTAGTGGCATGGTGGGGCGTTACTAGAATGCCATGACATAGGCCTGGTTTGAGGCCAACCCACAGATGCTCTTGCCATACCCGTATGCGGGGACGGACTTCCAGGGTGACCCAGACATGGGTCTCCCTTTTGGTTATGTTTGGGGGCCTGCAGGTATGTGTTATATTTTTTTTGCATTTGTTCGAGTATTTATGTTCTTATGTGTTTTTTTCTTGACAGTGACATTATTTCGGTTACTCATGCAGATGTTGGCGAGGTAGGTCTCCCAGTGGCCCAACTGGTGGTTCACGACCCTCCGCTACAACATCGAGGTGGTCAAGGAGGGGGTGATGCAGGTGGAACGGGTGATGATGCCAGTGGGCCTGGTGGAGATGGTGCTGGCCCTTCTAGTGAGGGAAGCATCTTGGCTGTAGCAAAGGTTGCGGTCAAGCAAGCCCGTGCAGATGCGGCTGAGGCACACATTGCAGTACTTACGGCTCAGGTGATCGCTCTTGAGGACTTCCGGGGTCGAGTGGACCGCTTGACCCAAGGTATGCCTGCTTGAGGTTTTATGGATGACTTCGAGGAGGTTTGGTTAGAGACAGTGATAGCCTGCGAGAGGGATTATCGGCCCACTCTACGTCGAGTAGTGATCGCAGTGGCGACAGCAACTCCGATGGTGGCACCAGGAGTGGTGGTGGGTCCAGGTGCTCCTCTGGAGGGGGCACCGCCTTAGAGTAGTTTTGTATACAGGGAAAGCACCCGTTATCAAGATGCTTCCCTTATTTTTGATGACTTTTGTATCTTCGGGCTGGCTTGTGGGCCAACGATACTATTTTTTGTACTCATATACACATATATTTTTTTTGATATATATATGAGAGATCTTTTTGCAGCTCTACATGGTGTGCTATTTATTTCGGTTTATATATTTTGTGTTATGCTGATGGATATATATGTTTTTTATTTTTATGGATGATGGTTTATTCGAGATACATTCCAGTCTAGGATATTGTTGGCTATGTGATCAGCTGTTTGGTTTTGATTCCTTAATACATGTGAAAATGTAATGTAATCAAATTGTCTGCTTAATCTTTTGGCATGCAAATATTTTCTGAACAGGTGTGTGTCTCTGGTCTCAAATGTTTGGTTTAGCTGTGATACTACTAACTAGGAATCGAGGTAGATATGCATGTAGCAAATTCCCCAGTGGAGGGTGTCGCACATAAGTCCAATGACAGCGTCATAGTCTACCTGATTGTTTGTTGTTGATCCGATGCATATGCCATTTGAACACAACGGTGATCGACCGGGGTGGTAGATGACCTAGGTGGTTGTAGCTAAGTTTTAAGACCATCACGATGCTCCATCAGCAAATCCGAAATATGGTTCATTTTGGTGATCCATGTTGGCACTTTGAGCGTGTTTTTTACATAAGTCTTCGGGTCAAAAATATTTTGGTGATTGGGTTTTGTGTACTTTCACTCTAGGGGAAGGGCCGTTGGGGCCCTTATGGGTAGAAATTCTTGAGGTAAAGGCTGTTGATGGGGTTAGTGAGGCCAGTCCCGTCCGGTTCCGTCAAGATGTATGCCCCCTGTCAGAGGCAGTGTTTGATTACGTAGGGCCCTTTCCACAAGGTTTCAAACTTTCCTAGCCCTAAGGCCTCTTTTGCGACATCGTAGCGAAGGACTAATTATCCCTCGGTAAATGAGCGAGGGTTGATGTGGTGGTCGAATGATGCTTTCACCCTTTTCTTATGGGCCTCATTGTGTTGCAGCGATTGTCGCTGACTTTCGTCAACTAGCTCTAGTCGTACTAGGTGTTGTTCTAGAGGTTGGGTGTCATCAAGGAGTTCTATGGCAGCATGCCGATTTTGGATTTTGCGGAAATCAATGCAAAAGTGAAAGGTACCTTGGTTTTTTGTGACAGGACTATGATGGAAATCCTGGAACGAGGTTGAGGCAGTAATCCTATCACCAATATGAGCAGATACAAATCGTATATGGTGTATTTTATCATCCGCGTTTGGTGGGGGAAGAATCTCTGTAATGGGATTATGTATGGGCTCAAAGTTAGGTTCCCCACTAGGATAGTCGATTTCCGGTAGGTGGAAATTGTGCCTGCAACAGAGGTGTCTAAATTTTTCCATTAGCGGGCACGTCTCTGGCACGTGATTCAGGCCAGTGCATATGGTGCATGGTGTTACTGAGCCAACGGAGTAGATAGTGTGTGATTCTATGCTACTCGTTGTTCCTAATGTGGATGCTTGGAAAGGGTTAGACGTAGATGAGGTTGTCTTCTATCTCCATTTCTGTATCGTTGGCTTAGACTTGTCTTCCTCTTTAGTGGAGTGTAGACTCAACGCAGCTCGTGCCAGTCTCAACTTAGGGATATGTATAAACTTAAACGTATGGTGAAAGTGTGAGCAAATTCAACAATAAGTGTGTGTGATCTTCTCTTGATTGGAGAGAAGTTTCTGGGGGAGAGAGGAGACTATGCATAAACTATTTTCTAGGGGCTTGAGTTCTCTGCATTGGTTGACTCAGTGGTCGTTTAGATCACATAGGCCGCATTTTATCCTAGGCTTGGCCGGGGCTACTCTTTGGTGGTGTGATGTCTTGTTAGGCTTGAAACACCATTGCGGGGGTGGGGACATTGATCCGGCAATGTACTTTTTACGCCATTCCCGGAGATCGTCCTGTCTCTTCTCTATGGCATTAATCATGTCGATAGTGGGAAGAATCTATGAGAAATGAGTACAATGTTGCTCGTAATGATTACCCTGACATATTAGGAAAAATATCCTTGATATGAAGGTTTCATCTAGTTCAGTTCGAGGTCTGATGGGGAACCAACGTCAGAAGGCTGCTAAATCGGGGCAATGGACGACTACATGGTCTATATTTTTGCATAAATTACACATTGGTCATTGCTGCAAAGTGCCATTGGGGGTAACTAGGGGTTTCCTGCTAAGTCGTTCTTTGGTTTTCAAGAACATGACAGATCCACTCATCTCATATGCTTGGGTCATGGAGCTGTCGGTGGACTCGGCGTCCATATCGTCTTCTTGGGAAAGGTAGACTATGGCTGAGCGAAGGCTAGCAAGGGCTAGCCGAAAGCAAGGTATGTAGTGACAATCCTCCAAAAGGTGGTTGTCGGCGCATAACGGGCATGTAAATTGTGCTGCCCGTAGCCCCACGTAGTAAACCCTTTCGATTGGATACCATCTGTGAATGATTTCCAAGGCTGCGCACTCATCGAGGTAGTGGCCGTGTTCATCGCATAGCGTACAACGTATAATGGGAATTAGTGGGGGCCATTCTAAAATCCTATGTTCCTCTTGTAAGTATAGGATGGTACGAGGCTCGTCGTTGACAGACTAGATGGAGGGATCCTCTTGATAGGATCGCTCGACCACGTGTAAGGCGTCCCTATACCGTGGTATCTCTCGACAATGGTGGGTATAGTACCCATAAGTGCCACAGAGAGAGCATGCGTGATTGGTATGCAACAGTTTTCCTTTACCTTTTGAGGTAGGTTTCTTTTTACAGGAACATGGCGTCAAGACGTCTGGTTCGAAGCCAAGGAGTGGATTTAACTCGTCCAGCTCCGGACATATGTGGGTAGGATGGCCTATAACATCGCATATGGCAAAAACTGGAGATTCCCTTTGAATGGCGGGGGTAACCATCTTCTTTCCTCTGTTTTTGGTTTTCTTGGTCGTGATAACCGGTTTCGCAATGGGAACTTCCTTTGCGGGGGCGATCTTGACCGTTTCTTGGGTTGGTTGGGGCTCCTCGAGACTGAGGGACTTTAAACCTACGGTACTAATGTTGGTGGATCTTGTTCCAAAAGGGGGAACGAGGTACCAAACTGGGAACACCAATGATATGTTGGGTAACACCAGTGTTGCCAAAACCTGTTGGGAGACGAAGCTACCTAGAGGGTAGAGGAAAGGGGTTTGGGAGGTGGCGTAGGCTAGAGAGGCTATTATGGCCGATGGCTGAGTGTCACTACTGCTTGAGTCCGTGTCCTGACTAACCTCGGTGCTTGATGTGGACATCATGCACACTGGGGCCCCTGTGGCATCGGGTGATACCTCGGGGATAATGGGAGGATCTCCTAGGAATGACCCTAGGACGGACGACAGTTTGAATTGGCCAGGGCCATATTCTTGGTATCATGAAATACCATCTGTGGTTGTATCTACATTGGGTAGAATTATATCTGTCTTGGTTAGGGGACGCTTCTCGTTGTGCGTCAGTTGGTCGGCAGTAATGATGTGATCCTCCTGGTGGAACATCATAATTCAGAAGACATAGGAGGCTATGGCGGACATGGCGTACATATAAATCTGCCTGAGGAGTATATTGTAATCCAAGTGAGCATCCAAGACTTCAATTTTTATGTGGACCGTCTTGCTGGCTAAACAGACCGGGACGTTTTGGTAGAGGCCGACGGGGGTCGAGGGACGACCTTCATAGGCTCGAAGCGTTATGACCGAGGGTTTTAGTTCGGGAGAACCCAACTTCTGCCAAACATTTTTTGACATGATGCATGACGATGCACCCTCATCTATGACACATCGGTGAATAGTGATATTCTATACCGATACTGGTATCTGGAATGCGACCATGGAAGGAAGCCTAGGGGTGGCTTTGTCTAAATCAAAATCCATCATGCACGTATCAGTAGGGTTGATAGCACCTAATGTGGAAATTAGGGCTTTTCGTTACTTTGGGCATGACTGCAGTACTTCCAACACAGACATAGCAGTGGGTGATTGAGCTAAATCGTCTACGATGCTATAATTATGGGCCGCTTTGGAGTAGTTACCTGCTCGTCTATTAGGTCCCTTTGCCATATTTTTCAATGGCTTTATAGGCATCTTTGAAATGGTCAAAGGTGCAGTCGGCACACTAGTACTAGCCCCTGACGTAGTGGAGTCTGGTGGGGTGTCGTAATTGCAATTCTGTGTTTGAAAAAACATTTCTTCCCCAGTCATGTAAATTTCATGGCTACTTTTCCCGGAATCATCTAGGTTTTGTTGCTGAGTGTTGACCATCCCTTGGTGGGGGAAAGGTTCTTGCATAACAGCGGGTTGCTGGGAAGATCCTCCTTGTCCTCGGTTACTCTGAAGCTTTTTTAGCTCAAGGAGATTAGGACAGTGGTGAGTATAGTTCCCATACTCACCAAATATTGAACAAGAATGGTTTGTTCGCAGAGGTGGCCTTTTTCCTTGTCGTTGGGCATTGCTTGGCTCCTGGTTTTGATTCCTGCTAGAGTTTCCTCTAGTCTGGGATCGCGGTGGGCGTTGTTGGTTGCTGCCCCCCTGTCCAGGGGTCCCTTTGGGCTTGTTTTTTATTTTTTTCTTAACCACGTTTGGAGGGTAGTTCTCCTGGTTATACTGGTGTGGTTGATTCTGGGACGGCTGCACAAAGTTCACATGTGCATTGGTTTGCGTAGGTGTGTCGTGTGCTTGGGACTGAGCATAATGTTGTCCTTTGTTTGCACCTAGTTGTTGGGGGGGAGCTCTTCCGTTAGTGTTTATTCCTGTGTACTGGATCCCCTCAGCCGAAGGATAGGGTCCTCCTTGGTGTTACACTTGTGCCCTACTAGTCAAATATTGTTGAGGCATGTGATGACTTTCAAATCCGGGTTGAGACATGATCTGGGTAGAATTATGTGCGTAACCGAGATTGTGACTACTGCTGCCTAGGTACCCTTGGGTCATTGACCCAATTAGTCCGTCTTCAGAGTTGGACGTGCCTTGCAATTCTTGATAAGTTTGCAGGCGCGAGGCGTTAGGCAGGATATTGTAAATGTATCCTAACTATGTATAAATCAGTTCAAGCTTCTGCGCCTTACTGATTGCGTCCTCTTCGGATGTGGGGTATTTCTACGCCACATCCTTTGAAATCTCCGTCGTCAGAGTTTTCAAGAATAAATCTAAGAGGACCCTGTTAGCCACCTATAATATTTTGTTATACCAAAGGGTGGCTAAGACTTTTTGAGCCTCCAAGGAACAAATTTTATCACTAAAAATTGTTGGCTCTTGAAGACTCCTTGAAGGCCTCATGCCTTTGTCTGAAATCTTCATTTACTATTTCCATTTCATGCTCTGAAATTCTGCTAATTTCATAAGAAGAGACTGCTGAAGAACCATCATTTTCGCCCTTCTCCCACTCAAAACTAACCTTCATATGCTCCCCTTTTTTCTCCGTAAAATCCCCTTTGTTTTCATGATTCATTTTCTCCCCTTCATGAAAATCACTCTTATTAAGGTTGAAGACTCATTCTTTAGCTTTACCGAAACCCCTCAAATAACCCATAGGACTTTATAATAAAGAATTTATGTTATAAAGCCTTACCCTTCTAACCACTTCCCCTTTATCATACCTCGCCATACGTTATTATATAAACTTTATTATAAAAATCATATCATATAATATATGGCCCACCGCTTATCGCAAATTGCAATGTCGCATTATCGCATTTTCCATGGGTTGGTCAATCGACCCATCACTAAAACTTGCTATGCGATCAATCCGCCCGATCGCATATCGCGAAATCGAATTTTCGTTTCGTTTGATTTAATTGATCCATCGCAAATATTTGCGATGCGATCAACACATCGCAAATTCCCTCGCCATCGCACTTTCCACAATCGCGATCGACCCCACCGGGCCCACCGTACGATACCCCCGCCATTCATATAAAAAATGCCTTTTCCCTTTGTAAGTCAAAAAATTTCATATTTCATTGGTTATAAAGGTTTTGCCCATTAAATCCCTTCATCGCGAAAATCGCAAAATCACATTTTTATGTGAAACCCCTGATCACTCATCGCAAATATTTGCGATGCGATTTTGCGATCTCTTTAACCACCTCTGAATAAAATCTCCACCATTGGATGCAGCCATCCAACGGCCACGATCTTTCCCGCCTTCTGAAGCAGTCTAAACCTAAAAACGCAGGATTTCTTAATTGTTTTTGTGTTTTGCAGGTGTTTTAATGGTTTTCCATTGTATAAAGAAGGAAAGCTGAGGGTTAGGAAAGACGTTTCCTGTGCCTTCGAGCTATTAAAAAGAACCATTCACAGGTTTGAATTCGATGATTTATCAATGTTTCATGAGCGTTGATAGCACGTAAAATGGCCTGTGCGGCCCTGCACATCGACAAGACACTATTTTATTCAAAAATAGTTAAAGAGTATAAGTTTGAAGACAGAGCACAGCAGAATGAATATTGAAGACATTTTTACGGGGATTACGGCTAAGACGGTTATCAAAAGCCTAATCCCCAACTCAAAACGTAGTTTAAAGAAAACCTAAAGTGTTTTATCAGACAGAAGCCTCCACCGCCACATCTGAGGCAAATTGATTCCTCAGCTACCACAGAGCCACCTGTTGCCTCAAACCTTTCAAAACAGAGGCCGAAGTTATTGAAGAAAATCAGATATTCGCCTCCAGCACAGCCAGGAAATTACTGCTGCAAGGAACTTAAATGCAACAAATATCTGCAGAGTTACTCCCGTATTACGCAGAACCTCAAAGTCAAATAAAGCTCCCACCGAGATTTAATATTTATTTTAAAACAGTTAATACAGTGATCCACCTGTAAACTTCTCCATCAAGCCTCTCAAAGGGCCGAGAAGTCTTCATTATGTATTAATTGTAATTGAGATCTTTTATCAGATCTCACCTCCTCATCCTTCTATATATACTACAGCAAAAGATGAGTGAGGGGGTGGGTTGTTGTTTGATCGCAAGTTGTAACTTTGAAACTCTCTGAAATAAATATACAAGTCTGTAGAAGTTGAAAAACGAATTGAAGTTTTGGATGTCTTGATGATGTTGTTGCACGTCTGTTCCTGAGAAGGCTCTATCATTGGATCCCTGAGCTCGGCTGTTGGTGAAGTATTCTGAATTGTTCTATGTTTTTTCCTGTTTTCATTATGTTCCATAATTTCTTACTACAGTAGGTTGAAAGTCTTAGACTAAGAAATGACTCCTGGAAGCACCTTAGATCTGTTCATCCTTCACTATTTTATGTTTTCTTCTGCTGAAGTATTTTAGAGGCTTTAAACTTTCTCTTTAGTCTTCATGCTTGTTTATTTCTATAATAGCTTAAATAATTGGTTTCAGCATGATTTATGGTCTTCCCTGCTTGTCTGCTATCACTTGTAAGCTGTTATTGAAGTCTCCCTTTGAAGTACCATTGTTTTAAGTTAATCAAAGAGGTTAGATTCGATCTTGCCCTTTACCATTGCTTGAGCAGTTGTTTTGAAGGTCTTTATAGTTGTAAGCATAGATGTTATTTAGGTGTTCCCTCTTCTATGACTGCAATTATTAGTGAATCTTTTATGTTTTCTAAAGTCCTTTAAAACAAAATCATTGAGGAAATAGGGTGTTCCCTGAATCTTAGATTTCATTTTAAAAAGTTGTCTTGAAATCATTATTTGCTTAAAGAATGTTTGTAGAATTTATGGTTAGCCCTGTCTATCAAATATCTCTTTATTTTTAAGTTATGTTTTCAATTTCCCTTTTTTGAGAATTAAAATTCTCTTTCCAAATCATTAATGTTCACTTCATTCCAAAAAACAAAAGGATCTTGTGGCCAAGTTAGATTTTCCCTTTGATATCCCATATCCCTTGAGGAGTTTGTTATGATCTTATTTTGAATCCATTACCCAATGAACCAGATATTTCCTCTTTCTGTCTATCTTTCCTAGACCTTTCATGTTCTGTTGTATCAACTCAACCCAACCAAACAAAACATCTGCACTTAATAACTAGTCTAAAAACCATACTCAAAGCACACAAGATAAAACTTTGCAAACATATATTTGAGAGATCCCTCTATGAGAACAGGAGGACTAGATCCTGGAACTCTAAATATTGGTTCTGATGTTGCCTTGTCTTTTGATTTTCCAAACTGTCAAAACACGGGACACCAACATAATGGCAATCACGGTGGGACCTACTAAGAATTAGAGGTTTCCAAAACCTTTCTTTAAACTTTTTAGGGTCCAGTATAACATAAGTAACTCTCTTCAAGAACTACCTAACAAATGGTAATTATGATAGGACTTAATCAAATCAGTAACAAACTAAGGAACCCTTAGGATTCTTGTAAAGCCTTACCAAACCTTGAAGGAACCAGTTACCAAGCCATAAGAGCAACTCTGTTTGTTTGAACACCTTAGCTAAGTGAAAAATCAGACTTAGAACACTCTCTTAACCTATAAAACCAAAATAACTCAAAAAAACCCAAAAAACATCTCAAGTTTGGCTTCATAATAAACATTGGTAGTGGACCATAAAACCTTTTACCTCCTTAGGAGCTAAAAACTTCCACTTGGCGACTCCATAGTCCTTAGCAGACCTTAAGACTCCACTGGGAAGAACCCTTATCATTATAATATCATTCAAACTCAGTTAGAGGACTGTAGGATTAAGATTTGTGTAAACATATTAGTTAACCCCTCAAAGATTGTCATACTTGGTTAAACTTTTCTTATTAGTTGGGTCTCAAAACACAGCATAGTGGCTTCTAAAAAGATTCACACTAGAGCCCATCCAGACCCTAATCCACCTAAGATAGTTGATAACCCAGAAAGTATCCTTTGGAAGTCTCCTAGGATTAAATTATCAATTGTTTTCAGATCACCCTTGAGAGCTAATTCAGTCCCTGAAAATCTTTCAGCTCTACAACAATCACAAGTTGACCTAGTAAACCCGTTTAGAACTAGGTAATTTGATGATATAATCCAGTTAGACTCTGAATCTTCGCTTTCATCCCCGGAGACAAGTAAACATCCTGGTAGTAGAGAAACAACACCTCCTGATTTACATTTCCTTCACAACCTAGGTGTCTCTCATCCAACATCAGCTCAGCAGTCTACTCCTGGTCCATCCACTTCTACTCATCCTACATCCACTGTTCAAACCACCACACCTCAGCCCACTTTCCCTTTTTTCAATCCACCTGTGAATCCACCTCCACCTTTTTCCATGGCCGCATGGTATGCTCCCTTAGTCCTTCCCGTACCACTAGTCAATCTTCCACAGGACTATCAGTCCAAGATTCCATTGTATGATGCTAACAATGCTGTAACTGCATCACAACATGTGGATATGATGAATGACTACTTTGACAGAAACGAAATTGATGATGATTCTGTCAAACTTAGATTATTTTCTCAGAGCTTTGGGGGAGAAGTAAGAAAATGGTTTAAAGGTTTAGCCCCCCGCAGTGTTAATGATCTCCAAGCCTTTCATCAAACGTTCCTAAACAAATGGGAAGTAAAGAAGAATCCTCTTCAAGTCCTTGCTGATTACAACAACCTCCGTAGGAACCTTGGGGAGAGTGTACAAGCCTATTGTACTAGGTTTAACAGTTTATATAATGCACTTTCCCCAGAACTAAAACCTCCACAAGGCTCAGCCTTAAACAAGTTTCCTGAAGGATTTGACTCTGACATGACTTATTCACTAAGAGAAAGAGATTTTGCAACTCTTGAAGATATGCAAAGGGGTGCTCTTTCTGTGGAAGTCAACTTAATAGAAAAGAGAGCAAGAATGAAAACTGAGAAGAGAGTATCTTTTAGAGAGGAATACCCTCCTTCTACTTCAAGCTCAAAAATGGAGAGAATGATGGAAGATATGATGAAAGAGATGAGCATAATTAAGAAAGCACAAGCAAATCAAAACCAAACTGCACTTCAAAACAATCAAAACAGAAATAGAAATCAGAATTATAGAAGAGATAACAATCAAGATAAGCAAAAAGAGAGTGACCAAAAAATTAGACCTCCCTTTCAACAGAACTATGTAGATCAATATGAGGAAGACAGGGAGTTGGAAAGGTTGGAAGAATCACATGTAAACTTGGTTGGATCAGATAGTGGGGAGGATTTTTTCCTCACTAAGGAAGAACAAGGTTTCTTCTCCGATGATCAAAATAAAAACACCTATGAAGATTCTGATGACTATAGATTAGGTTTTGAAAATGAAATCATGGAGGTACACAAGCAGTACGATCTTAGGAGTAAGGGAAGTATAGAGAATTCAAAAGATAAGAATTCTAGCACTGCTGTCAAGAAGAACATGGAAAACCAGTCCAAAAAGACAGCAGAAAAAACCAAAATTTTGCCCAGAAAACCAGATTTAAACAAAGACAAGGGAATCCAGCCAAATGTTGAAAAGAGTACCCCTAGCACTTCAGCTAGTGGTCCTAATAAAAATGTTCCTATCACTAGTCCAAACAAGGTTCAGCAAATCAAAGCTGCTGAAAAGAATTCAATTGAGAAAACAGATGTAATATTAACAAGTCAATTATTCCTTTCAGCCTTGAGGGGGAGATTGCTAAGATAAAAATTACCATCCCCCTAGCTGAACTAGTAACCCAAGATGTGTACAAAAACCAAGTTTTGAAAGCTTTGAACTTAGGAAGTGATACTGATACCTTAAACTTGACAGATGACAAACCTGAGCTTTTGTTTGGCCCAGAGGTTGAAGGAAAATATCAAGAAGGACCAGTCCCTCCCTTCTATGTCAGTTTGAACATACACAATAATATTTTACACAATGCCATGTTAGATTCTGGAGCTTCACACAATCTAATGCCCAAGGTAGTAATGGAAAGCTTAGGCTTGGAAATTACTAAACCATACAAAGATTTGTATTCTTTTGACTCAAGCAGAGTCAAATGTTTGGGTTTAATCAAATATTTATGTGTTAACCTAGCTCAGATCCCTGCCAAGAATCTAGTGATGGATATCGTTGTAGCTGAAATTCCCCCTAAGTATGGCATGCTCTTGTTAAGATCATGGGGAGCCAAACTTCAGGGAAGCCTTCAAATGGACATGTCTTATGCCACCATCCTTGTTTTTAACCAAAACTGAAGACTATACAGAGAATCCCACATGAATTACATGGTGAGTAACATGGACAAACCAAACAACACTCCAATCTATTCTATTCAATCAAGTTTAGATTCCTTTATCTTGTATAACGAAGATGAAATTACTCAACAAGATAAAGAAAACATAGACCCAATCAGTTCACCAGAACAATCCAATCTTACCTCCAATCAACTTCAAAACATTGACAATCAACAGCAACAAGAAAATGAAAATGAGTCAAATATACTTTGGACAATAAAATTCGATGGATCCTGTAATAAAACCAGTGCAGGGGTAGGTGTCTGGATTCAAAACACAAATCAGCGTTTCTCATACAAGTTAGACTTCCCATGCACTAACAATATTGCTGAGTATGAAGCACTTCTCCTAGGCTTACAACTGCTTAAAAAGTTAGAAGCCCGAAAGGTATCTATTTTAGGGGATTCTGAACTTATCATCAAAAAAATCAAAGGAGAATACTCAGCCAAGAATCCAAGGCTTATGGACTATCAAAATGCTGCCCTTGACCTATTAAAAACTTTCGAAAAATATCAACTCATTTTCATCCCTAGAGCACTGAATCATCTGGAAAATGAACTTGCCTTCACTGCCAGCAATTGCCAAGTACCTGAGATAAATGAACAACTCAGTATAAAGGTGAAACACAGAGCTGCTGTGCCTGATAATGAAGATCACTGGCAGGTGTTTGAATCTGACAAACACATAGATGATTTCATGAAATCAGAAAGTAATTTCGGCATACCAACACCAGAAACTAGCCATAAAGAAAACTGTTTGTATATTGAACAAATTCCCGAGGCCGAAATAACATATCCTGCTAGTATAAATCATTGTGAGAATCCTTTTGAAGCAGAGATAGTGAACAAAGAAGACCAAGAAGACTTGGAAGTCTTACGATGAAAAAATGATAAAATCCCAAGAGGTCTCACACCTTTAGAACACATGTTTGATCTCAACGATGTAGCTAAAGAAACAAGAATGGAGCCTATGGAAACAAATGTAGAAGAGCATAACATAGGCACTATAGCAGAACCCAGGATGATCAAGTTATCCAGCACCCTCCTAGCGCACATAAAATTGCAATACATAGAGATTTTCAAAGAATTTAAAGATGTGTTTGCGTGGGAATACAAAGACTTGAAATCATATGATACCAACATCATCCAGCATAAAATCCCCTTGAAGGAAAATCAAAAGCCTTTTAAGCAAAAACTAAGGAGAATAAATCCCCTTTTACTACCTTTAGTTAAGGCAGAAATTGAGAAGATGTACAATGTTGGGATCATAGTACCCATTAGATTTTCAGAATGGGTATCAAACTTAGTTTCTGTTAGAAAGAAAACAGGGGAAATCAGGCTCTGTATTGACTTCAGAAATTTAAACAGAGCCTCTTTAAAAGACAACTACCCCTTACCCAAGATGGACCATAGACTTCAAAGGGTAGTTGGGTCAAGAAGAATATCCCTATTAGATGGGTTCTCGGGCTACAATCAGGTGTTAGTGTTCCCAAGTGATCAAATCAAAACTGCTTTTACCACACCTTGGGGCACCTTTATGTATGTCAAAATTCCTTTCGGATTAATGAATGCAGGGGCCACCTTCCAAAGGGCCATGGACATAGCCTTCTCTGAAGATATTGGCTATTTTATAATTATTTACCTTGATGACATAACTGTTTTCTCAAAAACTGATGAAGAGCATTTGATTCACCTAAGGAAGGTTTTTGAGAAGTGTAGGAAATTTGGCTTATCACTGAATCCCAAGAAGACCCTCTTTGGTCTCCAAGAAGGGAAACTTCTTGGTCATATAATTTCACAAGAAGGAATCAAAATAGACCCTACAAGGATAGATGGCATATTGCAAATTAGCCATCCTAGAAGCCTCAAAGAATTGCAATCTTTCATTGGAAAGATAATTTTTTTGAGAAGGTTTATTCCCAACCTTGCTGAGCTATTAAAAAACATCACACACATGCTTAAGAAAAACGTGGGTGTAAAATGGTCTTTGCCAGCTAAACAATCATTCGAACTGGTCAAACAAGCTCTTACTCAAACACCAGTCCTGATTAGTCCTAATTTTACCAAAGACTTTTACATTTTTTCTTTTGCATCTGAACATACAATAGCTGCAGTTTTGCTTCAAAAGAATGATTTAGGGAAAGAACAACCAATATCCTTCTTTAGTAGGGCCTTAAGAGATGCTCCTCTCAAATATAACATCATGGAGAAGCAAGCCTTAGCATTAGTGAAAGCATTAAAGGACTTTAGGGTCTACATTTTACACTCTCACATAATTGATTTTGTTCCACATACTATTGTCAAGGATATTCTAAGTCAAGACCCTGATGGTAAAAGGGGAAAATGGATTGCAACTATTCTTGAATATGACTTAGAAATTAGGCCCACCAAACTAGTTAAGGGGCAAGGATTAGAAAAACTTATGGCTGAGTCTAACTTCCAAGCACTAGACATGAATATGGTGGATGTGTTGGAAGAAATGGAAGAATATGATGCTCCTTTTATTAGGGAAAATTTTCTGAATTCCCCTTGGTATACTGACATTGTTTATGTGCTTTTATATTTAAATGCTCCTCCTTCTTGTCTAAAACTAAAGCTAGATTTTTGAAACAGAAAGCTCTGAGTTTTTGCATATTAGATGGGGTGTTATATTGGAAAAATGTTGTTGGAATTTTGCTTAAATGTTTACTTGAAGATGATGCAGAAAAAATCATGCACGAGTTGCATGATGGTGAATGTGGAGGACACCTCTACTGGAAGGCCACAGCAAACAAAATTCTCAGATCGGGTTACTATTGGCCTACCCTTTTCCCAGACACTCAGAAGTTGGTCATGTCTTGCCATAAGTGTCAGATCTTTGATGGCAAGAGAAAACTCCTTCCCTTACCTTTACGTCCTATCAGAGTTGAGGCACCTTTTCAACAATGGGGGTTGGACTTCATTGGGGAAATTCATCCATCCTCCTCAGCTCAACATAAGTGGATCCTCACAGCCACTGAATTCTTCACTAAATGGATAGAAGCTATACCTACCAGGAATGCTAATGACTCTGTCATTATCAAGTTTCTTGAAACCCATATCCTATCCAGATTTGGTTGTCCCAGAAAAATCATAACAGACAATGCTGTTGCTTTCAAATCTAAGAAGATGGTTGATTTTTGTCACAAATACCATATAACCTTAGGTCATTCCACTGCTTACTATCCCCAAGGAAATGGATTAGCTGAATCCTCCAACAAGAGCCTCATTAATATCATTAAAAAGTTGTTGGAACAGAATCAAAAATCATGGCACAGTAAGCTGGTTCATGCCTTATGGGCTGATAGATTAACTACAAAGAAATCAATAAATATGTCCCCCTATCAGTTAGTTTATGGCATGGATGCAATTTTTCCTACCTCATTGGGAGTTCCAGTCATGAAGCTCCTTCAAGAAATGCAGATTGAAGAAAATTATATGCAGAGGAGGATCAACCAAACAATCCATTTACAGCAGACCAGAGAAGAAGTTTATGAAAGAACACAGTTAGTCCAAGAAAAAATGAAGAAGCTATTTGATAAGAGGACTAAGGCAAACAATTTCTAGGTTGGAAGTGTTGTTCTTAAATGGGATTCAAGAAGAGAAGAGAAGGGGAAACATGGAAAGTTTGAGAACTTGTAGAAAGGGCCCTATATTATTCATGTTGAGAGGGGTCATAATACATTTTTCTTGAAAGAATTGAATGGAGAAGACCTATATGGAGGGCCTGTCAATGGCAGGATGCTCAAGCATTACTTCTGCCAATAATCTTAAGTTTCAAAGCATTGTTGTTTTACCATTGTAAATATCAAGATCTAAACCGTTGCATTCAAAGTTATGAAAAATTAAAAATACAAAAACAATAGAGAGAAAGAAAAGAGGGAAGAAATAAAAATAAGAAAGGCAAAACCCCGTGCCCAAAAAGAGAAACAAATCTGAAAGTGTGCAAGCTTAAATTCCACTCCTGAAAAACACACTTCTAGTTAGTCAAACAGCCTAATCTTGACTAATTAGTTTTGAATTTTCTACTGATAGGGTAGTGAATTTGATTTGCCAAACTATTTAATCTTGGTTTATCAGTAGATAGATTAGGATAGAAATTAAGGGTTCAAACATGTTTGAAATCTGAACCTAAGTTTCCAAAGAGAGATGACTCAAATATGTTTTATTTTCTTGAGTCAGAAACAAAGATAAACTGGTTCTAAACAGCTCAAAATCTGAACCGGAAAACAAGGAAGAAACAGCTCAAATAAAGTCAAAACAAAGCTGTTATAAGAGTGAAGTAAGTGCTTGAATTTTCAGATCTTAAGCCATCCAATTTTGATTTATTTTTCTGCAAAATAATGTCTATGCGCAGCTTGTTTTTATGCCATAGATCACAGCAAGTCAAACAGCTTAATCTTGACTTCGCTGTTTTTAATTTTCTGTTATAGAATTTAGAGAATAAAAATCTGTTAGACTGTTTAATCCTAACAGATGGATAGAATAGGTAGAGAATCATATGGGCTCAACTGTTTAAACTGAGTCCATGGAGAAATAAGGAGTAGAAATAGATTAGATTTCCTGCTTTCAAAAGAATAAAATGTCGTGTAAAGAGTTTGCGAATCCAAGTGCACTCTGATGAAGAAAAAATGTTAGATCTGTAGGATTGGGTAGGTAAAAAGTTTTTTGATGAAAGATCCATTATTTTGTAGCTGCTAATATATTTCAAGATCATCCCACCAAAGGAAAGGCAGCCCAATGGATCAGGCACAAGTCAGTGTCCCAGAGAAATCAAGTTTGAATTCTTGATGCCTTCAAGAAGGCACCGTCCCCAAGTGGAGCCACTGTTAGCCACCTATAATATTTTGTTATACCAAAGGGTGGCTAAGACTTTTTGAGCCTCCAAGGAACAAATTTTATCACTAAAAATTGTTGGCTCTTGAAGACTCCTTGAAGGCCTCATGCCTCTGTCCGAAATCTTCATTTACTATTTCCATTTCATGCTCTGAAATTCTGCTAATTTCATAAGAAGAGACTGCTGAAGAACCATCATTTTCGCCCTTCTCCCACTCAAAACTAACCTTCATATGCTCCCCTTTTTTCTCCGTAAAATCCCCTTTGTTTTCATGATTCATTTTCTCCCCTTCATGAAAATCACTCTGATTAAGGTTGAAGACTCATTCTTTAGCTTTACCGAAACCCCTCAAATAACCCATAGGACTTTATAATAAAGACTTTATGTTATAAAGCCTTACCCTTCTAACCACTTCCCCTTTTTCATACCCCACCGTACGTTATTATATAAACTTTATTATAAAGTTCATATCATATAATATATGGCCCACTGCTTATCACAAATCGCAATGTCGCATTATCGCATTTTCCATGGGTTGGTCAATTGACCCATCGCTAAAACTTGCTATGCGATCAATCCGCCCGATCGCATATCGCGAAATCGCATATTCATTTCGTTTGATTTAATTGATCCATCGCAAATATTTGCGATGCGATCAACACATCGCAAATTCTCTCGCCATCGCACTTTCCACAATCGCGATCGACCCCGCCGGGCCCACCGTACGATACCCCTGCCATTCATATAAAAAATGCCTTTTCCCTTTGTAAGTCGAAAAATGTCATATTTCATTGGTTATAAAGGTTTTTCCCATTAAATCCCTTCATCGCGCAAATCGCAAAATCGCATTTTTATGTGAAACCCCTGATCACTCATCGCAAATATTTGCGATGCGATTTTGCGATCTCTTTAACCGCCTCTGAATAAAATCTCCACCGTTGGATGCAGCCATCCAACGGCCACGATCTTTCCCGCCTTCTGAAGCAGTATAAACCTAAAAACGCAGGATTTCTTAATTTTTTTTGTGTTTTGCAGGTGTTTTAATGGTTTTCCATTGTATAAAGAAGGAAAGCCAAGGGTTAGGAAAGACGTTTCCTGCGCCTTCGAGCTATTAAAAAGAACCATTCACAGGTTTGAATTCAATGATTTATCAATGTTTCATGAGCGTTGATAGCACGTAAAATGGCCTGTGTGGCCCTGCACATCGACAAGACACTATTTTATTCAAAAATAGTTAAAGAGTATAAGTTTGAAGACAGAGCTTAGCAGAATGAAGATTGAAGACATTTTTACGGGGATTACGGCTAAGACGGTTATCAAAAGCCTAATCCCCAACTCAAAACACAGTTTAAAGAAAACCTAAAGTGTTTTATCAAACAGAAGCCTCCACCGCCACTTCTGAGGCAAATTGATTCCTCAGCTACCACAGAGCCACCTGTTGCCTCAAACCTTTCAAAACAGAGGCCGAAGTTATTGAAGAAAATCAGATATTCGCCTCCAGCACAGCCAGGAAATTACTGCTGCAAGGAACTTAAATGCAACAAATATCTGCAGAGTTACTCTCGTATTACGCAGAACCTCAAAGTCAAATAAAGCTCCCACCGAGCTTTAATATTTATTGTAAAACAGTTAATACAGTGATCCACCTGTAAACTTCTCCATCAAGCCTCTCAAAGGGCCAAGAAGTCTTCATTCTGTATTAATTGTAATTGAGATCTTTTATCAGATCTCACCTCCTCATCCTTCTATATATACTACAGCAAAAGATGAGTGAGGGGGTGGGTTGTTGTTTGATCGCAAGTTGTAACTTTGAAACTCTCTGAAATAAATATACAAGTCTGTAGAAGTTGAAAAATGAATTGAAGTTTCGGATGTCTTGATGATGTTGTTGCACGTCTGTTCCTGAGAAGGCTCTATCATTGGATCCCTGAGCTCGGCTGTTGGTGAAGTATTCTGAATTTTTCTATGTTTTTTCATGTTTTCATTATGTTCCATAATTTCTTACTACAGTAGTTTGAAAGTCTTAGACTAAGAAATGACTCCTGGAAGCACCTTAGATCTGTTCATCCTTCACTGTTTTATGTTTTCTTCTGCTGAAGTATTTTAGAGGCTTTAAACTTTCTCTTTAGTCTTCATGCTTGTTTATTTCTATAATAGCTTAAATAATTGGTTTCAGCATGATTTATGGTCTTCCCTTCTTGTCTGCTATCACTTGTAAGCTGTTATTGAAGTCTCCCTTTGAAGTACCATTGTTTTAAGTTAATCAAAGAGGTTAGTTTCGATCTTTCCCTTTGCCATTGCTTGAGCAGTTGTTTTGAAGGTCTTTATAGTTGTAAGCATAGATGTTATTTACGTGTTCCCTCTTTTATGACTGCAATTATCAGTGAATCTTTTATGTTTTCTAAAGTCCTTTAAAACAAAATCTTTGAGGAAATAGGGTGTTCCCCGAATCTTAGATTTCATTTTAAAAAGTTGTCTTGAAATCATTATTTTCTTAAAGAATGTTTGTAGAATTTATGGTTAGCCCTGTCTATCAAATATCTCTTTATTGTTAAGTTATGTTTTCAATTTCCCTTTGTTGAGAATTAAACTTCTCTTTCCAAATCATTAATGTTCACTTCATTCCAAAAAACAAAAGGATCCTGTGGCCAAGTTAGATTTTCCCCTTGATATCCCATATCCCTTGAGGATTTTGTTATGATCTTATTTTGACTCCATTACCCAATGAACCAAATATTTCCTCTTTCTGTCTATCTTTCCTTGACCTTTCATGTTCTGTTGTATCAACTCAACCCAACCAAACAAAACATCTGCACTTAATAACTAGTCTAAAATCCATACTCAAAGCACACAAGATAAACCTTTGCAAACATATATTTGAGAGATCCCTCTCTGAGAACAGGAGGACTAGATCCTGGAACTCTAAAGATTGGTTCTGATGTTGCCTTGTCTTTTGATTTTCTAAACTGTCAAAACACGGGACACCAACATCGTCAAGTTTAGCTTTGCATAAACTGCGATGCTGCCTCCACTCATGAAGATGGTCAGAGATATGGACGGCGGGGGTTTTTCTAAAATGAGTCAGTAACTCCATTCCTGAATCATGGTGAATGGGTATCTGAAAATAAGTGAGGAATGCGGTAGCGAGGGCGCTAAAGGTTTCATGTGAAGCGGGAGGTTGCTCCACGTACCATTTCGTGGCTACTCCCGTAAGAGTGCATTGAAATAGCCTCAATCAAATATTGACGTCGATGATACTATTCGATGAGCACCATAGGTGAAAGGTCATTATATTATTACCTGGGTCTTCCACTTGCTTGCCTTCGAACTTTGGTATATCCGAAGGGAGCTTTGTGGGCATGGGAAGCCATGAAGGATCGTGTGCGATGGGGTTGTTTGTGAGCTTGGTTAAATCGGGTAGATTTAACGCAGCTAAGAAGGGTGACTGGGGGGTTGACGCCATGGCAACGTGTGAAGATACGAAGTTCTGGTTAGAACGAGGGTTAGTCTGTGACGTACCCTAATGTGTGTTCAGCTGGATTCCCGAATGGGACGCGCTCCTCTTCCCCCTAGGGGTCAAGGGGGGAGTGGTGTGCGGCGTGGTGTTGGGAGACCGACTAGGGTTCCCAACTATGGTTGCTCCAATGAAGGATGAACCAATGATGGTGGCAGCATTCTGTCTTTGATGCCTAAATGGTGAAATACTTAGAACCCCTCCCTATAATGGGGGGACGTCCAAAAGACGCCTAGATCGAAGAGGTTCCGTTGGGACCGTTTGGGTGTCGACCAGGTTAGGTTTTGGAAAAATTTGAGGGGATAGAGTCTAGGTCAAAGAAAAATTATGGCCACATACATAAAACAAAGTGAAAATAAAATGATTTTCCCTTTAACTTAATCTATGTAATCAATCAAGAAAAAAAGATGGTTTTTGTTTGTTTTGCGCATGATACTCAAAATCCTAGAAGACCTATGCATCGTCACACACTCAAAAGTAACTGGACCTTGAGAATATTTCTTGTGAGTGCTGGCACAACGTCCCGTAAGAGCTGGCGACGCCCCCAGTTAGTTGAAGTGAATCCACCAAGCTAAGGGTAGAGGGTCTAGCACTTGCCTGCACTGTCACCTATAGGGTAAAGGATGCCCTAGTTTTTGGCCACTAAGAACCACCGTCCCACGTGAGCGTTCGAGTCTTGGGCTTCTTGGTAGTCATCTAGCAGTATCGAGTATCAGTCGGGTTAGGTAGCCCCAACTGATACCGCATGCACTTCGTCTAAGCCTAACCCCCTCTGAATCGAGTCTCTGCCGCACTCGATTTTTCTTTTCCGTGGGCTGATAGGTGGATTTTGAAGCTCCCAAAATACACAACTTCTATGTTTCAATATGAAGTGTGATCAAGGAGGCTTATTGGATGCCTACCCCCTTGATCCTAACTTATTCTATAAATTCTCTTGTGGCCCCTGTGTGGAGAATTTAGTGAGTTTGTTTAAGTTAGTTTTAGGTGGCTCTCTTTGCTTAGTAGGTGAGTGTGTGTAAGCATAAGGTGAACAAGATCATAGTTTGAACATTTGGATATCGGTGATCCTTTATGTTGGTGTCCCGTGTTTTGATAGTTTGGAAAATCAAAATACAAGGCAACATCACAACCAATCTTTAGAGTTACAGGATCTAGTCCTCCTGTTCTCAAAGATGGATCTCTCAAATGTTCATTTTGCAAAGGTTTATCTTGTGTGCTTTGAGTATAGATTTTAGACTAGTTATTAAGTGCAGGTGTTTGATTGTTTGTTTGGTTGAATTGATATAGCAAAATATGAAAGGTCTAGGAAAGGTAGGTAGAAAGAGGAAGTATTAGTTTCATTGGGAAATGGAGTCAAGAAGAGGTCATAACATACTCATCAATGGATATGGGATATCAGAGGGAAAATATAACTTGGCCGTAGGATCATTTGGTTTTGGAATGAGATGGACATTAATGATTTGGGAAGAGAAGTTTAATTCTCAACAAAGGGAATTTGAAAACACAACTTGAACAATAAAGAGCTATTTGATAGATAGGGCTAACCATGAATTATAAAAATCACGCTTTAAGCAAATAATGACTTCAAAACAACTTTTTAAATGAAATCTAAGATTCGGGGAACACCCTATTTCCTCAAAGATTTTATTTCAAATGACTTAGAAAACATAAAAAATTCACTAATAATTACGATCATAGAAGAGGGAACACCTAAATACATCTATGATCACAACTATAAAGACCTTTAAGCCAACTTTTCAAGCGAGGATAAGGGGCAAGATTAGAACAGACCTCCTTAGCTCACTGTAAACAAGGAAACTTCAAAGGGAGACTTCAATAACAGCCTTTAAGTGGCAGAAAACAAGCAGGGACAACCATAAATCATGTTGAAACCAACTACTCGAGCTATTAAGGAAATAAACAAGCTTGAAGACTAAAGAGAGAGATTAAAGACTCTAAAATACTTCAGCAGAATAAAACATAAAATAGTGAAGGATAAACAGGTCTAAGGTGCTTCCAAGAGTCAGTTCTTAGCCTAAAACTTTCATCCTACTGTAGAAAGAATTTATGGAACAAAATGAAAACAGGGGAAAACATTAAACAGTTCAGAATACTTCACCAACAGCCAAGCTCATGAATCTAATGATAGAGACTTCTCAGGAACAAGCATGCGACAACATCATCAGGGCTTCCAAGACTTCAATTTGTTCTTCAACTTCAACAGACTATGTATTATTTCAGAGAGTTTCAGTATTACAACTAGTGATCAACCGACCAAGCAACCAACAATTTCTCATCTTCTACAGAAGTATTTATAGAAGAATGAGGAGGCGAGATCTAATAAAATATCTCCCAAGATAATTAATACAGTCTTAATGGCTTCTCGGCCTTTGAGGGGCTCGATGGAGAAGCGTACAGGTATTCTCACTGTATTAATTGATTTACATTTAAGATTAAGCTCGGTGGGAGCTTTTGTTGACTTTTAAGGCTCTGTGTCATGTTGTAGTAACTCTGCTGATATTTTTGCATTAAGTTCTTTGGCAGAATTAACTATTTGGTTGCGTTGAGGCAAATATCTGATTTTTATCAATAACTTTAGCCTCTGTTTGAATGCTTTGAGGCACAGGTGGCTTTGTGGTAGCTGGGAGGAATTAATTGGCCTCTGTTGTGGCAGTGGAGGCCTTTCTGTTTGATGATCCTTTGATTTGTCTTCCATTTTGTTTTAATTTAGAGGATTAGGTTTTTGATAATCAATCTTAGCCGTAATCCCCAAAAATCTGTCTTCAATCTTCTGTTCTGGTGTGTTTTTCCTTCGACACTGATACTCTTTGATTGTGATTTCACTCACTGTGTCTTGTTGATGTGCGGCACTGCATAGGGCTCATGAGGCATCAATGCCCATGAAGCATTGTCGAGACATGGAAATTTAACCCTGCGAAATGGCTTCCTTTTATGAATCAAAGGCACGAGAATCGTCATTCCCAGCCTTCGGATTTTTCTTTCAAAATAATGGAAAAGACCATTAAACACCTGCAAAATACAAAACTAATTTAAGAAATCCTGCGGTTATTGGGTAAAACTGCTTAGAAGGCTATGGGGAGGAGCGTGGCCGTTGGATGGAATCATCCAACGATGTAGATTCTTCTGCAAAGGTCAGAAGGAGAGCAAAGGAAGAAATAAGTCAGAACCGTTGATCGCGCAGAGATCAATGGTGGGGATTACGCGTTAAAATCCTCTTGGTGGAAGGCGAAGGGCGATGAAACCATGAGGGAAAAATCTGGGACCGTCCGATCTGGACACGTGGACGGTCCATATCGAATCGGAGGACTTATGATCGGAGGAGGAAAGAGGGAGGGTGTTACGAAAATCTCTGATGCGATTAGATGCAGGCCGTTGATCTGAGGGCCAGATCAACGGTGGGGAATGAATTAGGAATCGGCGATTAGAGGTGGGTTGATGTGATGGTGCGGTCGGGGAAGGCTGATGCGATTGAGAGATCGGGGAATGACCGATGTGATTTATGTGATTGGGCCATCGCAATCGGAGGTGGGGAAAAAAAATTAAAAATGCACCCAAAGGAAAATTCCGATGCGATAAGCATTGGCCGTCGGATTGGCCAATCGATCAACGACGGAGGATAGGTCCCGACCAATGAAACGAGCGGGACTCTTTATTTTATACGAAAACCCAAAACTTAAATGAAAACAAAGGTTTTATTACATCGGGTGGGTTTATATTTATGATATGGATAGGCGCCCGGCTGTGGGGCCTTTGGACTTTGTGGAAAACAAAAAAGGTCGGGGCGTATATAAGAGGGCCAATCGCAATCGAAGGTTGGGGCTCGGTCTTTCAATCTACCCATTATTAAAATCTTTCGATGCGATTAAGCGCTCATATGGCTTAGTGCCTGGTTCTAGCACCAGGGCATATGGTGGGGAAGTGGTTTAGGCTTAGCCCAAGGGGGCTTAAATCTTTATACAAAAAGGCTTTTTTTATGATTTTTTCAATGTTTTTCAATGGGTTTTGAGGATTTTGGCAGAGTTAAAAAGGAGTTTTAAACTCTGTAGAGAGGATTTTATGAAGGGGAAATGGGAAACAAATGGAAAATAAAAGAATTCCATGGGAATGAAAGGGGTAAAAATGAAGGTTAGCTTGAAGTGGAAAAAATGGAAAAGGGTGTTTTGTAGCAGTCTTTCCTCTATGGAATTAGTAGAATTTCTGAGTTTAAAATGGAAACAGCAGTGAAGATTTAGACAAAGGGTATGAGGCCTTCAAGAGTCTTCAAGAGATAAAATTCTTTAGCAATAAGACTTGTTTCTTGAAGGCTCCAAAAATGATTTAGCCAGCATTTGATATGACAAATTTTATAGCTGACTAACACTTTACAAAGAACCCCTAGTTAAACTACGTTATCTTGTTCCTGGCTCAAAATAGAAAACTTGTGAGGATAATGGGCCACTTTCAAATATTCCTAGTTAATCTATGTGACTAACTAAAGGGATATGGAGAATATAAAAAATAGAGCGTTCATATGCTTGCCTAGGATCACCAAAGGGTGCAAAGGCAGCAGATATTACTTGCTCTAATCAGTGATTCAATCCTAGTCCCAAAATTTCCTAAATGCAAAAATTGAATTAAGCTAAACAATTTCTACACTAGCTTATGCATGTGTGGTCTTGGGCCACTTACTTGGACTAGTTAATCTAAGTGTGAATATCAAATATTTTCAAAACATAAATTGTTCAGAATGCAATGGTTAATTTCCCCCTACTTAAACTATGTGAAGATTTTTGCAAAAATCAAGTTAAAGAGAAACTAACTCTATGCCTACAGAAAGCAGCAAAAAGTGAGTTCTCAGAAGCTGTGGAGTATCTACACAAGTGCTGGTAGATACATTAGGGGCTGCCCAGCACACTACAAGCAGAAAAATGCAGAATATAGAGAGAAAAATCTCATTCTGCCATTTGCGTGCAAAAATCCTTGACAGGTGCACCTTCCTGCACGTAGGTCAGAGCTGAACGTGCACCCTGCGCGTCTATGAGGAAATACTGAGTGCAAAAATCCTGCAAGTAAAAAAATTAGGAGTTGGATTCTTCAGTCTATCACTCCAGTGAATCTAGGGACTATAAGATGGGTTAGAGGACCATCAGCTCCACTCCAGCATAGACAAAGGGTCTCCTGCAAAAGATGGCACAACCACATAAACTTGGAACACGCCAGTGGAGTCGCCAATCCTGTTGTGGTGGATTAGTTGCACAGGTGTACGAAATCGCACCAATTTAAAGAGTGTGGTCTACTCTTTAAACTATTGGTAACAGGCAGAAAGTGGTGGAGCTCAAAAGCACACAATTCAGTGAAAAAAGTATGCGAATGTATGCTCAAAGTAAACTAAAACTAAAACAAAAATATGCTGAAGCTATCAAAGATAGTCAAAACGATAATAATACCAACGATGGCTCAAAGACCTCTTCTTATTAAACGTTTGAAATGGAGAAGAAATTTTACCCGCTTGCCAAAGGGCACCTAGGCAATGGCTCTAGGTCCTGATGCAAGGATGTTGCCTTCCAAGCTCTCCCTCTGATGCAATCTCCCTCTCTCTCTGCCATGGTGGACTAGGATTGTTGGGTGGCCAACGATCGATTCCTCTTCAGCTCCAGCTTCAGGTCACACACTGTTGGTGTTGCTTGGGAAACTTTGGCCAGCATAACAATGTGATCACCCTTTCTTCATCTCTTGGTGGATTTATATAGGGGAGTTTCAAATCCTCCTTCCCTCCCTTGGTACATGATGGATGGTGACCCAAAAGAGAGGTATGATTCCATTGTGTGCTCCAAATATTCTTTTGTGTGCTCACATAGTGTCTAAGGAGCCGCTGGTGGTTGTCCTTAGGCGGCTTCATATAAGGAGTAACTGTCTTTTGCTTGGTGTGGCCCCGGAAAGCGACATTTTTCCATTTCCAGGAATGCGTGCTTATCGAGCAAAAAGGCGCGCAGAAAGTGCTCTTCTCGAAGGATTAAGCGTGCATTTTAGCATTTAAGACTAGTTCAAATCTGATTTTCTCAAAACCTTAGAGATTTTAAATACTTTATTGATTCCATAATGTGTTCTTGCCCTGTAAATCCTTAGGCTTGACATTAATTAATGTCATCTTCTGCTGTACGGTTTTCCATTGTTAACACCCGTAGAAAATATCAGATCTCATTGAATTTGAATAAATGCATATTCGGTGTGCCATTTGGGATATTGCTGGGACACAATATCAGTCAGCAAGGATTGATGGTAGATCCTGCGAAGATCGCAGTAATTATTAATCTAGTGATACCTGAAAATATCAAACAATTGCGCTCAATATTGGGGCACACTGGCTATTATCGGAAGTTCATTCAGGGTTATGCGTTGATAAGTGCGCCCATGGAGAATCTACTCAAAAAGGATGCGACATTCTACTGGGATGATGAATGTCAGAATATATTTGAATTGTTGAAGGAAAATATGGTCACTATGCTCATATTAGTCTTCTCGAATTGGTCAAAGGTGTTTCATGTGCATGTTGATGCCTCCTGTATCGCACTCGGAGCTATTTTAGTGCATCCAGGAGCTGGAGAGATTGATCACCCTATTTCCTATGCAAGTTGAAAAATCTCAAGTGCAGAACGTAATTATTCAACCATTGAAAGAGAAGGATTAGCGATGGTGTATGCACTGCAAAAAATCCGCCATTATCTATTAGGAGGCCACTTTAAGATGTTTACTGATCATTATGCTTTAGAGTACCTGGTCAATAAGCCTATGTTGGGGGGGAATATCTGCAAGTGGTTGTTGTTATTCCAAGAGTATGACTTTGATATCATTGTGAAGCCAGGAAGACTAAATGCTAGGCCAGAACATCTTTCACACATTGAGACTTGTGAAGAACCTATGAACTTGAAGGATATATTACCAGATGCGCAGTTTTTTGCAATCAAGGTTGTTGATGAGAAATTCCTTGATATTATTCACTTCCTGAATATTGGGTGTGTGCTTGACGAATATACAGTTCAACAGAAGAAATATCTTGTGGCGTGCGCAGTAGACTTTACTATTATTGCTAGACAATTGTACAAGATGGGTGCAGATGAAGTTCTGCGATGATATGCTTTGGAGTATGAAAGGCGTGAAATCTTAGATGACGCTCATGGATGGGTTGTCGGTGGTCATTATGCAGGTAAGGAAACCGCGCAGAATATTTTGTGAGCTGGGTTATGGTGGCCCACATTGCACAATGATGCCTATGCGCATTTTCACCCATGTGATGTATGCCAAAGGACCAGAAAGTCGTCACGCGAAGATGAGATGCCTATGCATCCACAAATGGCACTACAAGAATTTGAGAAATGGGCTATAGACTTTGTTGGACCTATCAATCCGCCAGGAAAAAAGAGTGGTGTGGGTTACATAGTCACTGTGACGGACTATGTAACTAGGTGGGATAAAGCTAAGCCTATGAAGGATTGTACTACGGATACAGTTGTGTAGTTCAAATCTGAGAATATTGTGACCCGCTTCAGATGTCCTGAGATTCTAATCCGTGATGAGGGTACGCACTTTGTGAATGAAACCATTGAAGCATTTACAGATGAATTTCGGATGCACCATCAGAAGAACATTGTGTATCACCCACAAGTGAATAGTGTGGTGGAAGCATTCAATAAGATATTAGAGACTGCGCTTACCAAGGTGTGTAATGCTAACCGGAATTATTGGGATGAGAACGTACCCACATTTATATGGGCATATTCGACCACATTTAAGAATTTGACTAGTAGGACACCTTTCAGGATGGTATATGGGCAAGAAGTTGTGTTGCTGATGGAATCCATTGTTCCCAGTCTGTGATTGCAACATTCACAAATATGGCAGAAGAAGACGCTATGGAGGAACGGTTGTCACAGTTGGTCGCGCTAGAAGAAGATTTCTTTATTGTCAATTATCACCAGCAAATTTAGAAGGTGTGTGAAAAAGCATGGCATGATAGGGACATCAGGCAAAAGGTGTTCAAGGAAGATGATTTGGTCTTGTTATATGATAGCAAGTTTGCGCACCACCCCGGGAAGTTGAAGATGCATTGGCTAGGACCATATGTTGTTAAGGATATCACTTATGGAGGTGCAATGTGCCTAACCACATTGAGCAAAGAATACCTTCCTGGGTATGTCAATGGAAGCCGATTGAAGCCATATAGGGATGACCATGTAACCACCAAATGACTATATGGTCGGAGTATCATATCTGTGTAGACGGGATGGTGGATGCGCAGGAAGGTGTGACGTGCGCACGGTAGTTGCATGAGGATGTTGACTAGGTCGCAAGTGCCAAAAACTAGCCGTTGGAACAGTAAATCTGGAAAAGACAACTTTATTACCGTTTATGGGAGTGTCTAGGTTTCATTAAATGAAGAGATTTTGCTAGATTTGGGATCATTGTTTCATTTATGGAGACACATTAATGCATAAGGAAACGTTGAAGATGCACCAAAAGTATAAATATGACCTATGGGGTTGCAATAGTTCCCTTTTCTTTCTGAGTGAATTTTTTTCCCTAAGCTCTTTTATTTCTGCAACATACTCATTTTCTATGTCTAGTTTAGATCCAAGATTAGAGGAGGAATTGCACCGTAGAGGCTTAGGTTACGTAATTCCACCCAGTATGACTACTACGCGACCCGAAGATGATCCTGTTGTACCAGAGGTTCCTGTTGTGCCGATTGATGAAACACCTGCGCCCACGAATTCTAAGAAGGGTCAAACATATGGGACAAGGAAATCCCCGAGGGAAAAGACTCCAAAGCCGCACTCTACTGTGGTTGAGTGCCAAAAAAGACCAATGGAAGAGCTCCCTGAGACAATTGTTATAGTTCAATTTTGGCATCATTCCTAATGGCCTAGTAAAACTGGACATCATCCCCAGGACAAATGAAATAGGGTCTATTATCCCCTATCATTTCAGTTGCTACATGCCCTAAGAGAAGAACAAACTATTCATGACTTCTATTGCAAGGTTGCCAAGGTTTGAAGTATATGTTATATCACTTATGAGCTCACCAACTCTGCCTCTCAAGGTACTAACTATGTTGCATATTCAGTTACCTCCATTCAAGGGTGCTTTGCAAAGCACTTCTTGACATTAAAGAGCGTGTTGGTTAAATGGGAGCGAAATTCTCATTGTTCTAGAATCTCCACGTGGTCAGTGCCTTCTAGAAGAGTCCATATGTGTCAAAATTCGAATCTATGTGTCCATATAACACCTCTAATCTTGGGAACATGTCTTGCCTATTATTATAAATTCATTTATTGGGAAACTACCTTCAGTTTCCCTATAAATTGAGCACAGATCCTAGTGCTAGGAAGGGAAGAAATTTGGTAAAGAAAATTTGTTGGATTTGCAATTGAGAGAGTGATAGGAATGATATGCTGCTGGTGAGATGTTGATTGTGTTGAGGCTGGAATGATGTTGGATTTGGTGACATCAAATCGATCATTGGTTGTAACCTCCCCCTTCTACTCATTAATAAATATTGTTGTTAATTTTCTCATATATGTATCTATTTATGTATTTATTTCTCATGCAATGGATTCTTAATTGATATATATGTTTCATGTTCAATCGATTTAACTGATTAAGATAAATAGACATATGTATATTGCAATCTCTTTGCTTTTTAGTTTTTTTACTTGCAGGAACTAGTTTAGCGATCTAAGTTGGATTGGAACCTACAGTAAAAGCGACAGAAGGATAATAGGAAGCGCTTGGATCACAAGTAGGTTCCCCTTTATTTCTGTATGTCTATTTACTCTTAGAGAAATTTTTTGCAAAGTCTTTGACCTATTGTTCTAAATGCATAGCACCACATTTAGGGAATCTGTTGTATCTGTAATTCATAATTCTACGTAACAACAATTATGGAGGAAGAGGAGGACGTGATTGAAGTGGCCCAATTCTCGTGGTTTCTGACCTATGTCGCACCACACAAACTGACAGTAAGGGTTCCCAAAGATCTCTAAAAGGTACGATCAAGTATCAATATGCCTTTGATTCCTGAGAACGTCTCGATGGAAGGCGACATGTTTGCAAAAGTGCCGCAGTTGCGAATGGAGGATTGGGACATCACTGATACTGATAAGTTCCCTGAACTTGCATCGGAGCTCTATTTAGACCATGTTCGGCATGAAGGAGGGATTGTGTGCTTAGAGCCGAAAATATGGGTGATGGGTATGTACAAAGCATGCCTCTTAAACTTATTATAGATCCCTCACTTCAGGCGCAGCCCGATAAATGATATTTGTGTCCGTAAATTGCTCACGCTTGTGCATGATGATGCACTATGGTTGGGAGAGCGCATTCCCATTAATGTTGCACTGATCCATAGGATCACTGGCCTACCTGATAAAGGCGCAGATCCAATGGCTGATTTTGGAGGAAATTCGCAGGAAAAGGTGGTGGCAGACAATATTAAATCCAAATACCAAGTCTCGCGCAAGAGCAAAGGATTTTTGGTGAGCGAGATTAATTATCTTGTCGTTCAGTTTGGAACGCTCATCTTGGCATGCAAGATGATGCGCAAGTGTAGGATTAAGGAGGTGCCCGCACAAGTAATTTCTCTCGCAGGTTAGTGTGACAAAGGAGTGATATACAATTGGTCTCGTTACTTGTGCAAGGAATTTTTGGAGAATGTGTGCGAAGCACCGGAAGAGGGCAAGCATTTTTATTATGCTTGGTTGTTATTGTTGATCGCCTTAATTGGGTGGAAGAGCCCAGAGGAAACATAGTTTCTAGAGATAGAGCCACAGATGTGTGAGGCCACGCAGTACTCTACACTCTGGAATTCATCAGACCCCGTGTGCGTCATGGAGAATAAAATCTTCTTGCTATTGTTCGACGCCTCGCTTTATCAAGCCATGCTGTCTAAGCCAAGGCTATCTCCAACATTGTATGATCAGTATAAAATGATATCAGATTTCAAGGCTACTTTCCACAATATTCTCATCCGCGTGAAATGCGCAGTGGAGGGATTTTGGTACGAATTACCATATCTCGTCACGGAGGACGATCTGCTATGCATCATTTCAGAGTGGCTGCTAGCATGGTTGGAGCCTGGTGCGTTATTTTTTAAAATTCCTACTAAGCCATGCACTGGTACCCAGAAAAAGAAGACAATGGAGAAGCCCATTAAGAAGTTGACAGAGAAAGAGGCCACGCCGACCACAACCGGCGAAACAATTGACTTGGAGAAATATGTTGAACCTGAGAAAAATGGCACTGCGCCGAAAGAAACAAAGGAGCAAGTGGAAGCACATACTTCCAAAGGCACGAAGCGCAGCTCTCAGGTCGCCAGAGGATTGTGGAAGAAAAGAAAAGGATCTAAAGACACTGACGAGGAGGTCCTAACGCTAACCGAGGACGACTTGAATGAAATTGAATATACAGTCACGTCTGCGACAGAGGATCGATGGACAAATATGGAAGTGCAGTATAAGACTGTGTTCAAGGTCGTGCAGGTTGGCATTCATGAACTAAAAGTGCAAGCGAGCCTGATTCAGGCGAGCGTTGCTCAAGCAAGCCAGATGCAGAGAGGCGCGCATGTAACCAGTGTGCAGCCACTCGACATAGATTTACCAGCGACAAGGGATGTTCGTCTTGTCCAAATCCCCGTGCTAGCCATCCATGTAGATCCTAGCCGGCGTGATCAGTTTAGAGGTTGTGGTGACATTAATATTAATTTGTATGTTTTACCTGCATGGAAGTTACATTTGATGCATACTATGGTCGTGGATGAGCTTTAGCTCTATGAGCCCATGCTCACACAACTGTTGTAGAATCAAGGCAGCAAGCCGCAGCAGCACAACGGAAATAAATAGTAGCGAAGGAATTTTGTTGCGCAGCCGAATCCCAGCGCGTTGCACTCAACACAAAGATCCACCAAGTTTGCAGTGAAGTACTAGGTGTCCTTGCCACAGCTTCCCCTGAAGAGAAATTAGAAGGACTGGCTGTTGCATTGAAGGCTTCGTACGCCAAATTCCAAACAGTCCGCGCTGAGTTTGAGCATCAAATTGCTGATCTAAAAATGAAGTAACAGCTTGAAACCCCACTTGAATTCAAAGAAAATTTGGTTGCCGAAGTCAAGTAGGCCACTAATAGTATTGTTGTTGCAATCACGCAGTGTGACAAGCTTTTGGACGAGGCTATGGGTGTATAGAATTCAGTTCAAAATGACCCCGTGGTACAGCAGTTGCGCAATGAGCTGTACATAAATGAGCAACAGTTTGTTGAGATCATGACAGCGGCGCCTACCCTTGTTCTTACACAGCGCCTTGCCCGCCTGCAGGAGGGCCGGATAATTCAAACTGAGATCAAGGACCTGCATCATAAAGAGTACCTGTCGGAGGTACGAATGCAACCATGGATCGAGGAGGCTCTCCAGCTATCACAAAATTTGGACAACACATTGAAAGCCATTCAGCATACGCAATGAAGTATCGAACTAGCCACTGAAGGGCCCACTACGGAGAAGTTAGTCATTGAAGTGCAGGGTAATAAATGGTGCTCCCTCTCAAATCTTCGGCACTGCGCTCAAAGCCAATATGAATGATCAGACACAATAGTGACTCGGGACGAGTCACATGTTTTTGTTGGGGGCCTGTTGGAGCGGGGTCCCCTAGGTACATTTTTGGATATCTTTTTGTATAAGTTTTGTATATGCATGCTGCGTGGATAGGTCAAGGGGCTTTGGGGCGTGTCAAAGTCCCTCTTTAATTTAAAATGGTTTAAGGGTAAACTGTGGGCCTCAAACCATGGTTTGATGTAATATTCCCAAATTTTCACATGATATTTGGAATATTAGATTTCTTAATAAACTTAATTAATTAAGTAAATAAAAGGGTGGAGGGACCCATAATCCTCAAAGATGAATAAAATCCACTTTTGATGTGTGTATGTGGATATTTCATATCTAGATCTACATAATGGAGTAGTAGAGAAACTACTTAATGTGAAAGGAGTTGAGATCATGTCTCATTAATGAGATAGATCATGGAGGTTGATACAGTCAACTAAGATCTTGGAAGGGATCAAACATAAGATCATAGAGAATTTATGATGAGATGATGGAAGAGTAGTGCATTTAATGCACACATGATGGAGAGGGTGATCATTGCATTCACTCATGATGAAGATCATGAAATGATAGTGCAGTCAACATGGAGACCTATTTCCACATGTACAGCGCAGTTAGGAGGAGTGCCAAGGCATGAGGAGGCTCATAATCTATATAAATAAGATGGAGGCACAATAGAAAGCATGTTGAAGATTATTTTTGATGTATGATCTGTTTATATATGGAATTTTCATGTGACATTCCATGCTTTCTTTGGCTGCTTAGCTAAGATTGCAAGTGTTATTTAGCACTGGGTGTTCCTGGTCGGGAATCCCACCTCTTTCCTTGAGTGATCACTTGGGAGAGATTGTACTTCATTATACATCAGGAATTGGTGCCACATATCTTTTCCTACTTTTTGTAGAACAATCATATTCAGAAATTGCACATTTCTGAAGATCAGTTTGAGAGGAGGAGGTTGTCCTTCAATATTTCAATTGAGGAACCGGTGTAGGATTCATCCTATCACCTTAAGCTTCAATATCAACCTTCCAGTGCATCAGATCTATATCAAGAAGCAGGCCATCTATTATTCATCTCCCAGGAGCAGCAATCCCCTCAGGAATTGCGCAGTCCATTCTTGTAGATCCAAGGGAGAAGGGAAATTGCTAGCATTTCAAATAGTAATCTAGTGGAGTACCATTCCTTCACATTTTATACATTATTTCCATAATTTTTGAGCTATATATCACATCTTAGCAGTAGGCTAGAGAGCCTCCTTCCTTTACAGCGCAGTTTTCATGAGCAGTTGTGTAGCAGCAGCTGCAACCTTCTTTGGAGGATTGAGGAGCTAGAGCTTGAGCTTCTAGCTAGAGGATCTAGTGAAGGGATCAGCCCTTCGAGCTTAGATATGATCTTATGATATATTTCAGCCATCTATTTATCAGATCTAGCTTCAGATCTGCATAACCTGGCAGTCAAAGGATCAAACTCTAGGAGGGTAATTTTCCAAATTTGTATATCTGGAAAATCCTTTCTGGGTTATCTTGGGTATTTATCATAGATCCCAGATCTTGAATCTTGGCATCAATATCAGAGCTCCAGTTTTCCATAGATCTGCATTTTCCTTTTCAGCCTAAGTCATATATTCATATTCTGCTGAAGGGACAGTGCAGTATTTGCTTCTAGCAGCTCTCTAGTTACGCAGTGCCTACTTTGGCATGTTTCCAGGGTGATTCTAGGCCATCTCTTTGGCTAGATCTACTCATATTTTGTACATTGTGTAACTAAATCTTCTCCATATAATAAAAAGGCTCAGCTTCTCTATATATTCTTATGTTGTCTTTGGATTTATTGTTTACTTAGTTTTATTTCTTATATTGTGTTTCAGTATTACTGCATTCTCCCTTTTGGGATATTACAGTGGTATCAAATCATGATCTTTGGCTCAGCTTGTGGACATTTTGAAAACATAAGAAAAGCAGATAGTAGAGATATACTATGGAGGGATTAAGTTTTTCCTCATCTTCCTTTAGATATATGAAGGATCTCTCTAAGGAGATCAATGAAACAAGAAGATAAAGGAAAAGAGAAACCTCAAGAAGGTTTCAAGATGAAGAAGGTCCTAGCACTTCTTTTCAGCAAAAAGAAGACTAGAGAAGCAAAAAGCTTCAAATTATTCCACTAGATCCACTTTCTTTGAGAAAGAGGACTGGTCTGAATATGATGAAGGCTTGGGGCATGAGGCCCTAAGTGAATATCTATCTGAATACAAGTCACAGCCTAGAGCATTGAAGGAGAATATCTCTCTCCAACAGTTTCTGCAACTCAAAGAAGAGAGGAGATCCAGAAGTAGCAATAGAAGAAAGAGGCATAGATTCTTCTTTCCTAAATTTGATGGATCTTCCACAAGCACATTGAGGGCTTGGAGGGAATAATTATTTACATTCTTTCTTAAATATCATGTATCAGAAAGAGAGGTTGTGGAGTTTGCAGCGCTACACCTAGAGGGTGAAGCAAGAAATTGGTGGTTAGTCATGTATCACACATGGAAGTGTCTGCTTATGCAGATTTTATGCAAATACTGAAGAAGAGATGTGGAATAAAGAAACCAGAGGCATCTCACATAATGACATCTCCTATCATCAAGGAGATACTGCATGAAGATTCAAGAGGAGATGTTCTCATTATCACTCAAGAGGAGGAGCCTCTACCACCACCAGTTGTAGATGTGCTTACATCAAGAGGATTATCACTTGAATCTTTGCAAGATGGTCTTGAGTTCTTGACATTTGGAGCCCCATTCATGATTCATCAGATGCATAATGAGGAGAAGACATATACCAGTGCTGGTATAGTTGTAGATATGGAGCCATCACCACTACCAACAGTTGGAGACACTATTGCACCGATTGAAGGAACTCTTGTGATCTTGCAAGATGTTTCTGAAAATCAGTTGATCCAAGGTATGCAACCACTTTCTTCTCATATTGTTTTAGTATCTCTTATTGAAACTTATGGGGACATGCCATCAAGGTTATTTCATGACCAAGGGTTAGAACAAAATTTTGATTTGGAGCAGCATCATATCACCGCGCAGAGGACCCTTGATCTAATCAAGGAGGGGATGAAGACCCATCCTAGTTGTCATTGATGGACTACATTCAACCCTTTGAGTTGAAATGTAGAATTTTAGAATATGGGATGAGTATGATCCTATGTACAATGGTTGGCTATGAGTTCAACATTGTGCCTTATTTTGAGACAGCACATGTATCACCTTACAGATGTACAGCATTGTTAATTAGAAGAAATGAGAAGAAGAGGACCTATTCCTTATTGGAGCAATCAAATGGCAGCTTAATTCATGAAGAAATGGAGGAAAGATGATAGATGGTAGACATCTTGAGATGAGGATTATTTTCTCCTTTCTAGATGACACTTTCTCAATGAGCATCTCACAGCTCAAAGAGAAACTTCCACCTGCAACAGATCCAAAACCTTATTGGTTTTGGAGGGCCATTGATGAGAAGGTCTCATGGAGAGATCTCATTGGAGGTGCACTTCAACATGTCATGGAGTGCAATGTTCTTCATCAGTTTGAGGAGGTTGGTGTCCTACAATGGGAGGATACCAAGTTTTTGCAGAATGAGATCCATCATCCACATTGGGATGAATGGTTGAGGTTGTGGAGCAAGGGTTTCCAAACCACTTGCAGATCTATGATACAGGGCAACAAGAAGCATGGTTGCGCTGGTTTCTCTTGGGTGAGTATGGTTACCACTCAATGAGTCATATTTTTCTTATTCTTGCCTTACACATCACTGGGAGAATGCAGAAGAAAAAGGCATGGTTACTTTGGTTGTTGATGAGAGAGTTTGGACATCACATGATATATCTTATGTCCATGTATTTACTCTTGTTTGGGATATGTCTCATGTATTTACATGTATTTCTATTTTGGATGTATCTCATGTTCATGTATGTACTTGGGTTTAGGAGAAAGTATAACTCTCACATGATGTGGCATAAGGGAGCTTGTTTTTATTATGTTGATGAGACATTTCACATGTCCACTACTATATTGTTTCTCCATGACTTGCACCATGATAATGCAAGGAGGTAGCAAGAATCCTTGTTTCTATGGTTACTATTGGGAGAGTATGGACTAAATTCTTCCCATACATTGCATGACATTGTTGGAGGATGGCAACAGGAGGCCTTACAGTGTTGGCTTCTGTTGGGGGATTATGGTCATTATACATGGTATGATGATGATGCGATGAGGCAGCAAGATGCCTTGTTAAGGTGGATTCTATTGAGAGAGTATGGCATTCATATTCTCATTGATGTTTATTTGGCATGGCAACAAGAAGCATTGGTGCAGTGGCTTCTTTTGAGAGAGTATGGCTCTCTTACTTGTTTTCATGATGATCTAGCATGGCAGAAGAAGGATTTTCTACGTTGGTTGTTATTGGGAGAATATGGTTTGACATTGTTCATGTTCATCCATGTATCTCTACTTCTTCTTTTTCACTATTTTGATGTGATGTTTGATTCCTACATGGCCAACAGGGCTAATGATGTGAGCATTGATAGATGCAATCTACTCTATGTATCATGGGTTGGAGAGATAGTTCATGAGTTGGGACTTTCCACTTTGGGAATGAACCACTCCATCTTATGTATCTCATGTGTAGAGGAGATATTTTTTCATCATATGGTTGCAACTTGGAGATTCATTAATGAGGAATGGTATCTAACTTTTCAGTTGGAGGCCATTCTAGACATTCTAGAGAGGCAGCTTTAGAGTTGGAAATGCATGACAGATTATGACAGATGGGAAGGCCTTCCACATGAGGATGCCATTTGGAGGGAGGATGTTTATTTTATTATCCACTTTTGCAGTTGCTTGAGGACAAGCAACATTTTTCCGGGGAGGACTATAATATTCCCAAATTTTCACATGATATTTGGAATATTAGAGTTCTTAATAAACTTAATTAAGTAAGTAAATAAAAGGGTGGAGGAACCCATAATCCTAAAAGATGAATAAAATCCACTTTTCATGTGTGTATGTGCATATTTCAGATCTAGATCTACTTAATGGAGTAGTAGAGAAACTACTTAATGTGAAAGGAGTGGAGATCGTGTCTCATTAATGAGATAGATCATGGAGGTTGATACAGTCAACTAAGATCTTGGAAGGGATCAAACATAAGATCATAGATAATTTATGATGAGATGATGGAAGAGTAGTGCATTTAATGCACACATGATGGAGAGGGTGATCATTGCATTCACACATGATGGAGATAATGAAATGACAGCACAGTCAACATGGAGACCTATGTCCACATGTACAGCGCAGTTATGAGGAGGTCCAAGGAATGAGGAGGATGATAATATATATAAAGAATATGAAGGCCCAATAAAAGGCATGTTGAATATTATTGTTGATGTATGATCTTTTTATATCTAGAATTTTCATGTGACATTCCATGCTTTCTTTGGCTGCTTAGCTAAGATTGCAAGTGTTGTTTAGCACTGAGTGTTCCTGGTTGAGAATCCCACGTCTTTCCTTGAGTGATATATTGGGAGAGGATTGTACTTCATTCTACATCAAGCATTGGTGCCACATATCTTTTCCTACTTTCTGCAGAACAATCATATTCAGAAATTGCACATTTCTAAAGATCTGTTTGAGAGGAGGAGGTTGTCCTTCAATATTTCAGTTGAGGAACCAGTGTAGGATTCACCCTATCACCTTAGGCTTCAAGATCAGCCTTCTAGTGCATCATATCTATATCAGGCAGTGGGCCATCTATTATTCATCTCCCAGCAGCAGCAATCCCCTCAGGAATTGCGCAGTCCATTCTTGTAGATCCAAGGGAGAATGGAAGTTACTACCATTTCAGCTAGTAATCCAGTGGAGGACCATTCCTTCACATTTTATACATTATTTCCATCATTTCTGAGCTATATTGCACATATTAGCAGCAGGCTAGATAGCCTCCTTCCTTTACAGCGCAGTTTTCATGAGCAGTTGTGTAGCAGCAGCTAAAACCTTCTGTTGGGGTTCCCATGTTTTGGCCAGGTTGGCAAGACCAAAAGATGAGACAACATCAAACCACTTTTAGACCTTAGGATCTAGCCCTCCTAGGTCTAGAGAGGGATGTCTCTATAATAGTCAAAGTATATTTGTCTTTGAAGCTCGAATGTTAAGATGTTAGGCTAGTTATAGGCACAAGGTTTGTTTGTTTGATTTGTTTGATTTGGTTGCTGGTTATCAGGAAAGAAAGGTTCGATGTAAGACAAGGAATGAGCAAAGAGGAAAAAGGCAGAGGTGAAGTATTCCAGGAAATATTCAAAACCATTGGGCAATGGATTCAGGAAAGTATTTGCTTGCTAATCAATAGGCAGGCTTTCAATTGGGCTAGTCATCTAAAACATAGGATCTTAAAGTCGATTATGTGATATGGAATGATAAGTGAGGAGGAGACAACACAGTTTCAGAGCACAAAGTTAAAGACCAGTTGTTCGCACAAGGATCCTAGTGGACAGGGCTAACTCTAATCCCCAGTGTTCCCAAATCTTCCAACTAAATCCATAACAAGAAACATCTAAGAATTGAATTTATTTAATTCATACATCAGAGAGCAGGCAATAACATCCACTACACTGGTTAAACCAACTGAAATAATTTCTTAGATAATACATTCAGAAGAGAAACATCAATGGAAAGGAGAGAAGAAACATAGGGTACCTAACAAGGGTAAATCCTATGCCAATATTCTGATGCAAGCCAGTAGAAACGAAATGAAATGAATGTAAACACAAAGATAGGAAAACATCACCGCTGATTTAGATCAGGATCCAAAGAAATGTGCTTGTCATATTAAATAGCAATACCAATCAAGTACAACATTGCCAATAGTTGAATACTCAGTCTGAAATCATATTCCTCGGCCTATCTTACAACTTTACACAGAGACTGTGTCTCAAAAGAAACTACTTGCAGTTCTCTGATAACTTATCAACAACCCTTTACAATGAGTTTCTTCCTGAATTTATAGCTCCAGCGGAGCAGAGAAGGTAGGTGAGAAACTAAATGCAGTATTAAAACTTCTGAAAAGGAAGAGGGTCATAGTCCACTCCGTATAAATCCTGTGCATTAATTCCTGGTGTTCTTTGGGTGAACGAATGATCTTCTTCAGACTTCAGATTACTCTGATATGACTCTGATGTATTCTGACTGCAGTACTGTGTAGTACTCTGGTGCATAAAAAAAAATGACTGAATGGACTGCCATGCTTGTGAAAAAAATTCCATGGTAGCTTTGGACTGGGGTTAAGGCATAAATCTTCAGGAACACGGTAAATAATGGAACTGATATGGGCGCTTTGTCCTTTGGGGAAATCTTCCGATGTGAAACCCTGATATACATGAATTTCTGCGTGTTGTACCTTCTGCATGAACCATGGGATCATTGATCTCGTGCTTTGCCTCTAAACCGTTGTATTAAGGCTCAAAACCTTCAATGTTGAACGCTGAAATCCTTGATCATTAGCTGGTTTTCCTCCACTGCTCCATAAATGTCTCGATCTGCAAAATCTGGGCTTTAATGGTGCTGGATAGGTTTTTTGCGAAGGTTGAACTGTCCTGGGATAATATTTATGCCGCCGCTACCTTTCCGGACGCTTCCCTGTAGTACCAGCTTCCAAATTCAACCTTCTCTCTGCGCAGCACGCCATTAAAGTAGTACATATGAACCATGGCGGTTTTCTGCCTTTCTGAAACCCTGCAAAAACACGAAACCTGCCAAGAAACAATGCATGGGGTCGGATGATGTGGATGTCTATGTAGGTGAGAGTGGAACTGCAGAGAAATGGCAGAAAAATGCTGTGGAATGGTAGAGAACAGAGATGGCGAAAGGTTGGCGGAATGTGGAGCAAATTATACGTAAAAACCTTATAAACATCGACATTTTGAATGAATTTATGCAATGGGATGGGCGGACGTACGGCGGACACACGTGGAGGTGACGTGGCGGGACCGGGCGACAATGGAAAAGTCAACAGTGGGGGAAACAAATCTGGACCGTCAGATCTCAGAGGAGATCGACAGTTTAACATCCAGTGGAGGACGATGAACGGTGGGCCAGGAGTACGGCGACCATGGATTAAAACCCCGCGCAGCTTCTTTGAGCGATGACCGTTGGATGGGCAAGGGCAGATCTGACGACTGATATACATATCGTTGCGCGTCCTATACCAAAAGATAACATGCGATGGGCAAGCGGTTTTGGAATCGTACAGGAGCCACGTGTCGCAAGCTGAGTGGAATCGCTGGGCAATGGGAAAATATCGCCCGACCCCCATTAGCGGTGCGATGAAAACCGGGTTGTTTTATGGATAGTGCGCAGCGGGGACCACAGGGGCAGGTAGAGTCCGAACCGTCGGATCTGCGGGTAAATGGACAGTGATGGCGCGATCCGAGGAATGAACTGTCAACATGGGAGGTTGCGGGGGCCGCGATCGCCGTCCGATCTGTACAGATCAACGGTTGAGAATGCTCCCGATAAACATATGAGACAAGCGCCTTCGGGGCTAGCGCTCGGTCATGGCGCTGGGTTCTGTGGGGAAAATGTACAGGGGACTGGCAGGAAAGGGGCTAGGCCCTATTATAATGTTTGAAAGTGGGTTTTTCAGCCCTTTCAATGGATTTTAAAGCCATAAGAGGGTAACGATAGGAGGACTAAGGGGGAAATTGGTAAAACAGAGGGCCAGGGTGGGATTTTATGGGGATTTTTAGGAGAGAAAGGGGAAATTTAGGGGGGAAAAGGGGGACTTTGACAAAGGAAAAAGAGGGGAAAATGAAGCATTTTGCAAGGGTATAAAGGGCAGAATAAAACCTTTTGGAGCATAGTTCTTTATCAGCAGGCCTATTGACTCAGAACAGCAGAGGGGAACAGTCACAAGCCAGGGAATCTGAAAAGGCTTCAAGGATGATGTGTTTTCAAGGGAAATGCATTCCTTGCAGGCTTATAAAACAAATTAGCCCCTTGCTTGCTTGTCAAGGAATTTATAAGGGGCTAACAGTGGCTCCACATGGGGATGGCTTCTTCTTGAAGGAGTCAAGAATTCATAAAATGATCTTTGGTGTAGGCTAGATGCCTGCTGCTTGGCACATCCCTTTCTTTCTTTAGATCAGCTGCCACAATATGAAGACACTACATCAGCAGAAAAACTTTCCCAACAAACTACCTACCCACACTACAATCCTAACATTTTTTCTTCTTCTAGGGTGCATTTGAATTAGCAGACCCTTTACATCATTTATTTTTATAACAGAAAATAAACCTATTCTAATTCTACCCTTATTTCTCCATGAGACCAGATTAGAATGTTGGTCTCATATGCTTCTCTACCTAATCTAATATCTGCTGGGATTAAACTATCCAGCAGATTTCTTCTCTACATTCTGCAACAGAAATTTAAAAACAGTCAAGCCAGGATTAGACTGTCTGACTTGCTGTGGGTCCAAGGCATAAAGACAGTTGCACATGGACAGAAATTTACAGAAAACTGAAAACAAAACTATGAAGGCTTGAACTCTGAAGCTTGTAGTATCCTTCTTTCTTTTTTGTGACTCAAGTTTTGAGCATATTAGAGTCACTTCTTTTTTTCATTTCAGCTCTGGTTTTAGAGCTGATTTTTCTTTCTTCTTTGCTAGTCCATATTTTGAGCATGTTAGGACCAGCTGCTTTGCTTTCTTTGGCTCAGGTTTTGATCTTATTAGAGCCAATCCTTTGCACATCAGAGGTTCATGTTTTAAGCATGTCTGAACCTCTCTTTTCCTCTGTTTTTTGAAACATTTTCTCTTTTTATTGAAAACAAAAATTGCAATGGTATGTACAATGGAAATGAAACTGGAAATTGAAAATCAGCAGAAGTAGTGTTTGATCATCCTGCCATTGACAGGACTCCCAAACAGCTCTTTACCATATAATTCCTATAGGAAGAAGGAATTTGGACCCACAGTGGCCTGGATGATGTATGGACCTTGCCACAGACTGTCAAACTTGCTGTGTTTTCCTTTGTCCTCTCTTCTTGAGTCCCACTTCAGAACTTGATCCCCAATTTTGAAATCAGCAGCTTTGGTTCTCTTGTCGAACAACTTCTTTATATTTTCCTGAACCTTCACTGCTCTGTTGTAAACCTCTTCCCTTGTTTGCTGGAGATGAATTGTCTGGTTTATCCTTCTCACCATATTGTCTTCTTCTGTTTGAATCTCCTGGACCAGCTTAATCACCGGTACCCCAAGGCTGGTAGGAAACACTTCTTCTGCACCGTAGACAAGTTGATAAGGTGACATGCCAATAGATTTCTTTGTTGTAAGCCTGTCAGCCCACAAAGCATGCACTAACTTGTTATGCCATGACTTTTTTTTCTCTTCCAACAGCTTCTTGATGATGATCACCATGCTCTTGTTTGATGATTCAACTAATCCATTACCTTGGGGGTAATAGGCAGTTGAATGACCGAGTGCTATTTGATACCTCTGACAAAAATCAACCATTCTCTTTGATCCGAAAGTGGTAGCATTATCAGTGATTATTTTCCTTGGGCAGCCAAACTGAGAGAGGATGTGACCTTCTAGGAAACTAATGATGACTGAATCTATGGCATTCCTAGTAGGTATGGCCTCTATCCACTTAGTGAAGTAGTCTGTGGCTGTTAGGATCCATTTGTGTAGTGCAGAAGAAGCAGGGTGAATCTCCCCTATGAAATCTAGGCCCCATTACAGAAAGGGACCTTCAACAGTGATGGTTTTTAGAGGTAAGCCGAGGAGTTTTCTTTTTCCTTCAAAAATCTGGCATTTGTGGCAGGAAATTATCATCTTTTGGACATCATTGAAGAGTGTGGGCCAATAGTAGCCAGCTCTGAGTATTTTGTTCGTAGTGGCTTTCCAGCTCAGGTGGCCTCCACATTCTCTTGCATGGAATTCTCGTTTAATCCTCTCTGCTTCATTTTCAAGCAAACATTTAAGCAATAGGCCATTTTGGTTTTTCCATTATAAGTTTTCATTCAAAATGCAGTAGTTTCTGGCTTTTAGTTTTAAGAATCTGGCCTTGGTCTTTGATAGTTCAGGAGGGGCATTGAGGTGTGTAAGCACATACAAAATGTTAGAATACCAAGGAGAGCTCTGAAACTTTTCCTCAACAGTGGGATCAGACAATTCCTATTGCTCATCCAAGGTATTTACCATGTTAATGTCCAGGGCTTGTAAGTTTGATTCAGCCATTAGTCGAGCTAAGACCTGACCTTTAATCAGTTTGGTGGGTTTTATCTCAAGGTCATATTCTAAAATCACAGCAATCCATTTGCCCCTCTTCCGATCTAGGTCTTGGGACAGTATATGTTTGACTATGATTTTGGGAACATAAGCTATGGTGTGAGAATGCAATATGTACACCCTAAAGTCTTTCAAGGCCTTAATCAGAGCATAGGCATGTTTCTCCATTATGTTTTATTTCAAGGGTGCATCCCTTAGTGCTTTGCTGAAAAAGGTAATTGGTTGTTCCATTCCCCCTGTGTTTTTCTGCAGCAAGACTGTAGCCACTGTATGCTCAGAGGCAAATGAAAAGATCAGGAAATATTTAGAGAAGTCTGGGCTGATCAGAACAGGAGCTTGGGTGAGTGAAATTTTAACTGATTCAAAAGATTGTTTAGCTCCAACAGTCCATTTAATTCCAACACCTTTCTTCAGCATGTTAGTCATATTCCTAAGGTGTTCAGCTAGGTTGGGAATAAATCTTCTAAGGAAGTTAATCTTCCCAATAAAGGACTATAATTCTTTGATGTTTCTTGGGTGTGTGGTCTGTAGTATTCCCTCCACTCGTTGTGGGTCTATCCTAATTCCTTTTTCAGATATAATGTGGCCAAGAAGATTTCCTTCTTGTAACCCAAATACAGTCTTTTTAGGATTTAATGACAGACCAAACCTTCTACATTTTTCAAACACTTTCCTCAGATGTTTTAGGTGTTCTTCTTCAGTCTTGGAATAGACTATTATGTCATCTAAGTAAATAACAATGAAGTTCCCTATCTCATCTGAAAAATCTATGTCCATTGCTCTTTGGAAGGTTGCACCAGCGTTCATCAATCCAAAAGGCATCTTCACATACATAAAGGTACCCCATGGAGTGGTAAAAGCTGTTTTGAGTTGGTCTTCTGGGATTACTACGACTTGGTTGTAACCTGAAAAACCATCCAACAAAGAAATCCTTTTTGAGCCTACTACCAGCTGTAGAATGTGTTCCATCTTTGGCAAAGGGTAGTTGTCCTTGAGTGAAGCTCTATTGAGATTTCTGAATTCAATGCATAATCTGATCTCACCTGTTTTCTTTCTCACAGCCACTAAGTTTGATACCCAATCAGAGAACCTCACAGGCACGATTATACCTACCTCATACATCTTCTTAATTTCTTTTTCTACTGCAGGCAGTTGTTTTGGGTTTATTCTGCGAAGTTTTTGTCTAAAGGGCTTATGATTTTCTTTCAAGGGTATCTTATGTTGTATGATGTTTGTGTCATAGGCCCTTAAGTCCTCGTAACCCCAAGAAAACACATCAATGAATTCCTTGAAAAGGTCAATGTATTTTTTCTTCATGTCCGCAGGTAAAGACTTAGCAAGTTTAATCTTTTTGGGCTTATCTTCAATGACTATGTTGCATTCTTCCACGTCAGAGTCTGCATGTTCTATAGTGGGCTTTTTTGCTACATCATCAAAGTCGAAAAGGTCCTCTAAGGGTGCCAGGCCTCTAGGTATATTCTTATCTTTGGCCTGCAGCACCTCCATCTCTTCATTTTCTGTGTTTTCACAATTTCCATCTGAATTTCCCGTTTCCTCGTTTAAAGCGTTTATTTCTATGTTACGAGGTGTTTCTTCCTCGTCTAAGGGTTCCTCACTTAGGCAGCTATCCCTAGACACAGAGTCTGAAAATTCAAACTCGTTTCTGCCTATTAGGAAATCTTCAATCTATTTATCGCCCTCAAAGACCTGCCAGTATTTTTCATTATCCGGCACTGCAGATCTGAATTTGGTCTGTATGATAATTCGTTGGTCGATTGGAGTCTTAGGGTATGAACTAGCTAGGCAAGCTAACCTGTTTGCAATGACATTTTGACTCCTAGGAACAAACACTAATTCGTATTCAACAAACGTTTTCAGTAAATCCATAGTGTCGTTCCTGTAAGCTCTCAATCTAGGATGTTTTGCTATGTATTCACCATTTACTTGTTTAATAACCAGCTCAGATTCCCCATGCACAGTTATCCTACGGGCTCCTAATTTTCTCAACAGGTTCAAGCCTAGGATAAGGGCCTCGTATTCTGCAACATTGTTTATACATTTGAAGTGCAGGTTGCAGGCATGGCTCTCTGCGTAATCACTCTTTGTGTTATGTATCCACACTCTTGCCCCAGCAGTTCTCCTTATGCAGGACCCATCAAAACTCATTTCCCACAGGGGTTCACTCTCATTTTTGTTATCATTCCTTTCCCTACAGTTGGGTTCGCCATTATGTTGCGTTATAGGGTCTACACTAGGCTGCGGGCTGTTTAGTTTTTTGTTATGGATGTGGAAGTCAGAGAGGTGACTATTTGGTTGATTGTATTTTGTTTCTGGTTTACTTAGCGTTGTTGTTCCAGTGCACTGTTCAAAGTTTTCTACGTCTTCCTCCTCTGAGTCTAGGGTAGCCATTATGTTAAATTCCATTGGCTCTGTTTCATCATGTGTACCTTTGCTGGTATCTACGTTTTCAGATTCTGGTCCCTCCAAAGATTCATCATTGCAGAAGATAAAGGAATCCAGGTTTGTATGTACAGAGTATAGAGGAGAATTTTCAGGCTTTTAAGGGCTACTAACCAGGAATTTCATTTGTGCTTCCCTATACAGTCTTCTAAGTTGGCCAAAGATTGGGATTGTAGCATAAGCCCCATCCATCTGCATTGTTCCTTGCAGCTTGGCTCCCCATGATCTTGATAATAACATGCCATACTTGGGTGGCACATCTGCCACAACAACATCCATGACCATACACTTGGAAGGAATTTGGGCAAGGCTCACACATAAATCTTTGATCAGGCCAAGACACTTTACTCTACTAGATTCAAATGAATATAGGTCTTTATAGGGATGGGTTATCTCTAGGCCTAATCTTTCCATCACTACTTTAGGCATCAGGTTGTGTGATGCCCCATAATCATGCATTGCATTGTGGAGGATCTTATCATGGACATTAAGACTGATATAACAAAGAGGTACTACCCCTTCCTGAAACTTTCCTTCTATCTTTGGACTAAACAGAAGGGCAGGTTGATCATCACTCAGATTTACAGTGTCACTATTCTCTCCTAAATTTAATGCTTTCAAAATTTTGCCTTTATATACATCCTGAGTGGCCAGCTCAGAGAGTGGGACAGAGATTTTGATTTTTGCAATCTCACTCTCCAAATTGAAGGCGGACTGACTCTTTGGAATTTTTAACTTTGTTTTGTTAGCCACTGCTTTAGTAGTTGAATCAGTGTGGTGATTCTCGTTATGTACAGTGTTTGTGACAGTTTTATCAGGAGCACTAACCACAGTGCTAGTGCTGCTAGCTGGTTTACCTTGTGTATCAGTGTTTTTTTTGTCTCTTTCTTTGCTCTTCTCAGAACTCTCAACTGCTGATTTGTTACTTTCAACAGTTCCTTTAGAAGTTTTCTCAGGTCTTTTCTTGATGGTGACCTCAGAAGATTTTGGTTTAGCAGTTTCTTGACTCTTTTTGCCTCTAAGTTCATATTTCTCTCTGACCTGCATCATGGCATTTTCAAACCCTAACCTATAATATTTAGATTCCAACCATTCCTCCTCCCAACCAGAGGGTGAGGGCTGATCTTCTTCTGAGTAATAGTTATGGATTGAATCTTCCATTTCAAACATGTTTATTGTGTTTCCCTCAGACTCTTCTATGATTCCCTCATCTTCATCAAGAAATTTTTCTTGAAATGGGGGAATGACTTGCTGATCTGATTCTCTTTGTCTATTGGGAGTGTTATTGTTTCTTCTAAAGTTCTAGTTTTGGTTATGGTTTTGATTTCTACTTTGGTTACTAACTGTGACAACCATATTTTCCATCATTTGTTGTAACCTTTCCACATTTTTGGATAATTTGTCATAATTTGGGTCAGATGTGGAAGCTACATTGTCATCTTTATATGTTACCCTCTTCTCAGATCTCAGTCTCGCTCTTTTCTCAATCAGATTTGCCTCTATGTTCACTGCTCCTTTCTGCATGTCCTCCAATGTGTTGTACTCTTTATCCCTAAGCTCATAGGCCATGTCAGCATCAAAGCCTTCGGGGTATTTTTCTAAAGCTATGCCTTGTGGAGGTTTCATATGTGGAGGGAGGGCATTGTAAATGCTGTTAAATATTGTTGTGTAATCATGGACACTCTCTCCTACGTTTCTTTTAAGGCTCATATACTCTGCTAAGAGTTGGCGAGGGTTAGCCTTAGTTTCCCATTTGTTTATGAAAGTCTGATATAAAGTTGGAAGATCATTGATGCTACCTGGAGGTAGGCCCTTAAACCATTTCTTCACATCGCCCCCTAAGCTCTGGGCAAAGATTCTCATTTTTACTGTATCATCATCTATTTCCATGTAGTCAAAAGAATATTCCATCTTATCTACATGTTGCTGAACTGTGATGGACTCTTTTGCAGTGAAGTGTGGGATCTTTGACTGATAATCATTTGGTAAGGGTACTAGAGGTTGGGGTAAAACCAAAGGCGCATACCAGGTTGCCATAATGATGTTCTGATGGGGTAAAGGGTTGACTTGGGCAGCTGGTATATGGATGACAGGGACACTAGGACCAGCAGAGGTTTGTTGAGCAGATTTAGGGTGGGAGAGCCCCAAGTTTTGAATGAAGTGGATATCAGGAGGAGTAGATAGAGGGGTTCCTCTGTCTCTAATGTGTTGACCACTATGAGATGATGAACCGGGAAGCTCAAGACCTAGCTGATCTAGATCACTGAATGACCTAGTTCTAGGTAATCTATTAGGTAGGTCTGGGTCAAGGTGAAAGTGTGATAGAGCTGTAAGATCTTCTGGTGCAGAGTTAGCTCTATGGATGTAACTGGAAATAATTGATCCTCTAGGTGTAGGTGGATTTCTGAGGATGCTCTCAGGGTTATCAACTATTTCAGGTGGGTTTGGGTTGGGATAAGCTCTCGTGTGAATGGTTCTTGAAGCCAGAGTGATGTTTTTAACCAAGCAGCTTAACCCTATCTGTTACTTCTAATGTGGTTGATGTTGCTATGGAGGCTGGTCTCCCAGTGAAGTCTAATGTGAACCAAGATAATCAGCAGGCCTACTGATCACCAGTGGAGTCTTTAAAACGTTTAGGGAATATGGAGTCGCCAGGTGGAAAGGTTTAGGATGTTCTTGGAGGGTGCACTGTCCACCACAGTGCTTATGAGATGTCCCCTTTCAGGGATATCTTCCAAACACAGAAAAATCTAACCAGAGATTGACTGGGAGGGCATTTACCAGATATGTCACCTCTGAGAGAGCAGATATGTCACCTCTGAGAGAGTGTGAGATCTGGAGGCTACCTAGCCCTTTCCAGACTCTGTCCAAGAGTATGGGAGAAACACAACAAATGGTATAGAGGTTGATGTGTGAATAGGGGTGTTTAATTGCCAACCTAACCAGAGATTGTAGGTTTTTTGAATGCCTAAGAGTGTTTAAGGTGTAATGCACTCAGTCCCCAGCAGAGTCGCCATTATGTTGGGGTTCCCATGTTTTGGCCAGATTGGCAAGACCAAAATATGAGACAACATCAAACCACTTTCAGACCTTAGGATCTAGCCCTCCTAGGTCTAGAGAGGGATCTCTCTATAATAGTCAAAGTATATTTGTCTTTGAAGCTCGAATGTTAAGATGTTAGGCTAGTTATAGGCACAAGGTTTGTTTGTTTGATTTGTTTGATTTGGTTGTTGGTTATCAGGAAAGAAAGGTTTGATGTAAGACAAGGAATGAGCAAAGAGGAAAAAGGCAGAGGTGAAGTATTTCAGGAAATATTCAAAACCATTGGGCAATGGAGTCAGGAAAGGATTTGCTTGCTAATCAATAGGCAGGCTTTCAATTGGGCTAGTCATCTAAAACATAGGATCTTAAAGATGATTGTGTGATATAGAATGATAAGAGAGGAGGAGACAACACAGTTTCAGAGCACAAAGTTAAAGACCAGCTGGTCACACAAGGATCCTAGTGGACAGGGCTAACTCTAATCCCCAGTTTTCCCAAATATTCCAACTAAATCCATAAAAAGAAACATCTAAGAACTGAATTCATTTAATTCATACATCAGAGGGCAGGAAATAACATCCACTACACTGGTTAAACCAACTGAAATCATTTCTTAGATAATACATTCAGAAGAGAAACATCAATGGAAAGGAGAGCAGAAACATAGGGTACCTAACAAGGGTAAATCCTATGCCAATATTCTGATGCAAGCCAGTAGAAACGAAATGAAATGAATGTAAACACAAAGATAGGAAAACATCACCGCTGATTTAGATCAGGATCCAAATAAATGTGTTGTCATATTAAACAGCAATACCAATCAAGTAAAACATTGCCAATAGCTGAATAATCAGCCTGAAATCATATTCCTCAGCCTATATTACAACTTTACACAGAGACTGTGTCTCAAAAGAAACTACTTGCAGTTCTCTGATAACTGATCAACAACCCTTTACAATGAGTTTCTTCCTGAATTTATAGCTCTAGCGGAGCAGAGAAGGTAGGTGAGAAACTAAATGCAGTATTAAAACTTCTGAAAAGGAAGAGGGCCGTAGCCCACTCCGTATAAATCCTATGCATTAATTCCTGGTGTTCTTTGGGTGAACGAATGATCTTCTTCAGACTTTAGATTACTCTGATATGACTCTGATGTACTCTTACTGCAGTACTGTGTAGTACTCTGGTACATAAACAAAATGACTGAATGGACTGCCATGCTTGTGAAACAAATGCCCTGGTAGCTTTGGACTGTGGTTAAGGCGGAAATCTTCAGGAACACGGTAAATAATGGAACTGATATGGGTGCTTTTTCCTTTGGGGAAATTTGCCGATGTGAAACCCTGATATACATGAATTTCTGCGTGCTGTACCTTCTGCATGATCCATGGGATCATTGATCTGGTGCTTTGCCTCTAAACCGTTGTATTAAGGCTCAAAACCTTCAATGCTGAACGCTGAAATCCTTGATCATTAGCTAGTTTTTCTCCACTGCTCCATAAATGTCTCGATCTACAAAATCTGGGCTTTAATGGCGCCGGATAGGTTTTTTGCGGAGGTTGAACTGTCCTAGGATAATATTTATGTCGCCGCTACCTTTCCGGATGCTTCCCTGTAGTACCAGCTTCCAAATTCAACCTTCTCTCTGCGCAGCATGCCATTAAAGTAGTACATATGAACCATGGCAGTTTTGTGCCTTTCTGAAACCCTGCAAAAACACGAAACCTGCCAAGAAACAATGCATGGGATCGGATGATGTGGATGTCTGCGTAGGTGAGAGTGGAACTGCGGAGAAATGGCGGAAAAATGCTGTGGAATGGTAGAGAACAGAGATGGCGAAAGGTTGGCGGAATGTGGAGCAAATTATACGTAAAAACCTTATAAACATCGACCTTTTGAATTAATTTATGCAATGGGATGGGCGGACGTACGGCGGACACACGTGGAGGTGACGTGGCGGGACCGGGCGACGACGAAAAAGTCAACAGCGGGGGAAACAAATCCGGACCGTCAGATCTCAGAGGAGATCGACGGTTGAACATGCAGCGGAGGACGACGAACGGTGGGCCAGGAGTACGGTGACCATGGATTAAAACCCCGCGCAGCTTCGTTGAGCGATGACCATTGGATGGGCAAGGGCAGATCTGACGGCTGATATACATATCGTTGCGCGTCCTATAACGAAAGATAACATGCGATGGGCAAGCGGTTTTGGAATCGTACAGGAGCCACGCGTCGCAAGCTGAGTGGAATCGCTGGGAAATGGGAAAATACCTCCTGACCCCCATTAGCAGTGCGATGAAAACCGGGCTGTTTTATGGATAGTGCGCGGCGGGGACCACAGGGGCAGGTAGAGTCTGAACCGTCGGATCTGTGGGTAAATGGACGGCGATGGCGCGATCGGAGGAATGAACTGTGAACATGGGGGGTTGCGGGGGCCGTCATCACCGTCCGATCTGTAAAGATCAACGGTTGAGAATGCTCCCGATAAACATATGAGACAAGCGCCTTCGGGGCTAGCGCTCGGTCATAGCGCTAGGTTTTGTGGGGAAAATGTACAGGGGACTAGCGGGAAAGGGGCTAGGCCCTATTATAATGTTTGAAAGTGGTTTTTTCAGCCCTTTCAATGGATTTTAAAGCCATAAGAGGGTAACGATAGGAGGACTAAGGGGGAAATTGGTAAAACAGAGGGCCAGGGTGGGATTTTATGGGGATTTTTAGGAGAGAAAGGGGAAATTTAAGGGGAACAAAGGGGACTTTGACAAAGGAAAAAGGGGGGGAAATTAAGCATTTTGCAAGGGTATAAAGGGCAGAATAAAACCTTTTGGAGCATAGTTCTTTATCAGCAGGCCTATTGACTCATAACAGCAGAGGGGAACAGTCACAAGGCATGGAATCTAAAAAGGCTGCAAGGATGATGTGTTTTCAAGGGAAATGCATTCCTTGCAGGCTTATAAAACAAATTAGCCCCTTGCTTGCTTGTCAAGGAATTTATAAGGGGCTAACACCTTCTTTGGAGGATTGAGGAGCTAGAGCTTGAGCTTCTAGCTTGAGGATCTAGTGAAGGGATCAGCCCTTCAAGATTATATCGGATCTTATGATATATTTCAGCCATATATTTGTCAGATCTAGCTTCAGATCTACATAACCCAGCAGTAAAAGGATCAAACTCTAGGAGCGTGATTTTCCAAATTTGTAGATCTGGAAAATCCTTTCTGGGTTATCTTGGGTATCCATCATAGAGCCCAGATCTGAATATTGGCATCATTAGAGCTCCATATTTCCATAGATCTGCATTTTCCTTTTCATCCTGTAGTTATATATTCATATTATGCTAAAGGGACAGTGCAGTATTTTCTTCCAGCAGCTCTCCAGTTCTGCAATGCCTACTTTGGCATGTTTCCAGGGTGATTCTAAGCCATCTCTTTGGCTAGATCTACTCATATTTTGTACATTGTGTAACTGAAACTTCTCCATATAATTAAAAGTCTCAAATTCTCTATATATTCTAATGTTGTATTTGGATTTATTGTTTACTTATTTTCATTTCTTATATTTTGTTTCAGTATTACTACATCCTCCCTTTTCAGATATTACAGTGGTATCAGAGCATGATCTTTGGCTCAGCTTGTGGACATTTTGACAACATAAGAAAAGCAGATAGTAGAGATCTACTATGGAGGGATTAATTTTTGCTTCATCTTCCTTTAGATCTATGAAGGATACCTCTAAGGAGATCAATGAACAAGAAGAGAAAGGAAAAGAGAAACCTCAAGAAGGTATCAAGATGAAGAAGGTGCTAGCACTTCTTTTCAGCAACAAAGAAGACCAGAGAAGCAAAAAGCTTCACATTATTCCACTAGTTCCACTTTCTTTGAGAAAGAGGACTGGTCTGAATATGATGAAGGCTTGGGGCATGAGACCCTAAGTGAATATCTGTCTGAAGACAAGTCACGGCCTAGAGCATTGAAGGATAATATCTCTCTCCAACATTTTCGGTAACTCAAAGAAGAGAGGAGATCCAGAAGCAGCAATAGAAGAAAGAGGCATAGATTCTTCTTGCCTACATTTGATGGATCTTCCACAAGCACATTGAGGGCTTGGAGGGAAGAATTATTTACATTCTTTCTTAAATATCCTGTATCAGAAAGAGAGGCTGTGTAGTTTGCAGCGTTGCACCTAGAGGGTGAAGCAAGAAATTGGTGGTTCAATCATGTATCACACATGGAAGTGTCTGCCTATGCAGATTTTATGCAAATAATAAAGAAGAGATATGGTAGAAATAAACCTGAGGCATCTCACATAATGACATCTCCCATCATCAAGGATATAGTGCATGAAGATTCAAGAGAATATGTTCTCATTATCACTCAAGATAAGGAGTCTCTACCACCACCAGCTGCAGATGTGCTTACATCAAGAGGAGGATCACTTGAATCATTGTAAGATGGTCTTGAGTTCTTTAAATTTGGAGCCCCATGCATGATTCAATATATGCATAATGAGGAGAAGACAGATACCAGCACTAGTACAGTTGTAGAGATGGAGCCATCATCACTACCAGCAGTTGGAGAAACTATTTCACCGGTTGAAGGAACTCTTGTGATCTTGCAAGATGTTTCTGAAAATAAGTTGATCCAGGGTATGCAACCACTTTCATCTCATATTGTTTCATTATCTCTTATTGAAACTTATGGGGACATTCCATTAGGGCTATTGCATGACCAAAATGCGGAAACCAATTACAATCGCATAATCACATGACCAAGAAAGAGAGAATTTCAATCGCACAACACAAAGATTTATCTGGGGAAATCCTCAACTAAAAACCCTGGTATTTTTTATATTTCATAAATCAATAATATGAAACAATACAATGCCTCTCTCAGGCTTTAGATCTCTCTTCACTATCTCTGACTGTCTCACTCTATCCCAAGCAAGTTTGGTCCAAAACTTAACCAATTTCTTACCTCTAGATGCCACTCCTTTCTTCCAAAATCCCTAGGGAAATTCATCCCCTATTAATTAGGAAATTCCCAATTAATGATTGCACAATACATCAAATTCCTTCAGTTGACCTCATGTATGACCTATACAATTTTCTAATTATACAACTGATAGTACACTTCCCTTTAACTCCAATTTCAATTGGGTCTTCCTCAGAACTGACATGCAACAACTATTTATAGTGAATTTTCAGTTATCTAATTGATCACTGTATGTGAATTAAATCATATTTAATTCACTGGACCTCTCACTAGATCCTCCTTCAATTAGAATTAGTTACACTTATTTTAACTTAAATAATTACAACTCAAGATAAAATGTAACTCGACCCCCTAAAACTTAGAGATAACTCTACATGCCTCTAGTTTGATCCTCAACTCGAATTGACTGAACTAACTAATTCTTCCTAACTCAGTTAAATCGTACAAGTTTTCATGTGATGTGGAATTACAATTTCCTTCTAATTTAATTAAGGGAAAATTAAATTATAAGCATCTTCCTGTTTCCAATTTCAACACTTTTCCACTCTAGCACAAATTGGCCTCCAAGTCTCATCCCACTGAAAAACTTAGCCTCTCTTCATGTGACCAACTGGAATTCAGCCTCCCCTCTCACAATATTGGCATGCTCAAAATCTTGGCCTCGCTCTCCAAATCTAGGCCCCCACTCTTAGAATTCACTACCTCTATAATTTTTCCTTCCAAAAAACCTTTGTCACAAACTTTCTTCTTCTCTTCAATCCTTGAGCCTTTCACTCTTTAAGAAAATAACTTCCTTAATCACAACGTGTCTTCACCTCTCCCTTAGGATTATTTTCTAATTTCATTAAGGAAAAATCCCTAACCTTAATCTCTTAAGTGATCAATGGCTAGGATTAGATATTAAGTCTCACTTGACACTAATAGTTGATATTATATCTAAGCCACTTAAATAATTAAATTATTTGTCCTCATAAAATTTTCTTAATAGTCCACAATAATTAATTAACTTAATTATTGTACTTTTCCTAAGACTTATTAAATAAATCACAATAACATTGACCCCTCCCAAGTAAGCACCTAAAGAGGAAACTCTACCACTTATGCATGATAGACACCAAGCCAATGAAAAAGCGCTTATTTAAGCTATTAGCGTAAACACTCCTTCTCATATATGGATGTATACTAAAGCTTTATAACTCCCCTTTTGACTGTATCTATGATGGAGTGATATCTCTATATTCTTGGACCTATTATGAAACATTGCATTCTCAGACAGCTTGATGTAACTCTTATTGTCATATGAATTAGTGTCGGATCCATCTCTAGACCAAACAACATTGTGAACATATTGCAAATGTATATGGAATTACAGCTTGCAAACCTACATCCATGTACTCATTGGCTGCTAAAGTGAGCACCATAAAACTTTTCCTCCCGCTAAACTATGAGATAATTGTTGATACTAAACTGAAGAAACATCTTGAGGTGTTTTTCTTGTCAGTTGAACTCCCAACCCAATTTTAGTTTGTATATCCCACTACCTATACTCTATCACCTCAAACATAACTAAGCCCATACTTCATTGTACATTGAAGATACATGAGAACATGTTTCACTTCCACCCAATGAACCCTCCTTGGGTCCACCATAATTGGCTTAGCGTATTCAAAGAAAAGAAAATATATTTCCTCGGAACCAACCTACTTTAGTGAGCCTACTAGTTACTTCTACCTTTGTTAGGACTATTAGTTCTACTTACTACTTCTTCTTTCACCAAGTCTACTTGTTTCTTTTGCCTTCACAAGATATTTTTCTCCTAAAACTTGTTGCTTTTTGCATATTCCAAGAATAAACTTGTACAACATGCAACATGTCCAATTTTTCAAATATGATTTTGAAATTTGAACACCTTTGTACGTCTATTTGGATCTATAAAATTTCCATTGTTTGAAAAGTCCCAGAAAAAAATTTATAGAAAAAAATCCAAACTAACCTACTTAAAGATCATTTCAAGACTATTCAAAAGCCCTAAGTTCAACATGGCATATCTCTAAAATTATAGCTAAACAAATTTGAATTTTCTACCACAAATACCTAGATATTTATCCTCCATCTCCTCCATATTTCATAGTCTGAAAAACCTCTTAAAAAATTTATAATGAAAATTCCAAGCTAACAAGTTTGAAGGATATTTCAAGAGCATTCAAGGACCCTAAATTCATCAAATAATATCTCTAAAATTATAGTGAACCATGGTATAAAATTTCTAACAAAATGATATAGAGATATCTCCTCTATCTCCTCTATATTTCATAGTCCAAAACAGCTTAGGAAACAATTTATAATGAAAATGCCAAGATGATATATTTGAAGCAAATCTCAGGAGCATTCTGGAACCTTATGTTCCTTAGAGCATATATCATCAATTACAATGAACCAAAGTATGAAATATCTACCACAATTAAAAGAGTATATTTCCATCTCCACCAAGTTTTAGGGTCTAAAAAATCCCAAAATAAAAGTTATTGAAAAAATTCCAAGCCAATCTATTAAAAGTAGATTTGAGGAGCATTCAAGAACCCTAACTTCTCCATAGCATATCTCTGAAATTATAGTGAACCAAAGTATAAAATTTCTACCGCAAGTACATGAAGTTATTGTACCCATATCCTCCAAGTTTCATGGTCTAAAACATCCCAAAGAAAAGCTATAGAAAAAATTCCAATATGACTCATTCACTCCACGAATCAAATCTTTTCTCTATATTTAAGACCACAAGAGTGTTCCCTAGCATTTTTTGTGTACCTCATATATCTTCTTGCTTGTATGGTATTTAAATGAATTCATCTATCATGTAACATCCCTCATGTTTTCCTTGTCATTCTATAATGAAAATTATGGCTATAACGCCAATTTGGAGAACCACGACTGATGGAACTCTAATTAAACACCTACAATTTATTATTTAAAATTAATTAATTAACCCAACTAAAGAAGGAACAACCTTATGGATCCGTGTTCCGAGGGAAGCTTTCTTTCCCACCTGATTTGAAAATCCATGACCTATACCCTGCTAAATTGAATGCAACAATTGCTTGTATCTAAGAGAGTCCATGGTCTAACAGGTTTAACGTGATGAAGTTGGGGTTAAATTAAGTTGGAAAATCCACTAACTAGAATTATGTGGGTGGTGAAAAGAAAAGTGGTTCACATTATCCTTTCCTCTCACAAATCCAGGAGACAACACTTTAGAAGATGGTTTGAATATCTAAAACACACTCGGAATACCACAGGCAAGAGCTAAGATATTCTATGGAGAAGATAAAAGAGAGGAATAAGGTGGATCTCTATCCTAGTTATGTAAAGGGATGAATAGGGATTTCTATATATGTGCATAACACAAACGAATTCAGGGGCTTGTTCGTTGGATGTTTGGAATAAAACTCAAATGGCCAACATTTTTGCTATTTAAGTTTCTAGTGGACTTGAATTTCCCTTACCCTTCTGAATTCTGAGGCTCTGTGATCTTGAGCTAGTGCCCTATGTCTTGGGTGTTAAATAGCTTGATTGTGATTGAGGCCACTAAAATCCTTGAGTGAGCCTGTGTTTTTGGTGTGTAGTTCCATGATCGTATTAAACCACTGAGTGATCATACTTAAGCTAAGGAACCACTTAGTGCTTGCTAACTTTCTAACGAACCACCTTCATTGTGGAATTCAATCCTTAGTAATTGAAAAACATAACCCCCATATGGAATTAAAGTGAATATGTGAAACTCAAAGAGTAAGCGAGGCACCCCAGTGCTTACTGCCAGAAGAGTAGTTGATGAACTACTTGGATAGTGGAATCCATCTCTTGAGTGCTTGAATAATCCATTGGTGTGAAATACCCATGTGTAATAATTTCCCCTTAGACTTTGGATCAAGCTTTGGGGTGGTAAATTATAAGAGAGATTGCAGTGTAGTTGACCTATGGTTTGGTGGAGAGTGGAAGTCCTCCTCCAGTTTCCAATTAATTTAACTTATTTAGATAAGTATATTGGTTATGTATATTTGATGTGTAAATGATGATTTATGATTTATATGATAATGAGTTAGTATATGCTTCTTTATACTTCATGAATGAATGCTTGAAAATACTATAAACTCATGGTTGACGAGTTGTATTATATATATATATATATATAGATATAGATATATAGTAATATTAAATTTCTAGAACTATATGTATGTTCCCATCTTTGTGGATTTCATATTCACTTATATGATTATTGACTCATTTCCTAAGGTTCAATTAGTTAACCAGTTATTTTATGAGTTCTCATCTATCTTATAAGTTTATGAATTTAGACAGATCACTATCATAATCATGATTGTAGGTCATCTTACATGATATAATTTTAACCTATATGTTGTGAGACTAAATGAGTACCTGGTGAGAGATAATGATCATTTAGTTTAAGAATGATGTGATGATTTTGAGAGTTATGCATACTTATATGTTGCTGTAACATGGAGTTATAACTTGCTATGAAATCTTGAGATTCATTGTTTTGATAAGCTCTATATCCCTCTTGTGCAGTTGCATAAACTTATGTGTCTCCTTTCTAATGGATGACATAATCCTACCCCAATGATTAAATTGGCTAACTTGAAAAATTTATTAGAGCTATAATACTTGACATTTGGAATCCTTTCCTTTCCTTACTCTATATTTTGAGCTTCTATAGATAACTAGTGATCTGGGGTCCTAGGCTGATAAGATGCAGTTTATTTATGTGTGGCCCATATTACATTAAGACCTAATCTATTGTTCTACTACAATTCATTTACAGGGATCCATAGCATGGTAGATTTGATATCATTCATGAAGGCATGAATGAGCACTGGGATAAATCGATCTCAAGCAAGTAGTGGATCCATGGATTTGGGAGTCTAGGGAATGGTGAGGTACGATAATATAAGGAAGTTCTAGCTTGGTTGCGAGCTAGAGATAATAACAAAGTGTTGTAAAAATCCGTAGGGAAGGACCCAATGTCCCCACATTGATTCAACATGGTATTGGCCACATGGAATCTTACAAAAAACCATCGCTCGCCACCCACCACCAAGTAATTGAGAATATAACCTTGATGACGAGAACATTGGTGAAGTTGATCGACCGAATCATGGTTCTATTGCATAACCATATCGTTTCTTACCCCCAATATCCCTTTATCCTTTATTTATTTTTGAACACTCATGGTAGTAATGTCACTCAGGAATCATATCTGGACGGTTTGAATAGGGTGAAAAACTAATCAATGGTACCTATTCATCTTACCCCCCTAGTCTACCAAGAAGGAGGGGGGTCTAAAACCAAATATCACCAGTATTAAAAATCACCTAGATTTGGTTGGTGCTATCATTGTGGAGCCTCACCCAAGGTGATCTAGTGTGATATAGAAACACCTACATAGAATTTGCTAGGTTACATGGGCCACATGTGGATGCCACATGGAATTATGTAATTGATTTAACTTCAGTAGGCCATAAATATCGTACCAGGATTCAGATTGAGACAAAATTTATATAATTAGAAAGCTCTCGAAGAGTTGGAGACAATGGTGGCATTGGTAACTAATTTTACTAATTTTGGAAAAGAACGAATATTGGTAACCCCATATTCATAATAGAATCTAGATGTTGGGTTAATTAATAAGTAACAAATTCCACAACCCAATATAATACAAGGGGGTGGGAGGGAGTGTTACATAGTGGTATCTTAGCCCAGGATCAACACATGAAATGAATGGACCTTAAGAATGAAAGTTAGAAGATTTAATACAAATTGGAGCATTGGCTCAAGCATTGAGATTGGAGGAATAGAATTACACCATGTGATACAAAGGTTCAACATTATACCTTTTGGAATAAAGATAGAGGCTTTTTTACTTAATGGTATGTGTCAGAGTTCTATCACAGTACCTCGAATTAGAACTTGAACTAGAAGGGCCTTGAAAGGAAAATTTAGAGATTTTAAGTGTTGGAGAGTGGTATTATAATGGCGTAAGTGGTTCGACGTTGGACCTGAAAAGGATGGTGGAAAAAAATTAATACAACAATTTGATTAATGCATATGAAAATTTCCTTTGATCTACAATTGATGTGATTGCTAACCTTGATGAAATGTTTATTTTAAAATTATTGTTGATATGGTTACTAACATGTTAATATTCCCTTTGGTTTCTTGGAATATGTGATGAGCATGGGTTTTAGATGTGTGAACAACATCACATCAACATAATTCAGATCAATATTCTTAGTCTTGGCATAACAAGATAATGAATTAACATGTTTTTTCTTGACATAACTAGAAGACATGTGTGCATGAGCACACGAGAAGGTACAACTTGCAACAACAAACAAAGGAATGGAAAACAATATGGAACAACATAATATGAATAAAAATAATCATGAGCAAGAAGAGGAAGAGAGATGAGGGGGCATCCCCGAAATATCTCTGAAATACTAGAAACATCCTATTGAACTATTTAGAAGGAATTTTAGAATCTTGAAGTTGTTGAAGACCTTAGGAAATGCACTGATTGAGATTTTATGAATGTTTTAATGTCTTTAGTGCTCTTGTTGAAGTAAATATAGAATGCTTGATGTGTTTTGAATCAAGATTTTTTGCAATTCTTCGTGTGTTGTTACATGTTTCTATTTTGTTGACATTGACCATGGCCATGTTTCTTTATGTTTCCTTGTTTTCCATTTTTCTCTTCATTCTTTTTGTGTTTCGCTCTTAATGGGTTTGTTGGGTGTGGGAAAGGAAAGAAAAGGAGCTCATGAAGAAGAGATAAATAAAACACAACTATAACTTCAATACCCCGATTAAATTCCGTGCATGCCATAAATTGAATTAGACAGAAGATGACGACAACATGTAGCAAAGGGGGCCTAGCAGGGTCCACATGATCAAAATTGATAGTGTGACAACTATGAAAATAACATAAGAAGGAATTTCCCTAAACTAAAATTATGCTTGGAATATATATCTATATATATATATATATATATATATATATGAAAAGTTTCCCTAAAGAAAACAACATATGAATAGCATGGAATGTGTGCATGTATGAAACATGCTTGTAAAAATGAGTATGCATAGGTTCGAGAGCATGGATGAAGAAATACTTGAATCAAATACATAATGAAAATACCTTTATGAAGTTCATTTAAACTTATAAATAACTAAATTGATATAGTTATGGCTAAAATTTGAGGCTGATATCATCTCAGAAATTGTTGAATATTGCAACAACAAGTATGTATAAGGCTAGCTAGACTCCTTTAAAATATCAAAATAAAAAGACTTCAACTGAAAGTGCTAATTATTGAAAAATGTAACTAGTTTCGGTCTTCATAACGAAATAAAATAATTTTTTTATCATTGATATATTTATTTTATCCATCATTGTTATTTTTATTTTTGGTCAAAAGCATGTTCTTCATGCTTATAGAGTAAAAACGAGTCAACAATAAATTATTTTGAGTCAAAAGAAATGCATTTGAGTCAAGTCCCTTTTGGACTTTTGTAAAAGAAAAGAAAAAAAATTATATTGAGTCAAAGTCCACCAAATTTTCAAGTCGGCCCTCCATGGGAACAAGTCGAACAGGCCCTCCAAGAGCCACCCATTCAACCTCCTGGAAAAATATATATAGAAGACAATTCGATCACTTTAGAGGACACTCGATCATCATCATCATACATATATTTTTCACCTAACTAATGAAGAAAAAGGATGAAGAAGAAGGGAAGGAAGAGCTCGCACATGAGGAAAAATTTTTGTAAGAAGAGGCCGAAGTTTTGATCTAGTTCCAAATCCAAAATTTCAGGAGCGAGATTTTAGGAAGGCCTGAAAATTCAGGAGCAAAATTTCAGGAAGACCAGTTTGACCTATATTGAATTTTGACTGTGGAGGTGACTCGAAGGAGGGTTGGACTTGGAGTATTGGTGGCAGTTTTGGGTCTTGTTTTTAGTCTTGGATATCTCATTTTGATCATATTCTATAAGAGAATGATTATTGTTGGTTTTTCCCCCCTTGTAGGGTTTTACCCTGCCTTGGAGCCTAATTTCTGGTGTCTCTTGTCGTTTTTGCACTATGATCTCTATTTTCTTGTTTTGAATGGAATTTTCTTGATTAATAATAAATAAATAAACAAAAGAAGAACATTAAATAACTCACAAGTAATTATCATGTTAATAAATCCCCCCTTGTATTAGAATTTCAGTCAAGTAAGGAAAATGCTAAACCAAGGTAAAAAATGTAAAGGGAAGGAATTTGGTAAGAATTCCTTTCAATTGAATTTGATATTTTTTGTTTAAAATTAATTAATGATTTTCATGGATGCCTAGGAAAGGGAATAGTTAAGGCATATAACCTTCAATGTGAAAATATTGCAATGGCTTTTGTAATGCATGTTGAATAAAATGGGGAACTAAATTGCTCATGAATTTAGAGATATGAATTACTCATTTCCGACTCATTGGTCTACTGGAATAAATGTTTGATTACATTATGAAATTATTGGAATTAATTCTATGCACAAATATGATACTATGATAATTTCATTTCTATTCATTGAAAACTGAGATAATTATTATGTGTACAATAACTATAAGATCACTTTAGGATTTTGTGAAATTTTTCAATAAAGAGATTGTATATATAAACATTGAAAATTTTTTGGCTACTGAGAATATCTTATTTCAGGTAGATTTATGGAATGAGGTTGGAGATAGAAGCCACCATGATAGAATAACGCCACCTACAAGGGAACCCAATAACATGACTAAAAGTCTCATTCCTATGAGATACAACTTTTGAATGAAGCAAAGTTGGGAAATTAAGATTTCTAATATGAAAATTTTGAGCATATCTAATGGAAATTAAATGTTGTGACATAGGCGAAATTATGGTGCATGGAGCTCAGGAAATTTTTTGTTGCGGGGGACATAACAACCCTCTGACTTTTTTATTATCCCATGGGAGTAATTCATAATCGGTACCTTGAATATAAGACTCGATGAGTGGTGTATTTGAACACGCCAGACTATTACTTGGCCATAAGACTCCTTATATGTTACAAACTAGTACTTGGCTATAAGACTTGAATGACCACTCAGTGCTTGTGGTTTGGATATTACACCACTATGTTCTTGGATTGTCCATTAAGCCACTTAGTTCCTGTTGAACAATTAAACACATCACTAGGTGTTTGTTGTTAGAATAATCAACCACTTAGTGTTTGATAAGTGCATGATAATTGGATGATGAACCACATTTAATATGGAATCAATAGGTGTTTGCAGTTAGAATGCCAAACCACTTAGTGTTTGTTGAGTGCTTGCTAACTAGTTGACGAACCACCTTCGTAGTGGAATCAATCCCTTGATATTGAGAACACTCCCCACTATGATTGGGGTACAAATGCTATGTTTGAAATCCAAAGAGTGAGTAGAATGAAGCTTGTTCGATAAAGATGGAGAATGTTCGGTAAAGATAGAGTTGGAATCATTAACTATGAAGACTTATGTGAAATTCTGAACTATCCAACACAAAAATCTAGCGTTGATCAAAATAAATATCAACATGGTATCAACATGTAATATCATAGTGGTACAATGGAAGTGTAGTGGAGTTGAGTTTGCTCCCTATAGAAGCCTTTAGGAAAATAAACAACATGACTAAACATGACAATTCATGACATGGGAAAATTAGACTAATGTAAAGAGTTGTGGCTATAAATCTCATTTATTGTTTCTATTATTTTTTATACAACACTGAGGATGGTGTTCCCTTAATGGGGTGGGGTTTGTAACATCCCTTATGTTACCATTGTTGTTTTGTAATGATAATTGTGAATATAACACCAACGTGGAGAACAACACGTAGCTGTAACTTTGATTAAACTCTTGCAATTTATTATTTAAATTAAATAATTAGCAAAACCGAACAAGGGACTTCCTTACAGATTCTTGGTCTGAGGGAAGCTTGCTTTCCCACCTAGTTTGAAAATCCATGGCCCATAACCTCATGAATTAAATGTAGCAATTGATTGTAGTTGAGAGAAGCCATGGTATGAAAATATTAATGTGATGTTATTGGGGATGAATTGAGTTGGTAGAGCCAATGACAAACATTACGCAATTGGACTAGGGTGGTGGAAGGAAATGTCTCAAAAATCAAGGATTCGTCCCTTCAAAAGACAGTGTCGACGAGCCAAAACAAACTTGGGAGAGCTTGGAGATGGGTTTAAGAGTGTATAATAATCTCTAAATAATCTCTAGAGCATCTCTATATGGGTTGGGTATCAAAACTTAAACTATTCGATTATATATTTTTTGGTCCCATTTAAGTTAAGTATTATGAGTAAAAATGTCTTCAAATATAGTATCTAAACTAGACATCAAGAAAAAATTGGGTATCCAAAAAATATTTCGAACAATATTCTTCTTCAATGTTTATCTTAGAAATTTGTAGTCTCCACTTATCTTTTACATCAATTCCAATAATATTCATCTCAACAATATTTTGTTTGTTCCAGGTTTGCATAAGAATGTTCTTTCCATTTCCAGTATATAAGATAAGGAAGATATAATTTCTTTCATATATGGAAAGGTTGTAGTTTGGGATAAAAACTCAAGCATATAATATACAATGATGACTAGGATCCATGAAGGAAGACTTTACAAATTATTAACTCTCCTCGCTCAAGCTTTGGTTCACATTGAAGTTATCCCATGTGAAATTCAGCATAGAATATTTGGTCATATTCACTAAAAAATATTACAAACCCTAAACTCAATAGCGAATGGGATCCCTGAACTAAAATAAGATCATGAAGGAGTGTGCAAGGGATGTGTATTGGGTAAAAACACCAAAATACCATTTAGAAGCAGTGTTTCAAGGTCAAAATAATTTTTGGATCTCATTCATTCCAATGTTTGCGGTCCTATGGATCCAAAGTATCTTGGAGGTCGTTCATATTATGTTTCCTTCAAGGATGACCATTCAAGGAAAACTTGGGTTTATTAATGAAATCCAAGGATGAAGTATATATAAAATTTCAAGAATTTAAATCTGAAGTAGAGTACCTTACATAAAGGACAATCAAGGTTTTAAGGTTTGATAATGGAGGATAATACACATCCAAGGAAATTATATCCTTTTGTAAGGAGTTTGGGATTAAGAGGGAGTTGATAGTCCCATAAAATCACGATCAAAATGGAGTTTCATAATGAAAGAATCAATCCATTGAACAAAGTATAAAAGTGATGTTACATGATCAAAATTTTCCGAAACTTTTGAGGGGTGAAGCTACTAATAAAACCATATACATACAAAATCAAAGCTCGACGGGTAACTAGATAACATGACTCCCGAAGAAGTATTCAATAGGAAGAAACCAAGCGTGGATCATCTCTGAATTTTTTGTCGTTCTGTCTATATTCATATACCAAAGGAAAAAAGAAATAATTTGGATCTTTCAGGAATGAAGGGAACATTTGTTGGCTACAATAATTATTCTAAGGACTATAGGATCTATATAAAGGAAGGACACCAAATAGAAGTTAGTCAAGATGTGATATTTGACAACAATATGGCATTCAAGAAATTAAATATCTCCCTATGGAATCTGATGACGAAGAACTTATTTTATTTGAATATGAAGGTACTATGGAGGAAGAAGAATCAAACCATGAAGATGAAGGTCCCAGTGAACCCATACAACCTATGGTAATCCCTGAGACTAGAAAGAGACCTAATTGGTTAATATCTACTCTACTAGATGGAGAGGGACATGGAGAAACTAAAGGCACGTTTAGAGAAATAAAGAAGCCCAAAAGATATTATGGGTGTTCAACATATTTGAAAAATATAATAGAAGCATAACCATCCACCTTTGAAGAAGTTTTCAATCATCAAGAATGGAAATATGCTATGAATGAAGAATATAAATCGATAATGAATAATTGGGTATGGGAGATCGTGCCTAGTCCTAAAGAAAAGTCTGTGGTGACTTCCAAGTGGATTTACAATATTAAACATGTGGCAGATGGAAGTATTGATAAGTATAAGGAAATATTTGTGGCTAGGGTCTTGTCTCAACAAGAAGGCATCAATTATGAAGAGACATTTTATTGAACAACAAGGTATATAACTATACACTGAATAGTATCTTTGGTAGCAGTGATGGGATGGAACATTTATCAAATGGATTTCAGGAATGCATTCTTGAATAGAACAATTGATGAAGAATTCTATATAGATCAACCCTTGGGATTTTAAGTCAAAGATAGAGAGTCTTATGTTTGCAGGTTGAAGAAGGAATTATACGGCCTTCAGCAAGCACCAAGGGAATGGTATGCAAGGATGGATCCATACCTACAAAGATTGGGCTTCAAAAATAGTTATGCTAATCTGAATCTCTATATCAAGGTTGTGAATAATGATCCAATAATCATTCTTATATATGTGGAGGATATTCTCTTGATAGGTGTAAAAGGTCGAATCCAAGAATTCAAAAAGTATCTAGTAGCAGAATTTGATATGGAGGACTTTGGGTTGATGCACTACTATTTGGGACTGGAATTCTAGCAGGGACCTAATGATATTTATCTAGGTCAATGAAAGTATGTGATTGAGATGCTAAAGATTCTGCAAGTAATGTAGTTGAACAGGGCAGACTATTCCTTGGTCATAAGACTCATTATATGTTATAGACTGGTACTTGGCTATAAGACTTGAATGACCACTCAGTGCTTGTGGTTTGGCTATTACACAACTAATTTCTTGTCTTGTATGTTAAACCACGTATTATTTTCCGAACAATTAAACACACCACTAGGTGCTTTCAATTAGACTGATGAACCACTTAATGTTTTCTAATTAGAGGATGAACCACCTTTACTATGGAATCAATATGTGTTTGCAATTAGAACGAAAAACCACTTAATGTTTGTTGAGTGCTTTCTAACTAGATGATGAACCACCTTCATAGTGGAATCAATCCCTTGATACTGAGCACACTCCCCTCTATGATTGGGGTACAAATGTTATGTTTGAAATCTAAAGAGTAAGAAAAATAAAGCTTGTTCAATAAAGAAGGAGCATGTTTGGTAAAGATAGAAATGGAATCATTAACTATGAAGACTTAGGTGAATTTTTTAACTATACAACACATAAATATAACATTTATCAAAATGGTATCAATATGTAATATCATAGTGATGCATCGAAAGCATAGTGGAGTTGATTTTGTTCCCTGTAGAATCCTTTAGGACAATAAACAACATGACTAAACATGAAAATTCATGACATGGGAAAATGACACTAATGTAAAGGGTTGTGGCCATAAAGATCATTTATTGTTTCTATTCTTTGTTATAGAACATTGAGGATGGTGTTCCCTAAATGGGGCGGGTTCTATAACATCCCTTATGTTACCATTGCTATTTTGTAATGACAATTGTGACTATAACACAAATGTGGAGAATAAAAAGTAGTTGGAACTATGATTAATTTATTATTTAAAATTAATTAAATAATTAAAACAACTGAACAAGGGACATCCATACAGATCCTTGGTCTGAGTGAAGCTTTCTTTCCCACCTAGTTTGAAAATCCATGACCCATACCCTCATGAATTAAATGTAGCAATTGCTTATAGCTGAGAGAAGCCATGGTATGACAATCTTAATGTGATGTTATTGGGGATGAATTGAGTTGGCATAGCCACGGATAGACATTACCCAATTGCACTAGGGTGATGGAAGGTCATGTGGTTCCCATTCCCCATTCCTCTCAAAACCCAAGGATTCATACCTTTAGAAGGCAATTCCTAGGGCCAAAACACACTCAGGATAACTCAAATATGGGTTGGAGAGTGTATAATAATCTCTAAATAATATCTAAATCATATCTAGGTGGGTTTGGTATCAAAATATTCTATTCAATTATATATTTTTTGGTCCCATTTGAGATAGATATTATGAGTAAAAATGCCTTAAAATATAAAGTATCTAAATTGTACATCAAGAAAAAATTGGGTATCCAAACAATATTTCCAACGATAATCTTCTTTCAATATTTATCTTGTACATTTGTAGTCTGACCCTAAATTTGACATCAATGAAAATAATATTTCTCAAAACAATGCTTATAGAATTAGGAATTGGGTTGAAGAGTGTATAAAGTCTCTAAATAATCTCTACAACATCTCTAGATGGTTTGGGTCTCAAAATAATATTTTCAAATATATATTTTGTGGTCCCATTTGAGATAGGTATTATGAGTAAAAATGCCTTCAAATATAAAGTATATAAGTTGGACATCAAGAAAAAATTGGGTATCCAAACAATATTTCAAACAATATTCCTCTTTCAATATTTATCTTGGACATTTTTAGTCTCCCCCTATATTTTACCTCAATGACAATAATATTTCCAACAATCTTCCCCTTTTCCATGATAGACATGCTTATTCGATTCTACAACAATATTGTTGTACTCCTTGACCTTTAGTTGGGAATCCATTTTTTTCTCCCCCTAACTTTGAAATTTTTACTGTCCCCTTAACTTTGACATTAATGAGAAAACAATATTAAAAAATCTCCCCCTTTTTCATTGATGACAACCCTAGACATTTAAGCATTGCTACTCCCCTTATTTGAAATTTCTCCCCCTTTTATATTAATAGAAAAGGGATACTCCCCATGTATATAACTTTTCCCTTTCTCTAATACTTCTCCCCCTTTAACATCAATGGAAGATAGATACTCCCCTTGAGATCACTCTTTCCTTTGTTGAAGATTTTATAGGGATATCAGAACAATTTTCTCTTTTAACTTCATTAAGTCCATATACATCACTTGAGGTCCTCATTTATTTTTCCACCAATCTTCTTGAACCTAATTTTGTTATTTAACATTCTTTAGAATGAAATGAGAGATCGTATACTTGATCACATATTTTACTTACACTCATAAGATTAAGTTTTATACCTTCAACATACAATGCATTCTAGGTTTTAGCCTTTCCATGATCAAGACTAATTGTGCCATTTCTAACTATCAATTCTGATGCACTATCTCCAAAGGTAACGCTATCTCCTTTTATTCTTTTAGAGTAATAAATTTACTCTAATCTCTTGTCACGCATTTTAAACATCCACTATTACTAAACCATTTTCTTGCTTTTCTTTGAGCATATAGAGGAAGTCCACATTCCACCTATTTTTATTTCTTTGTTTTCCATATCTTTGTGCATTGTTCTCTATGCTTAGTAATATCTTATTCATTGATTTGTTTAATAAAATTTAACATGTTTCTTCTACACTCACATGCCTTGTTACCACAATTATTATAATTATAGCATTCAACATGATCCAAAAGGGTATAAAATGAGTTATATCTTCTAACACCACCTTCATTGGTTTTTTTTCTCACAAAACCATTATTTGGGGTCTTATAAGATCGTCTTTTTGTATTTCTCACATAGTCATTTCTTACATAAGCTCTACAATTTATTTCTTTATAATAAAATTTATTACAAGCAAAGAAATAGCCAAAAAAGATATTTCGATACCAAGATGTGAAAGTCCTTAGTGGAGTAGCTCTTCTAAAATTATTCTTGTTGATATTGTGATAAAAGTAAAGTATTTTTTGGTCTCAATCGCCTTTACCGGTGTTGATTTCATTTGTTGAAGGATATCTTGATATAATCTAGATAACTTTTGGGATTTTATTCATTTTCCTTTCTTGATGGATTTTTGCTTGATTCTCCCATGGAGGTATAATGATTTTCCTTATAGACAAGACCTGTATTGATTAAAGGTAACCTCTAACAATTGAATATATCATCTAATATTTGTGTACTTTTCAATATTTGATTGAATTGTGGATTTTCTTTCTATAGTTCCTTTCTCAAGGAAAAAAAATCCTTCTAGATTTTCACAACCTTATTCATTTTCTTTCAACTGGATTCTCACTATTTATTCTACCCTCTTTATCCCTTCTAGTTGTGTCTTCAAGATGGAAATTTTTTCATCAATATCATGATGTTTTTTCTTCTCATATTTCTGTAATAGCTCCTCCTTCCTTTTGGTCTTGCATCTATGCCTTCTATTTCTTCTATGGAATTAAATAGTTTTGCTTAAAGGTGTACTTCCCCAATAATATCATCTTCCTTTGAATCTATTTTCTCTTCTTCATTGCCTTCATATTTCTTATCAATAGTCTTTACATCAATGGATATGGAAATAATTTCTTCTTTGTCACTATTAGATGCATATTCATCACTCTCTTTAAAGGAAATACTATCTTCCCTATAATAAAAACCTTTCGTTTTGGAATACCTTCCTCGTATTTTTCTATAATACTTGCTTTCCTTTTCATGCTCTTCTTCATCATCATTGTCCTCACAATTTTCCCATGGACATTTGGCAGAAAATTTCCATATTCTACCACAATTAAAGACTTTGAATGGTAGCTTACCTTTGTATATTCCAAATCATATTTTCAACTTTCTATGAAATGTGCTTATTCTGCATATGATTTATTCTAAGAATAATCATTGGCTTTAAGTGTTGAAAAATGTGTAACTAGGTTCAGTCTTCATAAATATGAAATGTATTTTTTATTCTTGTATTTTGTAAAATTTAAGAAAAAATATTATTGTTATTTTTGGAGCATGGGTTTCATGCTCAAGGTCTTTTATTTTAGATGTCAAGAACTCATTGGGTGCTTCTATGGTTTTTCCTATGTAAATAACTCAAAAGAGTAATTGTAATAATTTGAAGACCCCATCGGGCACATTGTAACTTTTAAAAATAATTATTTTAGGAATTTGGCTTATGTGATCCATAAAATGTGTATAAGAATTTTTGGTGAAAATCACATGTAAGAAAATTGTGTCAATGTGTTTCGAACCAGCTAGTGTGGTTCATCATCAAGACAATATGAGAAATATGATCAAGAAACCTGTTTAAATAGTTATTTTTGTATTTAAAAGTGTTAAAATACTCTTCAAGTCTAAGTCGGGATAGCAACTGAGAAGCCGACCTCTTTTGAGGAGCCATGTCCACCTTAGAATCCTATATAAAGGAGGGAACTCGGCCTCATTTGAACACACTCACTTCTCACTCATCCAAGTGAAAGATAAGAAAAATAAGGATAACGAAGAAGAAGGATGACAAAGAAAGAGGTTTTTGGGTTAATCCTCTCTCACACGTGCGAAGAAGGAAGGCTAGGGTTTGTTGCTTCAAGGTCAAAATTATTTATCTACTAGAAGAAGGGCCTAATAGGTCACCTTCTATCCCTACAAAAGGGATAAATACAAAAGAATTTTATGGGAGGCCTTGGAAGGCTAAATTTCACTCACATGTGTGGATGCAGTAGCAGTTTCAGGGGAGCGAAAATTTTAGACCTACAATAAAGGTTGGAAATCTCAGGCTAGGGGTCGGATTTTTGTTGTTGGAATATATTTGACTGGGTTTGACTTGAACAAAGGAAGCAAATTATCAGGAGAGGTTGGAATTGTTCTTAGAAGGGTATTGGTATTGATTTAGAGGTCTTATAATTCGTCAATTCCAGAATCTACAAAAGTGAAGAGATTTACGAGTTTCCCTCTTAGGTGGAGAGGTTTTGGCCCTGGCTTGCTGAGTATATCCTATGTTCTTGAGTATTATTTTTCTTCTTGTTTTGGTAGCAATTTGATGATAAGAACAAACACAATAATATGAGAAGAAGCTAATAATTAAGAAAAAGTAAAAATATATTACAAGCAGTTATCATAGAGAGAATTCATCCTAACTACTTCCCTATAGATTTCTCAACATGGTATCAAAGATAAGGTTGTCTAAGGGCATAATGAAGATCTATAATACCTTGAACAAGTTATAAATAAGTGTACGAAGGTGGAAACTTCATCTCAAGAAAGGCATCAAAGAAGTATGGGATATCTTATTTTTTCTTAAGAATGAAGTGACCAAGACATCTATAAAGGACGAAGGATTGTTCTCAGCACTCACTGGCACATTTGAAGATAAGAATATTTGGGTATTCGATAGTGGAGCATCAAGACATATGAATAATCAACAAAAGAAACTAAAAGTGTCAAGAGGAAATTCCTCTTACTCCGTTGAGCTTAGTGATAACAAGATCTACTTTGTAAGAGGAATTGGATCTACTTCGCTAGAGCTAGAGAATGGGGAAAATATACTCTCAACAATATCCTATTTGTTCCATTTTTGGATAAGAATATTATTTCCATTTCTAAAAGAAGATCATGAAGGAGTGTGCAAGGGATGTGCATTGGGTAAAAACACCAAAAGACCATTTGGAATTAGTGCTTTAAGTTCAAAATAAATTTTGGATCTCATTCATCCTAATGTCTACAGACCTATGAATCCACAGTCTCTTGGAGATTATCTATATTATGTCACATTCATATATGACCATTCAAGGAAAATTAAGGTTTATTTAATGAAATCCAAGGATGAAGTATTTATAAAATTTCAAGAATTCAAATCGAAGTAGAGAACCTTACAGAAAGCATAATCGAGATTTTAAGGTCTAATAATGGAGGAGAATGCACATCTAAGGAAATTATATCCTTATGTGATTAAGAGGGAGTTGATAGTCCCGTATAATATTGATCAAAATGGAGTTGCAGAATGAAAGAATCAATCTGATCAAGGTGGTTATTGGTGGCCACCTGCCAATTCTAGTTAGACCTCCACCATTGTTTCTTTCAGTTTTTCAGTTTCCTTAATTGTAGCACAGTTTACTATTTTTGGTAATTTTTCAAGGTCCTAAACTTGCAGAGTCGTTTTAAGGACTAGAATATGTTTTTAGGGAAAACATAGAGACTAAAAAAGTCCCAAAACAATTTTCTAGTTTTCTTTTGGCCTCCTCTTCGAGATCTTAGAAGCGAGGTATTATGATAGACAAACAGACCTAGTATTCCAAAGTTACGACCTAGGGAAGTTGATGTTCCAACTTACCCCAACAGGGCCCAAAAGCTTTGGCACTTCATCTCCTAGGGTTAGGTTTTTGTATGTTTAGGGTTTCTCATTGTTTCTCAATGATAAAAAGTCCACTGATCCTCATTATAACATAGTTCAGAGACCTGTAGCCACCATATCTCTTCTCAAAGATAAGATACCCTCGCCCAAGCTAGTTTATTTCCATTATGTCTATAAGCATATTTCATTTCTTTGATATTAATGAAACGAAGTGTTATTTCTGTTGCATCACTGTGTTTATGGTTATATTTGTATTTTTTGTGTTCCTATCTACGTTCAGATCAGTGGTATCAGAGTGGTCTACTCTTTCTCTATTTTTCTTTGCATCTCCCCAAAGAGGTCAAGGAATAAGGAGTTAGGGATCGAACTGGTTGAACCTTTGCAAGACCAACCTCACAAACCCCGACGACCTTGCATGGCAGAAGAAAATAAAGACAAAGGAGAACAATATCCTTTCAAAATATTTCTCGAAGAATCCCTTGAATGACAGAGGAACGTGATGATGGACAACTTTGCCTAGATCCTTCGGCAGATGCCCATAGGTGACGCATATTCGTATTATAGTCACTTTGGAGGCGCCACTCCCTTCAAGGTATAGGTCAACTTTGACATTCCCATATTTGACGGCAAGATAGATGCAAACGTCGTAAATATATGGTTAAATACGTTGGAGAGATATTTTTCAGTTCATGATTTTTCCAATGGGACTTTTGTGCTCCTCAAATCCACCCCCCATGTCAAGGACTGGTGGGAAACCTACTATGAAAAGAGGGACGAGAGAGAACCCTCACTATTTTCACCAAAATCCATTTGGAATTATTTCCAAGATGTCATAAAGGAACAAAATTACCTTTTGGGGATCTATGAGTATAAGTACATACAATGGACTACAATGCGGTAGCAAAGGGATCAATATGTGCATGACCTGACGAATCTATTCCATACCTTGCGCACAAATTTGGGTATCAAAGATTTAGAGAAGCATCTACTGCTTAAGCACCGCATTTGTTTGCACAGATACATTCAGGAGGAAATGGAGTTCCTAAACATCTCCTCATTTGGTCCAGCATACTGATATGCTGCCAAGATCGAGAAAAAATTTAACATAAGAAGTGATACTTTGGATCTACGAATATGAATCAAGGGAAAGGCACCACCAAACCACAAAACAAAGGAAAAATCCAAGGATTGGTGACCCAGGAAAACACGCCAAAGCCGCAAGCAAAAAAAAACACCATGAAGACAAAAAAGGACACGGGAAAGTGGTGTGAGTTCCATAAGAGCCCCACTCACAATACAAATGAGAGTTGGTCCAAGCAGTCACTAGTGGCCGAGATAAAGGCTTCTGAATCATATACATGCTCTGACTCTGAGTCAAAACCCGATAAGGGGAATGCCAAAGGGAAGTAGATTATTGACGCGGAGCCCATTACCATTGTTCCCACCACCAATATCCAGAAGGATGAGCCCGAAGATCCAAAGGAGGGGTAGCGCCTCTTCCAATCCCATATGTGGGTGAAGGGTTCTCTGCTACAGTTCATTATCGACAGCGGAAGCCAAAAGAACCTCATTTTAGCAAAGTTCATGAAGCAGTTGGGCCTACCGACCACAACACACCCGCAGTCATACACCATTGGGTGACTTCACAAAGGATGAGATCTCCATGTCAAACAACAGTGTCGCCTTCCCTACAACATCAAGCCCTTCACAGATTATGTGCTATGTGATTTTTCTCCTCTTGAATTTTGTGATGTATTATTAGTACAGCCATACTTGTGGAAGTGGCATGTGGTGTATGAGTCTAAGCCTCGAATTGTTATTATTACTTTGGGAAATAAGTTGTATAGGATACCAGAGGTAGCACTGTCTGCTGCCATCTCTTTGATCACTATGAAGCAATGCAGTAAGCTCATTTCCCAGACTGAGAAATTTGTTTTTCTTACGATTCTCCCTCAGGTTAAGAATAATATTGTGGCCACGACCTCCAGATAGATCTCCTCCACACGGAAACAACATATATACAAGTTCGTGAAGGAGTACAAGGACATCTTCACCTCACCCACAGGGGCACCTCTACACTGTCAGGTCAAACACCCCATTGATCTGACCCCAGGTGTGTCGCATGTTAGGAAAATACTTATAGGTGGGGTGAATCGGTATTTTAAAAACTCACACCAACTTTTATTTTTTATTTTTTGAATTATCTACGCTACTTGACTGAAGCAAACTAGCGTATGTACGCGACTATTATTAAGGAAACTAGCGTATACCCAATAAACTTATAATTCAGATAAATATTCAATTACTTGACTTAAACCAGTGCATCATTTCTTCCATAAGAAATTTAAGAAGCAGTAAACATGTGCAGTAAGAACAAATTAAACCATCACACATATGAACACCAAGATTTATGGTGGAAACCCAATGTGGGAGAAAACTATCGTTGTTGTTGTCTCAATCTTTAATATTATTCTTATGGAAAACTTCGACTTACATTCTTGTACTAGTACATACTCATACCAGCATGCAGGCACCCACCTATTTAAGGCTACAACCTTCACTCGTTCTCTAGCTCCTGCTGGAAGGGAGCTCCAACCCCCTGATCTCATTTACCAACACCCACTGTAAGGGATATTCAACCCCCTGATCTGATCACCAGTTACTACTGGTAGGTGTTACACATTATTTTGTCACCATGACATTTTACTTTCTATATGGGTTCATCAATACCTATATAATGCTCCCTTAGAAGTCTACAACCCTAAAGTTCCTAAAACAAGTCCTGAATTTGGAGAAAATCTTGTAAAAATCATAAAAACACTTGTACCGCACTTTTCCTTAGCCTTACCTGCGGCACCGGACCCTTTTGCTCTTAAAACTGCGGAGCCGACTGCACGTTTTCTTCATTAAAGGTGTGGACCCCTGTAAAAGGTAAATTTAAGGCAAAAGTAAATTCTAGAAGCCCCACTGGTTGAATATTCTCCCAGCTGGAAGCTTCTAGAAGGCGTTATCCATTCGAAGCCTCTACTCCCTCCATTTATGAACATTCATCCCTTTATAAAAGGAGCCTATTCCTTGGTCTTTGGAACTTAATCCCTTGAGAAGAGGACTCTATCCCTTCCATTTTGGAGCTGTAACCACTTTCCTTCCCCTATAAATTGAAGCTTTGGTTCAGCCTCAAGGGTAGATACTAATATATGTAAAACTTCTCTATCCATTTTGTATACACTTAGTACTAGCTTTGTACTTGGTAGCTACGATAGAGAAGGGAATTGTTGAAGAAACATACTCTTTTTGCTAGCTGCGAGAACGATTACATACTCGTAGTTAGGCTGGTTCAAAGAGTGGAAGGGCTTGTCGAGACGAAGAGAAAATGCTTGTTCCAGGACACATTACCTACAACTGTGCAAGTGACCTTGATACTTGATTTGTAGACTCCTTCTTTTATTTAAAGATAATACAATTGGATCTTGTTTTCTCAATAAGTTGTTTATGTGTTTACTTGAATGACTTATTTCTTAAATTCCTTGTTCATTAAGATAGATTTGTGATTTTTGAATTAGTATATGTTGCAGGTGCTTTTGATTCTCTTCCATTTCTTTGTTTGCAGGTCTTAAAAGGTGACTTCTTGGAGCAACGAGGAAGAAGAATTCAACTAGCATTGGATCATAGGTAGGTCCTTTCTTCATCATAGAAAATTCTAAATCATATATAATCTAGAGAAAGTAGTTTACATTTGTCCTGTTTGTTTCTAGCTACCCTTGTGATACTAGGGAGATCTTTCTTGTCTACAAGAACAATTTATCCGCCTAACAAAATGGCGACTCCGCTGGGGATTTCTTGAACTTAGTTTTATTTTTATCTTTGAGTTTGACTTATGAAAGTATTTTTCTGATTTTGATTAGTCTACACTGGGTTGGGCAATTATTTCAGTAGAACCCCTGAAAATTACTTTAGAATTTTTTATTTTTCTTTATTTTTCTAGTCTCCTCACTTTTTCTTTGAAAACAGTGCGGTAACCTCCGCAGTTTCTCTGTGTAAATAGTGCGGTACCGCACCTTTTTATACTGGAACCTATGGATCTAAGAAATTTTTTTGAAAAAATTAAGATTCTCTTTTCTGGAACTAGCTTACATGATTCTCTGTATTTACCCAAACTTTTTTTTACTGTCAAAAGCCTTGTGTGAATTTCTTTTCAACAATTTTACAATCTCATCAGTCTCCATTAAGTTAATTGTGTGTTTTGAGTTTCTTTTTTGGAGAAATTCTTAATTTGATTTCCTTTGGTCATTACTTCAAGGTTTGTCTTAGTCTCTTAACAATTTTGCATCTTTTTTCTTTTGTTTTTGCTAAATTGTGTCTGAGTGTTAATCGCCATTGAGTGTTTTTATTTTTTGACCTTTAGAACTCTCACCCAATTTTATTTACTTACACTTGATTGGTTCTTTAGATTACATTAGAATCATCTTGTGTTTGAGAATTCTCTTGCATAGATTGCATTTGCATAATTAGAATTCTCATTTTCAGAATATGAATGAAAAATGTGCATAGATTACATTTGCATACTTTTCAAGTGAATTGTGCATAGATTACAACTGCATAGTTTATATTCTGAAAAAAATCGATCGTAGATTTAGATCATTTTCTTTGATTTTAATTTACATGTTTATATGCTTGTTTTAAAAACACAAAAATAAAAAATCGAATTGATTAGCATTAGTTTTTCTTGATGAAATTAGTGCATTAGAAAATTCTTTATATTTTCTCTTATTGATTAATTTTTTGCATTGTTGGAAGTGAATGGAAACTCTCTCCTTACTTTAGTTAGGATTCATCGAATTGAAAAGATTACATTATCATATTCGATTGCATTCAGTTTTGGGTCGGGTCATAACACCATTGGTTTCATATCCATTTACACTTTGAGTAATAACATCCCAAATAACATAGCACTTAATAAAATTCATCTAGCAATTTTTACATTTTTAGGCCTCTTTCCACCAACATAGCTTAGGCTAGTGTCTTGGAATAGGTTTTAGTTAAATCTCCAAGACAGTAAAACAAACAAGTGGTCAATCTTGCGGTAGGAGAATCCAATAGTAGCATGTATGCTCTGGGAAGCTCCTCCTAAAGGAGTCAAGCACGAGATCATATCCGAACCAATGAGGTAATCAATCCTTCCTCATTGGGAACGATAGAAGATATACACGTATTAAAAATCGTAAACCTCAGATAGACCATTGTCGAGGAGCCTGGGGTCACTTGTCGATAAACCTTGAATTATGTCAAGGAGCCTTCAAGGGGATTGAGCTAGTTACACTGCCCTTGCGTGTATGTCGGATCGTAGACTGTTCCCCCAAATACATTTGTTCCCATTGGTGACCTTAGTGGCTATAAGCTTTAGGATTCTTTCCCAAGGTGACGATGGAGGGAAGATCCCATTGTACCTAGAGCAAACGTCGACTAGACTCACTTGGACACTCTAGAGGGTTATCTTCACTCGAGATGGTTTAAGTGTAGAAACTTGCACCAGTCTGTTTCATTAAGCAGGTTGTCGGGGTAACTGTTCCAACTGCCATTTCTGCATTAAAATTCTACGATGTTGGATTTCATCACCAACTAGTTTTTTTTAGTGCAGGAATATACTATTTGTGTGTGGTTTGACTCCTAGATTTGTTAGTGCATGTTCATTTGTTTGTTTTACTTTTTAGAGACCTTAGGTGTGGATTGTGAATTTTAATTGTTAGGTCTAAATTCTGAATGTTAATTTTAGTTTTAAATTGTTAATAAAATTCACTGAAGTTGAATCTAATGGCAACTGTTGTGGAATTTACCAACCAAGGAACCCCTCTTAACGAGAATCCTTGTACTTTTCCTTGCTTTGGAAATGTTGGTCCTCCTTATATGGCTACATTGTCAGTACCTGGATTTACAATCGGTTTACCGATATGGTTATTTTCAACTTCGTTGGCCCCGAATACTCAAATTATTCCACCTCAACCGGATGCTTCTCCTCAACAGAGTTCACCATCTCAACATCACCAACCTTTTGTTGACCCTTTACCTTCTTCGCCCAGCATGTCTTCCTGCCTTTCTTCCTCTTCACTTGGTAAAATCCTTGACGCTAGTAACCAGGTGGCTAAGAAGAAGAAGAAAGGGAAGAAGAAGAAGAAGCAACATAAGAAAGAAGTCAACCAACCAAAAATGGATGTAAGTGCTGGTAGTGTTGAGGAAACCTCCAACATGCATCGTAAACCAAAATTCCCTTGCAAGCTTTGTAAGTGTGACCACTTCCTTATCAATTGTCCTGGTATTCCAAAGGTCTTGGAAGTATGGTCAAAACAATCCCATCAACTTACTGTTGATCCATCAACCAGTGATAGTCAAATTCCTGGGAAAAATGGTAAAGTTAGGTTTCCTTATAGGTTATGCAAAGGGAGTCATCAAACTCACATTTGCCCTCACATGGATGAAGCCTCAAAATTGTTGGAAAACCTTACTATTCCACAGCAACAACTTCCAACTAGTTACCATCAACTTTCTCCCAACCTACCGTCAACTGACAGAGTGATTGATCTAATTCCAAATACAGTCAATCCCACTCTTCCATTGGAGAGTGAAACTGATATCACTCAGGTTGATGATCCATTAGTTGATCAAGGGGTCAAATCAATTTCACATTCGCTTGATCTTGTTCTCCCTATCGAGAGTGAACTTCATACCGCTCAAGTTCTTCTTGTTACATTAGATTCTTCTACGCCAGGGGGTATTTCACCTGTTTCAACAGAACCCCCTCCAAGTATAGAGGTCTTTTCCTTTGATTGGAATAGACTAACAGAACCTCGTCTTCCTTCCTCCATCCCTTTCCAAATCATTGTGAAGGCTTGTGGTAAGAATGTACACCGCACACATGTAGATGAAGGTGATTTTGTTAGTATTTTATCCTCAACTGCTTGGTAAGCTTTGGGTTCCCCTTAGCTTGTGCTTGTTACGCATAATCTGTCAGCTTTTAACAGAACCATTAGTGAACCTTTAGGGATCCTTCCTAAGTTTCCCATTACCTTGGAAGGTAAAATTGTCTATATTGATCTTATGGTAGTTCGAGGCCCCTTGGATTTCAATTTACTCCTTTGGGAGAGACTATGTCTATGCAATGAAAGTTTTCGTTTCGACACTCTTTCGCGTGATGTTTTTCCCTCACAATGGAAACATTGTGACTGTTGACCAACTTTCATTCGCTAGTCTTGATTCGACTACCAATAATCCGACACCCCTAAATGTTCCTTATACTAAAGTGGTATCTACCCCGCCATGGGTTAATTATGTGGCAACTAGTCCCATGTTTTCAATTACCGATGCAAGTGAGCCTTATACTGTTTGCTTGACTTCCTTTGACTTAGATCCGGTAATTGACATGGAAAACTCTATGGGATTATTTGAACGTGATGTTCCTATCCCTTTTGAGTCCCTTGACATGTGTTCCTTCCAGAGAATTGTTCTTCCATCTGATGAAGACCTTTTAGAAGCCATGATCAAGGAGTGTCCCTTGACATGTCTTTCTTCCAGTTTGAAGCCATGACAAGGTCACCAAGAGGAAAGTTCCTTTTACTGTGTCAACCTCATTAAAAAATGAATCAGTGGGTCAAGAGGAAAGTTCCTTTTACTGTGTCAACCTCATTAAAAAATGAATCAGTGATTAAAGAGGAAAGTTCCTTTTACTGTGTCAACCTCGTTAAAAAATGAATCCGTGATTAAAGAGGAAAGTTCCTTTTACTGTGTCAACCTCGTTAAAAAATGAATCAGTGATTAAAGAGGACAGTTATTTTCCTGTGTCAACCTCATTAAAAAATGAAACATGTTTTAGATGAGGACAGTCCTTTTCCTGTGTCAACCTCATTAAAAAATGAATCAGTAGGTTATGTAGGTAGATTGTAGAGAGTAGATATGAGGAGAGTTCTTTTACTGTGTCAACCTCGTTAAAAAATGAAACAGACCCATGAGGACAGTTCTTTTCCTGTGTCAACCTCATTAAAAAATGAATCAGTAGGTTATGTAGGTAGATTGCAGAGAGTAAATTGATAGATTCCATGAGGATGGTTCTTTTATTGTGTCAACCTCGTTAAAAAATGAAACAAGTTTCCATGAGGATAGTTTCTTTTACTATGTCAACCTTGTTAAAAAATGAAACAGGGATCCATGAGGATGGTTCTTTTACTGTGTCAACCTCATTAAAAAATGAAACAGGTCCCTGTGAAGATAGTTCCTTTTATTGTGTCAACCTCGTTACTCGTTAAAAAATGAAACAATTTCATGAGCATAGTTCCTTTTCTTGTGTTAAGCTCGTTAAAAAATGAAACAAGGTTCCATGAGCATAGTTCTTTTCCTGTGTCAAGCTCGTTAAAAAATGAAACAAATCCTCTCCTATTCAAGTCGAGTCTGTCATTCGATCTCGTAAATGAACCTTCATTCCATCCAGCTTTTAGTAACCAGTAGTCTACTTAGTTGAATGAAATGAAGCTTGGGGGGCATGTGCTCTAGCAGGTTATGCTTAGGGGGCATTCAAACCTATCTGAAGCATAGTTTTTCTCTGTTTCAAGCTTTTGTGAAAATGAAACCTATCTTGAGTCGATTTCGGTTATTATTTTCAAGACTCGTTAAACTCATGAAAATCCCGAGATTATTTTTCTATCTTTCATTCTCGTAAAACACATGAAAATGCCGAGTTCTTTCCGTCTTTTCCTGCTCGTAAATTAAATTGAAATTCGGCCATATGAATACAATTTTTATCACTTTTTCGAACTCGTTAAAACTTATGAAAAAGAAAAAACTATGAGTACATTTTTATCCCTTTTTCGAACTCGTTAAAACTTACAAAAACGTGAAAATGATGAGTATACTTTTATCACTTTTTCGGGCTCTTGAAAATTATGAAAAAGCGAAACCCTGGAATTCTCTTTTAAGCCCTTTTCAGACTCTCTAAACATGAAAATATTTCTGAGTACTTGACTATTTGAACTCGTTAAAGGAAATGAACAGTCGTCCCTCCAATATAAGTTTATCCCTTTTCCGGACTGAAATGGACTATTTACGAAAAAGGTATACGTTGACTAATCATGGTCAATAGAGTTCTCTCCTATATTATTTTATCCTTTTTCGGGCTTGAGAGACTAAATTTACGAAAAATTACACCCACAGAGTTTCCTTAAGTTTTTCTTCTGACTCCCTAAAATTGAAAAACACCGAGTTTCTCCTATGCTGGACTCGTTAAATTTAACAATAAAGGACCTGTCAATTACAAACAGGAATGAACCACTCCTTCTTAGGGTTCGATTTTATACTAAGTTGGACTCATCCGAAGAATGAGCTTATATAACAAGAAAATGTGTTCCTCCTCAAGCTTGTTAAAAATAAAGAGGTACTTGCCAGAAATGGTGGGGGGAAAAGAGAGAAAATGGATCCAGTTGTTAAACTTTGTTTAAAAGCAGTTTACCACTCTTGAACACAACACTTTTTGTCACACTTCTACTTGGGTTGGTAAAATCCTTTTCCTATTAGTTAATCAAACCACATTGAAAGTTTTCAGTCGGTTTCTCGGTATTAGCTTTAGGTCAATTGTCACCAAACCATCTGCAGTGTCGTTTTGTGTTCAAGAGGACCGTTCAAATAAACCATTCATTGCAAACATTTGTCTCCATTCACGTTGACCATCCCTGAGTTAGTCCTTGCAAAATATTTCTACAAAACTTGATCTAATGGTTTCGTGTCGTGGGCTTTCCTATGACGGGTCACTTTCTATCGACGACAGCTCATCATCTAGGAAGTTGATCTAGAATCCTATCAGTACCTTGGAATCTACATGCCCTAATGGCAGGTTTCTCGCCTTCAATGATAGGTTGCATCATTGACCTTTGATCGAATGATTTCGTGAAGTGTTCGACTTCAATCATTTATTCACACTTCATGGATTGTACTGAGTAATTTGAGAGCCATTTTCATTATTGGTGGTTTCTCTCACACTTGTTAACAGTTCACATCATTGACTGGTAATCAAGTGGTTTCTACCATGTTCGACTTCAACACAATCAATCACATGGATAGAATCGTACTAGTTCGGGAAGCAGAAATCAAGACCATGGATCTAGTTTCCACCATCTAGGCTGTGAGGAATTTTATTGTTCATTATGCAATAGACTATTCATGACAGATGGTTGCGTCCATACTGTGTCTACTATTGATGTAATATTAAAATAATTTCTATATCAAAACATTTTAGTTAAGTTTTGATTTAGTTAGTTGTTGTTCTGAGTATGGGAATGCCTACCTCAGCGATGATATCTATATATATGTTTGCATTGAATGTTTTTACAGGTTCCAACCGGCGTCCACAAGCCAATCCTTGGGATGATAAAGCACGTCACTCTTCAAATTATCTCATACTTCGTGCTTTAGGGGGGTAATCTGTTACACATTATTTTTTCACCATGACATTTTACTGTCTATATGGGTTCATCAATACCTATATAATGCTCCCTTAGAAGTATACAACCCTAAAGTTCCTAAAACAAGTCCTGAATTTGGAGAAAAGCTTGTAAAAATCATAAAAACACTTGTACCGCACTTTTCCTTAGCCTTAACTACGGCACCGCACCCTTTTGCTCTTAAAACTGCGGAGCCGACCGCATGTTTTCTTCATTAAAGGTGCGGACCCCTGTAAAAGGTAAATTGAAGGCAAAAGTAAATTCTAGAAGCCCAGCTGGTTGAATATTCTCCCAGTTGGAAGCTTCTAGAAGGCATTATCCATTCGAAGCCTCTACTCCCTCCATTTATGAACATTCATCCCTTTATAAAAGGAGCCTATTCGTTGGTCTTTGGAACTTAATCCCTTGAGAAGAGGACTCTATCCCTTCCATTTTGGAGCTGTAACCACTTTCTTTCTCCTATAAATTGAAGCTTTGGTTCAGCCTCAAGAGTAGATGCTGATATATGTAAAACTTCTCTATCCATTTTGTATACACTTAGTACTAGCTTTGTACTCAATAGCTACGATAGAGAAGGGAGATGCTGAAGAAACATACTCTTTTTGCTAGCTGCGAGAATGATTACATACTCGTAGTTAGGCTGGTTCAAAGAGTGGAAGGGCTTGTCAGACCAGAGGAAAACGCTTGTTCCGGACCCCGGAAGGACTTGTACGACATCAAGGCGAACGCGGTTGTAAGACTCCTTATTTTATTTAAAGATAATACAATTGGATCCTGTTTTCTCAATAAGTTGTTTATGTGTTTACTTGAATGACTTATTTGTTAAATTACTTTATCATTAAGATAGATTTGTGATTTTTGAATTAGTATATGTTGAAGGTGCTTTTGATTCTCTTCCATCTCTTTGTTTGCAGGTCTTAAAAGGTGAATTCTTGGAGCGACGAGGAAGAAGAATTCAACTAGCATTGGATCACAGGTAGGTCATTTCTTCATCATAGAAAATTCTAAATCATATATAATCTAGAGAAATTAGTTTACATTTGTCCTGTTTGTTTCTAGCTATCCTTGTGATACTAGGGAGATCTTTATTGTCTGCAAGAACGATTTATCCGCCTAACAGTAGGAAGATTATACTTCCTCACTGAAGGCTCCAACCCTCAACATCATCCAAGGACCACGTTTACTAAATTTTCACATTGGATCCACCTACTTCAACACATCACAAGTTGTAGGCCGCTTTTCATCAAATTTTCATACTGAACCCACTAACATCATTTAAGATCAACTTCAAAAACTGAAATTGATCATTGTACCAAACCAATCACTGAAAATAACCACTTAACCTATAAATCACAAACAACAACCAATGAACCAATCAATCATTGCACCAATAAATCACTGAAGCAAGTAGTCACTTAACCAATCACTAACTCAAATCAAACATAATATTGAGATCACTGAAACCATAACTGAACCCAAAATATTGCATCAACATAATAAATCAATTGCATCCCTTATAATCCATAAAAATATATATATACGCTACTTGAATTAAGGAAACTCACATGTATACGCACTTTTCTAAATAGAAACCTGCATATAGATCTCAACCTACCAAGGTCTGAAAATTGTTAATCGGAATTAAAACAAAAAATTTCTCACAGACATACTAAAGTATTCTATCAGATTACATATCTCTAAAACCCCATATAGTTAGTTGCAACAAGGATATTCTCCAACCAATCAACATTCAATCAATTCAACTTCATACATTGCTACTAAACCCAGATCAACATGAAGACATAAATGACAGACAACAGAAATACAATAGCACTAATCAGATTGATCAAACATATTTTCAGCATAAACCCTTCCTTTATGTATGTGTTTTTTATGAAGAAAACTCGTGTGTATACACACTTTCACTGAGACGAACATGCATACAGATCTGCAAATTTTGACCTATAATTGCGCAATCCTTCATAACTTCAGACAAACCCAGATCATAATATCCAAAGATAAAGCATGCATCAAATCATAGATCTAGTCAATCCATGAGAAGATCATACAATGGAAAGTCATTTCAGGTCTCGTGATCCCGACCCATCATTGTATTTATAGGTGCATAATTATTTCAAATCAACTTGTCAACTATAGCCTATAATATGCAAATATAATTCAGATTGAATTATTCATCAAAAACCCTTACACATGCACACTTTAGCACTTTGATCTTCACCTCCTTATTAGTTTGAGCCTTAGCCAATACAATGAGCCAAAACCACACTAGTGTCGGTGGTAATATTTGATGGGATCAAATAGTTGTTACTATGCTCAATATTGTGGGCTAATACCATGGTGAAGACCCTTGGCATTTAAAAAAATAATGTGCCAATATATATGTGACTTTTCTTTGTCATCTTTGTGTGTGTACGTGATTTGGTCTCATCTAACCCGTGTATATTTCTTCAAATATTCACTTTTATAAATATTTTGTCGATGACATGAAAACCTATGTCTCATCATTCTATCATTTTGTTCCATCACTTTGTCACCTTTGAACTGATCTATGAACTCATTCAATTACCATATACTTTTTCTGCTACAAGTGGGTCTATCAAGGACAACACATACATCATAATTCCACCAATCTCGCCCTTTGGACTTGATGGAAAACATGTTGTTGTTTGATCACCATAACCTGTAGATACATGAAAAACATATCAGTCACCAAATTCAAACACCAAGATAGTATCCCCTGTGTCATCAAGGGAAAAGGACGAACAAATGCTCCCCCTGAGCACATGATGAAGTTTCTAAAATATTTATAATGAAGTACATGACTCTATGACTCAGCTTAAAAATAACCTTACATCAACCACCCAACCAAGTGGGGTTACATAGCATCAACTTCCCAACATGGGATTGCATATATGACTCAATCACCCAACCAAGTGGGATTACATAACATCAATGAATAATTACATCATAGGTATCCACATGACCTTTACATCAAATGACATATATGACTTGTATAACCAACCAAAGGATATTAACAGTGAGATATCCTCATGACATAAAATAAGGAAATAAAGTATCATCCATGGTAGTAGCATCACCATCATGTAAACATAGAAGAGGCCTTCATATATGCATTATCAATCAACCACATGAACATATTCAATAGCGTCTTAAACATAATGCCAACAATGCATCATTAGAAGCAGTGCTAAAGCTCCCCCTGAACCTATGCTACATGTTCTCTATCAGATCATCAATTCATGCATCATAGTATCTTCATCAAACAAGCATAAATGACATATTGAACCAACTTATAGTGCTCAAAACCAGTTATAAATAACATATACAAACTGTAATCAACATCTGAACAGTAAATAGCTGACAGAAGCATATCAGAAATTGTTCTTGAATTGGACCCTAATTTTATGTTCAAAGATATATATATATATGCATTTTTCTGAATAGAAACTCGCATATAAATGCGACTATAGTTCATGAAACTCGCGTACAAAAAGAAAACTTCTTAAATATCACATGTGCGAGAAGGTATGAGCAGACTTGATCAACAACAAGATGAGGCAGAGACTAGTCTCGGTTTTTGTCTGAGATATTCAAATGCTTCTCTTGGAAGAGGTTTAGTAAATATATCAGCAACTTGTTCTTTGGAGGGAACATACTCCAATTTAACATTTTGTTCAAGCACTTTTTCTCTTATAAAATGGTACTTAATTGGAATGTGGTTGGTTTTGGAGTGCATAACAGGATTTTTCAAAATGTTAATAACACTGGTATTATCACATAGAATGGAAATGGGTGGAGAACATTTGATTTGAATATCCTATAATGTCTTCGTCATCCAGAGAATTTTTGTGCAACAAGATGCAACAACCACATATTTTTCTTCTATTGTAGATAAGGCGATAGAACTTTGTTTCTTGCTGAACCAAGATACCAATCAGGGCCCTCAGTAAAATGCACCTCCACTAGTGCTTTTCTAATCATCAACATTTCCAACCCAGTCTGCATTTGTGTATGCATGAAGGGTAAGATCTGCATCTTTAGGATACCGTAAGCCAAAGTATTAGGTTCTTTATAGATATTTGAATATTCTCTTAACTTCCTGAAGATGTGTTTCCTTTGGATTTGCTTGGAAACGTCCAACAATCCCAACTGCATGCATGATATATGGTCTAGTACCTATTAGATAAAGAAGACTTCCAATCATAGACCTGTATTCTGGTTGGTTTACTGTGGGAGATCCATCATGCGAGCTGAGGCCACATCCTAACATCATTGGAGTACATACCGGTTTGCAGTCTTCCATCCCATATTTCTTCATAATATTCTTGAGATATTTTGTTTGTGAGAGAAAGATTCCATATTTTGCTTGTTGTACTTGTAAACCAAGAAAATATGTTAGTTCCCCAAGTAAATACATTTCAAATTATTACTTCATAACAGAAGAAAATTTTTTACTCATATATTCTTCATTACTCCCAAAGATGATATCATCAACATAAACAATAATAATTAGCAGTTTATCATCCTCTATTTTTGTGTACAGGTTTTTGTCTGCAGATCCTTTTGTGAAACCTTGTTGTTGAAGATACTTTTCAAGATGATAATACATGCCCAAGGGGATTGTTTTAGCCCATATAAAGCCTTTTTGAGTTTTCATACAAGGTTTTAATCATTCCCTAGAATGAATCCTTCCGGTTGTTCAATACATACTTCTTCTTCTAAATCTCCATTAAGGATTGCAAATTTTACATCCATTTGATAAACTTTGAAATGGTGGAAGCTTGAAAAGGCAAGAAATGGTAGATCTCCATTAAGGATATTCTTCAAAGTATATACGTTCTTGTTGAACATAACCTTTGCAAACAAGTCTAGCGTTGTTTCTAATGACTTCTCCATTTTCATTCAATTTATTTTTGAATATCCATTTTTTCCAAATAACATTTTTATCCTGAGGCCTTGAAACCAATTCCCATGTATTATTCTTTTCAATTTGATCAAGTTCTTCATCCATGGCCTTAACCCAACATTCATCTTTACTAGCTTGATTTACATTTTGTAGTTTAATAGTGGATAATAAATCTAGATAGCTAGGAGATCCTACAAGAGTTCTTCTTGTTTGTACCCCAGATTCCTTTTCTCCTAGAATTTGAGTTTCTGGATGATTCTTTTAAACATACCTGGATGGAGCCTTTTCTTTATCAATTGTGTCTTCTTCTGTTACTTCATTACTTTATTCTTCTATATCATTTTTTTTTATGTGGGAAAGCATTCCTCATCATCCTCTTTTGTTGTTGTTATCCTTTTGGTATCTGTGCATGCTTCATCAATCACAACATCAATACATTCAACAATTGAGTAACATATGTGTCCTTTGCTTCTAGATGAGTAACCAAGAAGAATGCCTTCATATGCCCTAGCTTCAAACTTACCAAGTTTTTCATCATTATTTTTTATGAAACATTTACTTCCAAAGACTCTAAAATGATTTACTATAGGAGCCTTACCATACCAAAGTTCATAAGGAGTTTTATCACTATATACTCGAACATGAGCTTTGTTAATATTTATTGTAGTATGTGTTGCTTCACCCCAGAAGGTTGTTAGGTGTTCTAGACTCATCAACCATAGCACGAGCCATTTGTTTAACTTTTATATTCATCATTTCTTCCATGTCGTTTTGTTGAGGAGTTCTGGCTATAGAAAATTTCTTTTTGATTTCGTCTTGTTCACAGAAATCAAACAATTCATCTGATATGTATTTTCCTCCTCTGTCATATCTAAGACATTTTATTTTTAGATCAAACTCATTTTCAACTAATGCTTTAAAGGATTTGAATTTATCAAATGCTTAATCTTTGTATTTCAATAAACCAATCCAACACATTCTAGAAAAGTCATCAATAAATAAGATATAGTATTGTTATCCTTGAGGTAACTTTTCGTCACTGGTCCACACAAATCAGTATGTATAAGTTAAAGAGCCTTAATTATTTATCATTCTTTGGCATTGAATTGAACCTTGGTTTTCTTACTGAATTGACATTACTTTCATATGGTACTTTCTAGCAAGGTGATGTTGGGAAAATCACGAACAACTTTGAGCTTGCTTGATTTGTGTAGTTGAGAGAAGCTTACATGTCCCAACCTTCTGTTCCATAACCAGTTTTCCTCTGCTTTTCCTTTAAGGTAACATTTTTCTTGGCCGCCTTTTAATACATAGATATTACTTGGAGTTCTTGTTCCCTTTATTATGGTATTCCCTACATCAAATTCACGAATCACACATTCTTTTGATCTGAAAACAACCTCATTTCCTTTGTCACACATTTGGCTAACACTCAACAGGTTATGTGTTAATCCATCAACAAACATAACAATACCAACTTTAACCTTTTCTTTTAGAAAAACAAATACTTTACCTTTAATGACAGCAGTTGAGTCATTTCCAAAACTAACATTGTTTTCTTTCTCTAATGCATTGTATGAAATGAGTTTATCTTTATCACCTTTCATGTGTTTTGAGCATATGTTGTCAATGTACCACTAATTTTCTTGACCTTTTGCATACAATGCTATGCCACAAATTTTGGATTCTAAATCATTCCTTTTCCATACCTTATAATTTGTTGATATTTTCTCCTTTTGAGATGTTGGTTGTAATTTTCTCCTACATTCAGATTCCTCATGTCCAAATTTTTTTCAAAATGAGCATTAAATTGCATACTTAAGAGGTGAGAAATTATTATAGGTGTTTTTCTTAATTCCTGTCTCATTCCTTTGTTTTCTTGATTCTTTAGCAATGATGGTTTTGTATGCAACACATTGAGCAACCTTGTGACCAAAATTATGACATGAGAGACATTTTCCCTTAATGTAGAAATCATTGTGATCATAGAATATTCTGGTGTTGCTTACCTTTTGACCGATGCTTTTATTATTTTTTATCCTTGGATTAGATTGGACATGATTTACCTGTGAATTATCTTTATTCTTTTGCTAAATTTTGTAGGTTTGTTGACTGGTTTTTTTTGCATTTAGATAGCTTCCGGTTGTGACTGAGGATTTTTCTATCTTTGATGTTTCTCCATTGTATACAAGACCCATCTTCATAAGAGGAGAGTGATGAACCTTGATTCATATAAGGTTTTATATCCTTTAGCAAATATAATATTTAGAGTTTTTATCTTCTCAAGTTCCCTTCTTAGACTTACTATTTCACATTCTAACTTTTCATTATGATTCTCCTTTTCTATGAGTTTATTCCTTAAAGTATATATGGCTATTTTGTTTTCTTCTAAACATAATTTAAGTTGAGTGATTTCTTCAATGAAAAATTCCTTTTCCTCTAAAGCATCCACAAATTTATCATTAGAATCATAAGTACTTATTTCAAATTCCATGAGTAATTTAAGATCTTGATGATATTCTCCTTCTTCATTGTTTGACCAACCATCACTATCTTCATGAGTATAATAACTTTTCTTATTTTCAATCCATTTCCTATTTCCTTTTGCAATTTTTGTCCCCTTTTCATGGTTTTATTTATAAGGACACTTAGCATCATAATGACAAACTCTACCACAATAAAAAAACTTGGAGGGAAGCTTACCTTTGAACCTTTTGGTGCCTAGTTGGAGTTTCTTTACAAAATTTACTTCATCTTCTTCTGATATATAACCTGATTCCTTGTGTTCTTCCTTGTCCTTTCCTCTTGCAGATGCTTTGAATGCAGCTTCTCTGATTTCTGAGGGACCTCCTTTTCTCATTTCAAAGGAAGTTAGGATCTCGTGAATTTGTACAACAATAAGGTTCTACAGATATTTCTTTTCTTAAATGGCAGAAACTTTTGACTCGAATTTAGGAGTTAGAGATCTCAATATTTTCTCAACTAAAATTAGGTCTTTTATATCTTCACCCAGATTTCTCATACGATTCATTATCTCATCTATTTGTAGAAAGAAACTTGCAATAATTTCATCATTATTCATTTTGAGAGTTTCATATTAAATTCTAAGAGTTTGGATTTTAGCACCTTTTACCTCGTCATCACCTTCACAGCTCTAGATGATCCTGTCCCATATTTCCATTGCTGAATTTACTTGCATAACTCTGACAAATTCTGATTTTTTTAGGCTTCCCAATAAGGCATTGACAATTTTTGCATTGGTTTCATATTTCTTCTTTTCTGTTGCATCTATGGGGATTTCGGTTGGATATTGGTAACCTCCTTCAACCATTTCCCATACATTTGTTCCAAGATACTCTAGATAAGATCTTGTTCTTGTCTTCCAGAAAAGTAAATTACAAATCTCCGAAACCTCGTATAGTTAGCTACAACAAGGATAATCTCCAACCAATCAGCATTCAATAAATTCAACTTCAGACATTACTACTAAACCCAGATCAACATGATTACATCATTGACATACAGCATAAATACAACATCACTAATCAAATTGATCATACATATTTTCAGCAGAAACCCTTCCTTTATGTACATGCCTTTTATGAAGAAAACTAACGTGTATACATGCTTTCTCTGAGACCAACCTACTTACAGATATGAAAATTTTGACCTATAATTGAGCAACCCTTCAGAACTTTAGAAAAAAACAGATCATAATATTCAATGATAAAACATGCGTCAAATCATAGATCTAGTCAATCCATGAGCAGATCAGACAATGGAAAATCATTACAGGTCTCATGATCCTGATCCATCATTGCATTTATAGGTGCATAATTATTTTAGATCAACTTATCAACTATAGCCCATAATATACAAATATACATCAGATTTAAGTATTCATCAAAAACCCTTACACATGCACACTTTAACACTTTGATATTAACCTCCTTATATAGTTTGAGCCTTAGCCAATACCATGGGCCAAAACCACACTAGTGCCGGTGGTAATATTTGACGGGATCAAATAGCCATTACCTACACTCAATATTGTGGGCTAATACCATGTTAAATACCCTTGGTATTTAATAAAATAATGTGAAAATATGTACACGACTTTTCTTCGTCATCTCCACGTGTGTATGCGACTTGGTCTCATCTAACCCGCGTATATTTCTTCAAATATTCACTTTTATAAATATTATTTCTCTGACCTACAAACCTCTATCTCATCATTATGTCATTGCGTTCCATCACTTTGTCACCTATGAACTGATATGTGAACTCATTTGGTTACCATATACTTGTTCTGATACAAATGTGTTTCCATCAAGGACAACACATATATCATAATGCCAACACCGTTTCCCAATGGATCGATCTATCGACGCTCTATTCTGGAGAAGGTTGAAATCAAGAGGCAAATTCAGGATTTTTTACAGAAAGGGCACATCAGTACAATCTCATCACCCTGTGGGAGCCTGATTGTGTTGGTATAGAAGAAGGACGAGACCTAGAGACTCTGTATTGATTATTGGGCGTTGAAAATATCACTATCCAGAATAGGTATTCAATCCCATAGATTGATGAGCTTTTGGACTAGCTCAAGGGGGCCAAATATTTTAGCAAGATCAACTTGAATTTCGAATATCACCAGGTACCAATTGAATCCTCTGATGTATGGAAGACTACCTTAAAATCCAAGGAGGGTCTTTCCGAATGGTTGGTCATGCCTTTCTGGTTAATGAATGCCCCCACAACCTTCATGAGGTTGATGGACGACATCTTACGACCCTTCAAAAACTCATTCATGGTGTTGTATTTGATGACATCCTGATCTTCAGCCAGAGTTGGGAAGAGCACCTCTGACATATTTGACAAGTTTTCCAAACTCTATGACAACACAAAATGTGTGCCAATTTTGAGAAATGCACTTTTGGTAGGACCCAAATTCAATATCTGGGGTACATCATTGATGAGAAGGGTGTGCATGTGGACCCCACCAAGATACAATAAATTCGGTATTGGCTAGCCCCAACCATGCTAACAGAGCTCCACAACTTTCTGGGTCTTACCAATTTCTACGGCATGTTCGTGTTGGGGTTCTCTCATATCACTTGGCCTTTGAGCCAAGTCACCAAGGGCAAAGAAAAAACAAAATCCTTTTGGTCTGAATCCCAAAAAAAGGCATCTTTTGAGTTGAAATATCACCTCTGCTCTGCACCAGTTCTCACATTACCAGACCTACAAAAACCATTTGAGATCGATACAGATGCTTCTGACTATGCTACTGGTGTAGTTCTTACTCGGCAGGGGCATCCAATGGCATGTCATAATGAGACACTTTCAGACACAATCCTAAAGTATCTCCCCTATGAAAAATAAATGTATTCCATTGTGTAGGCCTGCCGAAAATGGAAGCATTACATTTAATGGAAGGAAACGATAATCCATACAGACCACCGACCCCTGCAGTTCATACAAACAAAAGGGAAATTGCAGAATGATCGCCATCAGAAATGGTCCACATACATGCAACAGTTCCAAATGAACATTAAGTACAAGAAGGGAACACCAATAATGTTGCAAACTGCCTCAGTTGACCATCGTTCATGGTGCTAACCACTGTGCTCAACTCTTGTGGGCATGAGACTTTAGAGTGGCTGCATATGTACAAGAGTGATCCATAATTTGGCAACACATACCAGACACTCCTGGAAAGCAAGAAAGTTCCAAATTTTTGCCTACAGGATACACTGTTATGTCACCTAGGACACCTTTGTGTTCCTTCAAGCGAGCGTGCCAAGATGATTTGGGAGGCGCACTATAGTCGTATCGTTGGACACTTCGGAGTAGAGGAAATAGTGGCAGTGCTACATTAAGTATTTTTATTGGTTGAACCTTCGAAGAGATGTTGGGAAGTACATCAAATCCTGCACTGCTTACGCCATTGCGAAATTGACCACCAAGAAGCAAGGCCTATATACTCCTCTGCCCACTCCTAGTCAACCTTGGGAATCCATATCCATGGACTACATGTCGGGCCTCCCTTCGACTAAGCATTGCAACGACTGTGTTTTCGTTTTCATTGACATATTCTCTAAGATGGCCATTATGGCGGCCTACAAGAAGAGTATCATAGTAGAATCCATTATTAAGATCTTCTTTGAATGAGTGTGGGTACACTTTGGGATCCCACAATCCATTATATCAAATTGGGACAACAGGTTCTTAAGTAAATTTCGGTCAAATCTCTGGTCGATGTTGGATACCAAACTAACTAATTCCACGACTTTCCACCCCCAAACCGATGGCCAAACAGAGGTTGTCAACATGATGACCTTACACATTATGTGCATGCACAACTCAAAGAATCCTCGCACATGTGACTGAAAGCCTCCCCCATGTCTCCATCACGCCTCTATGAGAGCTCTTCATATCTCAATTGTCCACATCCACTGTTTAGTTGGTTTGGATTCCGGATGCTTATGTCCCAATGATGTGGTCTACCATTTTGCGGCCTGCGAGATGGCTTTTGCCTGTCAAGTCTAAAAATGACATGGATAATATCTTCATTGATGAATCAACACATATGCCAATAGTTCCATGAAATATTAGACAAATCAATGCTAAGTACAAAAAATGACATGATCAACACCGGGTGCCACACAACTTCCAGGTGGGTGACAAAGTATGGCTACATTTGTAGAAGGAGCGCCTCATTGGACCCCACCGCAAGCTTCACCCGCTCCGATACGGGTCGTACACCATCACCAAGGCTGTAGGGAACAATGCCTTCAAGCTCAACATTCCACCATTCCTTGGCACCCTACCAATGTTCAATGTGGACTACCTTCGATCCTACTTTCCACCTCTACTAGACACATCCAACATGGCCAAACAACTCACACCAACAAAGTTAAACCCAAACTGCTTGGAACAAGCCACAACTGATTCGATCATGGACACATAGATCAATAACACCCGTCGGTAGAGGATCTAACTATATCGAGTTTTCAAAGCATGCCAACTCCTCCACCAAGGAAAGTGGTTCACCAGGGACTAGGTTCAATAGAAATTTCCTCACCTCATGGACGCTCTTCACGCAATGGGGACCATTTCTTCCTAAGGTGGGAGGAATGATCGAGGTGGATATTTTTTGCCACCCCGCCTATTCCCTTGGACCCCACCATTTTTTCTTTTGTTTTCCTTAATTATATAGCACAATTTACTATTTTTGGCAGTTTTTTGGGTCCTAAACTTGTGGATCCATTTTGAGGATAAATGGTGTTTCTGAAAAATGGAGTCTAATAGATACCATTCTTGTATATTGGTTTGTATTTGGCCTCCTCTTCAAGATATTCGAAATGAGGTATTATAATAACCAAACAGAGATAGTATGCCAAAGTTACGTCCCTGGGAAGTTGAAACACCAATTTACCCAAACGGGGCCCATAGTTTTGGCGCTTCATCTCCTAGGGTTAAGTTTTTGGATGTTTAGGGTTCTCCATTGTTTCTCAATAATAAATAGGCCCTCGAGCCTCATTGTAACTCAGTTCAGAGGCCTGTAGCCGCCACATCTCTTCTCAGAGATAGCTACCAGCGCCCTAGCTAGTTTTATTTCCATTCTGTCTGTAAGCAAATTTCAGTTCTTTGATATTAATTAAATGAAGTGTTATTTCCATTGTATCTCTGTATTTATGGTTTATATGTTTATTCTGTTGCGTTCCTATCACAATTTCATACCACGATCGATTGAAGAAGGTAAAAAATCCATATTACATTATCAAGATTTGCCGAAATGTTTGTGGGGTGAAGCTACCAAGACAGTTGTATACATAGAAAATCGAAGTCCCCATAAGTCACTAGATAACATGACTCCCGAAGAAGCATTCACTAGGAAGAAACCAAGCATGGATCATCTCTGAAATTTTTGTTGTCTTGTATATATTCATATAACAAAGGACAAAAGAAAGAATTTGGATTCTTAAGGCATGATGGGAACATTTGTTAGCTACAATAATTCTTCTAAGGCCTATAAGATCTACATAAAGGAAGGACTCTAAATTGAAGTTAGTCAAGATGTGATATTGATGAAAGTATTGCATTTAAGAAATGAAAGGATCTCCCTATGACTCTGATGATGAAGAACTTCCTATATTTGAAGAGGAAGGCACTAGGGAGGAAGAAGAATCATACCTTGAAGATGAAGGTCCCATTGAACCCATGCAACCTATGGTAATATCCGAGACTAGAAAGAGACCTAACTATTTAAAATATACTCTACTAGATGCAGAGGGACATGGAGCAGTTAAAGGAAAATTTAGAGAAAGAAAGAAGCCCAAAATATATTCTAGGTATGTAGCATATATGACAAAACTAATAGAATTAGAGTCATCCACCTTTGGATAAGTTGTGAATCAAGAATGGAAAGATGCCATGAATGAGGAATATCAATCGATAATGAAGAATGGGGTATGGGATATCATGCCTAGGCCTGAATACAAGTATGTGGTGAATTCTAAGTGGCTTTACAAGATTAAGCATGCAGCAGATGGAAGTATTGATAATTATAGGGCTAGATATGTGGGTAGGGGCTTTTATCAATGATCAGGAGTTCATAAATTTTTCTCAAAATTGAAAGTTACAGGATTTGGTTGAAGCTAGGATGGTTGCGTAGATCTCGTCTTCCTGATTCGGGCACAGCGAATGGTTCGAAAAACCGATGTCATATGAGGGAGATATCATGTTCTGATTGAATTCCCAAACAATTAAATTTTGTGACAGGGTTGACTGGGATTCCTAGTCAGCATGGAGGATGCATAGTCATCAAAAATTAATATTTCGAAGAATATTCCTTTCCTCAGAATCAATCAGTGGATGACAAGTGGCACTTTCCTATTCATTGGATGCGTTGTACATTTTTTTTTGTGAGCCAATCGAAGGGTGACATGTGGCCAGCCCTGAGGCCACCACGTGTCCTCTTAGTGGTGCTGTAAAATTTTGATAGAGATCCACAGTGCTCGACCCCACGACCTCCGGCCTACACGCATAGATCTCCACCAACCGGGCTACATGTGATACTTAACCTTATAAGCAGATGGGTTTCATTTAAACTTTTTTGTATTAGGAATTGGGGGTTGGGGACCGTCGGCGGTCCCAACCCTCCAGCAGTCCCTCGATGTAGTCACATGATATAACAACCGTCGCAATATATGTAACTCTGACTACAACTACTAGGTCTCTGCCAGCCTTATCACATGTCATTGCGTTATAAACCGTAACATCAAACGTCAACTACCAAACCACCAACCGCAAACTCCAACATTTAAGTTAAAGCCTTGTCACATGGCGATGTTTTATGCTACGGTTGCTCTAAAATTTACGTTAATGCAATTTAAACTCCGGTTCAAACAACTATTACCGTGGTTCAAGCCTCAAGTTCCGCTCCACCATAAGCGGTCACCGCGGAATGGGGGTTGGCATGTGGCCACCCCTAACCTCCTAAATTTAATGCGACGGTTTAGACTGGCGGGTATTTTGGAGGCACGTTTTACATGGCGCAAATTTCAGAAATAACTCCATTTAAGTGGAGTTTTCCACAATTAGTGGATTTTTTCTAGGTGTTACTGGTAAAATGAGTTGGAGGCTCAATTTTCGCCCATTCTGAGTGAATGAAGAGTCAATCTAGACTAATTGAAGCATTCTGGAGCCATTGGTGTATAGAAAATAGCCATTAGAGGCCCGTAAATACATGTATTTGCAAAATTTTGAGCATAATGAAAGATGGACATGCCATTGGGAGCTGGACCAGCAGATGTAGCTCAAGAGGAGTGAACTGCTTCATCATTCCTGTTGTGTAAATGTTATGTGGTGTTTTATTTCTCTGTTATATTTTGTTGTTCAGTGTTATTTGCTCTTATTCCATGCTTCTAATTCACTAAAATCATCTATATTTCATGGTTAAAATTCTCAATCCTTAAGAAAACTATAGAGACAAGTATGCACATGTTTTATAACTGACAAGACACTTAGCACAGAAAAACTAATACAGTCCTTTCAAATCAATCAACAAGAAGGAATTGATTATGAGGAGACATTTTCTCCAACAACAAGGTATACAACTATACACTCACTGGTCTCTTTGGCAGCATCGATGGGATGGAACATTCTCAAATGGATTTCAAGACTGCATTCCTAAATGGAACAATCGATGAAGAAGTATATATAGAGAAACCCTTGGGATTTGAAGTCAAAGATAGAGAGGATTATGTTTGCATATTGAATAAGTAATTATATGGCCTTAATAAAGCACCAAGGGCATGGTATGCAAGGATAGATGCATACCTACAAATATTGGGCTTCACAAAGAATTATGTTGATCTGAATCCCTATATCAAGGTTGTGAAGAATTAACCTATAATCATTATTCTATATGTGGATTATCTTCTCTTGACAGGTGTAGAAGGTCGAATCCAAGAATGCAAAAAGTATCTAGTAGTAGAATTTGATATGAAGGACCTTGAGCTAATGCACTATTATTTGGGACTAGAAGTGTGGCAAGGACCTGATGAGATTTATCTAGGTCAAGGAAAGTATGTGATCGAGATGCTAAAGAGGTTTGAAATGATGGATTGCAAACCTATGATAACCCCCATGATCACAAAATTGAAGAGGCTAATGAGTACTAAGGAGTTCTGAATCGAGCCTAGTGGATACGACAAAGTATAAACAATTGATTGGCTCACTAATGTACTTGGTGAATACTCAAAAAGACACATTTTTTGTAGTGAATGTTCTGAGTCGGTTCCAAGTTGATATATAGCATGATCAAAACCAATCACATTCTAAGATATCTACAAGGAACAATCCACTACTTTCTGAAATATGATAGGAGAAATGATGTCCACTTGATTGGATATACAAATTATGACTGGGGAGGCAGTGAGCAGGGTGGAAGAAGCACTACAGGAGGATTTTTCAGTTTTGGATCCTCCATGGTCTCATAGATGAGCTGAAACTAAGAATCAATTTATTTGAGTAGTGTTGAGGTTGAAAACATTGCAGCCTATGAAGTAAGCATAGAATTTTTCTGGTTGAGGAAGCTACTATCCGACTTGTTTGAAGGACCAATGGACCCTACAGTGATACATTATGATAACACCGTCTGTATAATTTTGTCTGAAGACCCATTGTTTCATGGAAAGGAAAATCATATAAAAAAACAAGTATTACTATATTCTGAAGCTAGTAAAATATGGCGTATTGTATCTATAGTATATCTCCACTGATGAACAGGTAGCTGATATATTGATAAAATATCTTACTAATAATAAGCTTGTGTATTTGAGAGAAAAAATTATTTGGTTTACATATCCTCCCTAGTTGAGACGGAGATATAGGCACATCATTCTTGTCTTCATTTGGGAATAAATAATGGAGGATTGGGTAAGCATCTGGAATTTGATACTCTTTGAGGATTAGGTAGGGAATCCAAGATAAGAGTAGTCGAGGACCGATATTCTTTGAGGACTGGCTATCCAAGATAAGAATATTCCTGGAAGGACATATTCCATGAAAACCCGGGTGGAATATGTTCGTTGAGAGACAATTATGATGGTGTCTATAAATCATTGGTCTCACTGGCATTGTGCACTGATATCATAGAGAGATAGAGTTGTTATTCACAACCTTTCTATGTGACAACGTTGGTTTTTATGATGCTAAACAGATGGGTTACCAATCTAACTCTTCCTATGAGATCTCTTCAGATTGAGAATGTCCATGTACAATTTATGAACACGTCCCTAGTTAAGAGGGAGTGTTTAAAAATGTGTAACTAGGTTCGGTCTTCATAAATATGAAATGTATTTTTTATTATTGTATTTTTTTAAATTAAAGAAAAATTATTATTGTTATTTTTGGAGCATGTGTTTCACGCTCAAGGTATTTTATTTAGAGGTCAAGTACCCATTAAGTGCTTCTAGGGTTTGTCCTAGGTCAAGAAGTCAAAATAGTCATTGTCATAAGTTTAAGACCCCATCGATCACATTGTAACTTGTAAAAGGAATTATTTTTGTATTTAAAAGTGTCAAAACACCCTTCAAGACCAAGTCAGCTTGGAAACTATGAAGAAAACCTATTTTGAGGAGCCACATCCACCTTAGAAGCTTATATAAAGGAGGGAACTTGACCTCATTTGGACACATTCACTTCTCACTCATCCAAGTGAAGGAGAAGCACAAGAAGGCTAGTGAAGAAGGAGGAGGACGAAGAAAGACGTTTATGGGCTAATTCTCTCTCACACATGCAAAGAAGGAAGGCTAAGGTTTGTTGCTTCAAGGTCAAAATTCTCTATAAACTAGAAGAAGATCAAAGTTGCTAGAAGAAAGGATTAATAGCTGACCTTCTATCCCTAGACAAAGAAGAAAGTCAAGTGAAGGTGTTGGGAGGCATTGGAAGGCTAAATTTTACTCACACATATGGATGGAGTAGCAGTTGCAGGGGGCTAAAAATTTCAAACCTATGAAGTAGAGGCCAAAATTCTGAAGCAAGGGGTCGTAGTTATGTTGTTGGAAGATATTTGATTGGGTTTGACTTGGAAAAAGGAAGCACATCACCTGACACTAGGAGAGGTCAAAATGGGTCTTGGAAGGGTTGGTCTTGGTATAGAGGTCTTGGAATTTGTCAATTGAATCATCTATACGAAGAGAAGAGATTTACAGGTTTTCTTCTCAAGTGGAGAGGTTTTGGCCCTAGATTGCAACCTATATCTTGTGTTCTTGTGTATTATTGTTATTCTTGTTTTTATAGTTGTTATATGATAAGAAAAATCATAATAATAAGAGAAGAAGTTAATAAGTAAGAAAAAATTAAAAATATATCACAATAAATTATCATAGAAACAAAAATCATCCTAACTACTACCCTATATATTTCTCAACATTAAGTTCTTCTATCTTCTTTGAAACTTTGAGATTTTCTTCCTTTAGAGTTGACTTTAATTTTTCTATCCTCATTTTATATGTAGTGACAATCCCATGTAGCTCATCTATATTTATATTTTCCATATCATTTATTTCTTCAATAGATGATATTTCTCCATCCAATCTTAAGGGGAGAGATCTCGACACCTTTTGTACAATCATTGATTCCATAAATTTTCACCAATTCCTATGATAATATTGGAAATCTCATCCACACAAAGGAAGTAGGCTACAATATCTTCTTCATCATTTATATTCAAGATCTCAAACTGTCTTATATGGTTTTGAAGCTTTTCCATCTTCACTTTATCATCGCCTTCATAATTGTTTTGAAGCTTTTCCCAAATGTCCTTTTCATATTCACAATACATTACTTTGAAAAATATAATTTTGATAGGAAACACATTATGACGTTCATGGAATTTTCATTATTTATACAAGCCTTCTTATGATTCGATCAGATGGAGCAGTTGTTGGATCTTTTCAGCCACCCATTAAAATTTCAAAATTTCAAAACCAAGAGAAATTAGATAAGCCCTTATCCTTACCCTCCATAATGCTTAATTTTCCATAAAATAATAGAGCTCTACTTGTGAAATAACCTTCGTGACTAGACATAGTCCCTCTAACACCTTCCTTCCAATAGTTAGAATACCTCCAAAAGAGCTGACTCTCATTCCAATTGTTGGATTCACATTTATACTATGACCGATGGGGGGGGGTGGGGGGGGTGAATTAGTATACGAAAATTTCTTATTTATTTAAACATTCATGAATCATAGCCAAACAATATCAATCTGGAACACAATATATAATTGAAAATTTATTTATAACATATATTTATAGGCACCAACCTGCTAATACAAACTTTGTAGGCACTAAATTACTATTAAAAATTTTGTAGGTACCAACCCATAAGAGACACCAATCCCATTTTCTACAAGATTTCTGTGCACCAAACTACAAGAGATATCAATATGCTTTGCTAAAATATTTGTAGACAACAAACTACAAGAGACATTGGTATCCTCTATTGCAAGATATTCATAGGAACCAACATACTTCACTAAGTATTCTTGCTAATTTTACCTTCATTGGGTTCGTTAGCTGATTCTTCCTTCACTAGGTTACTTGTTGCTTTTTCCTTCACTAGGTTTGCTTGTCGTGTCTTCCTTCACTGAGTCTATTTATATGAAAACTTGTTTTTGTTGGCATCCTCCCAAGAACAAAATTCTACAACATTCCATGTATCCAATTTTGAAAATATGATTCTAAAATGTTTACCTGAGGCACTTCTATATGTCTCCTTAGATCTTTAAAATTTTTGCAATCTATAAATTCCCAGAAAATAAGTTGTAGAAAAATTCCAAACTGACTTTTTTGAAGCTAATTCAATTATTCAATAACTAACTTCCATAGGGAATTTCTCTAAAATTATAGTGAATCAAAATATTAAATTTCTGCCATAGGTAACTAGAGAAACAAAGTTTAAAACGTATAAAACATGTATGTAAAGATATTTCCTCCATATCCTCCAAGTTTCACTATTTGAAACATCTCACAAGAAAATTTATATCGAAAATGCTAAGCTAATGTGTTTGAAGAATTTAGGAGCCCTAACTTCATTAGATCATATCTATAAAATTAAAGAAAGACAAAGTCTAAAAATTTTGTTGTAGGTACCCTAAGATCTTTCCTCCATTTACTCCAAGCTTCACAATTAGAAACATCACAAAAGATAAATAGAAAAAATTCCAAGTTGACTCGTTCACTTCACAAATCGCCTTTTTTCTCTATATTTAAGACCCCAAGAGTATTCCATAGTTTTTTTTGCATACATCATATCTCTTATTTCTTGCATGGTATTAAAATGCACTCATATATATCCTTTATTTATAGTTTTCTTATGTTCAATTATGGGGCTTACTTGTGAAACTGGTTGGGTTGACGTCTACTTTCTAGCTGGTCCAACTTGTGCTTTTTTATTGGACCAACAAGGTAGAATATTTCAAATCTACTCATTTCTATGGAGTTAGAGGGAGTGCCATATACCATGAAAGGCCTTAGAATAAGCTATTCAACCCTATGATATTCTTATATTTTATCTAGGTATTTAGAGTAAAAATCCCTTCAAAGATAGCGTATCTGAATTGTGTATTAAGAAAAGAAGGGTATCCAAACAATATTTCCAGCAATATTCATATTTCAACCTTTATATTGGAAATATTTATTCTTCCCCTATATTTGACATCAATGAAAACAATATTTCTAACATATATAAATCAAAATAACTTATCAACTTCTTGTACAATGTCAAATACACCAACCTAGCTCAAAAGCATTCAACTTCCTCCCGTTCATAGTCATGGGTATTAACAAAGGCTTGCAATACTCAGCCTTGAATCTCTTTAGGATCTCAAGTGCACACTACCCTTGTCCATGGAAGATATCACATGTCTTTTGCCACACCTCTAGTTCCAAAAAGTGATGCATCATGTTGATGTCCTTCATCTCAAAATGATCCAAGTGGATGTTAGTGAATCACCATGGTCAATAATTATTTTCTACTATTGGTGGTTTATAGGCCCATGGTTTTACTAAACCATGGTATCCACCCATGGTATTTTAAACTAGAATAAAACAAACTAAAAAATATAATATTACAATTATTTTTTACCATATACAACTTTTACCATAGGGATTTATGATATTCACCTATGGTATTTGAAATATAACAAAAGTGAATGGCTCTAGGTGAAAAGGCACCTGTAAATAATATAAATATAGATCTTCATGATTTTAAAACCATGAAGTTCCTCATCATGTAGTATGATGACATATTTTACCATTTAATAAAAATAATAATCTCTTTTGATATTATTTTCTTCTCTACATTACTCCTTTCATGCACTTGTGATGTTTATTATTATCAATATATAGTTTCATTCCTCAGCCAACCCAGAACAATGGTATCAAATCAATATTCTAATTGTCATTTCCCAAAACATGTCCTCGACAAGGTCAAGGTATAGAGAGTTGAATCTCAAGCTCGTTTCAGTTGAGGATAACCACTATTGACAACTAGAGCCACCTCCCATGGTGGAGGAAAAGATAAATTAAAGAGCATGAGAACCTATCAAGTTGTTACTAAAGGGAGTACTCATGTTAAAAAGGAAATAAATGTTGTACAAGTTCACCCAAATCTTTCAAAATCTTCCAATAGCAGCCAAGGCGCCTTCAACATGTGGAAATTTTAGAGGTGTGACACCCTTCAAGGTATAAGTTAACTTTGATATCCACTAATTTGAAGACCAAATAAATGTATACAGTTTGGATAAATGGTTAGTTTTGTTAGAGGACTATTACTCTATCTAAATTTTTCCAATAATGATAATGTCACCTTAAAACTCATAGAGCCCTTCCCCATGTTATAGATTGGTGGGAAGGTTACTATGAGAGATACAACATAAAAAAGTCCATGATGTTCAATGCAACCACTTGGGTCACTTTTGTTGTTGCCTTCAAGGAGGAATTAAACCCTATAGGTATATATGATGATGAGTACATGATATGGACAACTTTGTGATAGGAGAGATACTATATGGCACCATAGTACACCAATAATTTCCATACCTTACACTCAAAGCTAGACATGAGAGACTCCAAGTGACACCTAACTTTGAAGTACCGTAGTGGCCCACATAGGTACATCCAAATATAGATGTATTTATGGATATACTCACTATAATCCACTTATTAATATGTGTTGCAATAGAAATCATAAGAGTTGTTGCTTTGTGATCTAGTGTTTGTTAAATCACCAGACAGACACAAGAACGACTAAGAAGATATACAAGATCCCCGATCCCACATGATTCACAAGCACCAAGAAATTGTATCTATGCTATGAGAAAGAAAAGAGTACCTTGCCTCCTCACAGATTAGGGATGGATCTTGAGTTCATAGAAGAATTATTGCGCTCCACACGAGCTATCTTTCCGATCCGCTTCCAATCTCAATACCTGGACACAATCACAAACATACAATGAAAACAAGTGATATTCCTCAGAAAATCGTTAGATAAACAATGATATAATGATAAACAAATCACATAAAATGAAACATGATCATATGAGGGATAGAACATTAATCTTCATTAATCTCAATAACAGGACACAATGCTTTTATACCTCTGCTCTAGTGTCTCCTCTCCGTGATTCGATAGAGTTTCCCCACTAGATGTGATGGATGAGTATGAAGAGCAGTCACATAGAAACTAAGACCTCACAATCTCTTAAACTGATAGAAAGATAGCAACAAAGAATCAAGATCTCAGCGTGACAACAATATTTCTCTCTAAGCTCTCCAGACTAGGTTAACCCTTTTAAACGATCTAGTATAAATAAGTAAATGACAGGTCCCGGGAGGATGAATTTGGATACTCGACATGATGAGAAGTTGGAGAAACTTCTAATGGGTGAGTCCTAGCCAACTCGAATCAGTGAGTAATGGAGTTAATATCCTAGGGACTGAGTCATTTAGGAAATTTCCCTTGACTGCAAGCTCAAAAGAGAGGAATGAGGGCATTAACCATGGGCATAATAGGCCCTAGTCACAGTTGAAGGCCCTTAACTGTGGGCATAAGAGGCCCTGGCCAAGGTTAAGGGTCAGTGATGTAGGGGTAGAAAAATAGGTTGATAATAGATGCCCCCTAATGTATGAGGTCAGAATGAGCAGCCGATGGATGAAATACATTATAAAAAAATCAGAGGTCGAAGTGGAAGTGGGGAAAGAGAGCCAAGACTGTGTTGAAAAGTCAACAAGAAATGTGTGTCTAGTTTAATTTTCCCTTAATAAATTGGAAAATAAAATGTAATCTTATCTCATAATCACTTGTAATAGTTAACTAGGTGTGAGAAACTCAGTTAGCTCATGAATTTCGAGTTGACGGTGGTTGGTGATGCATGCAGAGTGATTCTATTAGTTATGGAGTTCGAATCGTAGTTAGTGCATTAGTTTAATGCATGAGAAACTAGTTAACTCAATTAATTGAGTTAAATTCAGTTGAACTAGTTGTAATTGTTTGTTGCACTAGTGAGAGATCAAGTGAATTAAATTAGATTTAATTCACATGTAGTGATCTGTCATGCAACTGATGATTTACTATTAATGTATGCATGCACGTCAGTTCCAGTGGAGACCCAGCTGAGACAAAGGTTAAAGGGATGTTAACTATCAGTTGTGTCATTCGTAGGTTGCCCGCATACAGTAAGACAACCATAGGATTTTCCATGAGCATTGCACATTTTTGGAAGGCCGATTAGAGGCAGCAAATTGGCTAAGTGTTGGTCGATTTTGTCCGGGTTAGTGTGAGACAGTTGTGAGTGCAAGAGACTCTTGTGAGAAGAGTGCATTGTAATTGTTTCATGATTCCTTGGTGGATATACAATAGAAGATAGAGGGGTTTTGACTAGCAAAATTTCCCTGGGAAAATATCTGTGTTGTCGTTTGATTTGCTTCTTTCTTTACTTCTTGTGATTAGCGATCGTGTCTATTTTCCGCAATTGATTTGTAGAAGGATTAAGTATCTTGCTTTAGTATATTGCATGATCATATTGAATCCATTGATATACATGTTTTTTGTATAATTTATACATGGTATCAGAGCACATAAAATCACTATAATGGAGAAGAAATTGAGTTTGTGACTAAATAGCATTCGAATTTGCAAAAGTATTCTTTGGCGCGACAGGCGGATCAGGATCAATATGCCTTTCAATGGCTTGAGATTGGAGTATTCACTAGAGGGAAGTTCCAATTATATTGTGTGGAAAGACAGGATGGATACAGTGTTGGAGGACAATGGGTTGAAGGAATTCATTGATAATGACATTGCCAAACCCGTGGCAGTAGATGCCGCAAATCTTGATGCTTGGAAAAAGAAGGTTGCAAAGGCGAGGAGGATCTTACTAGAGGGAGTACGAGACCACATTGTCTCAAGTATCCATGGAAAAGCGACTCCATATGCAATGTGGAAGGCTTTGACAGATCTGTTTCAGAGTAGCAGTGATCATATAAAATTGGCACTAAAGGACAAGCTCAGGAAAATCAAAATGGAGAAAGGTGACACTATTCTGAAATATTTAACCAAGTTTTTCCAATGTCTAGATGAGCTTAGGAGCGTCAGAATTACTATCGCAGATGATGACTTGGTGAGACTAGCTCTTTTAGGCCTTCCCAAGAGTTGGCATAGTTATCAGGACTCTATCAATGGGAGGGAGAATCTACCAGATTGGGAACGAATTTGGTCGAATTTGGTGCAAGAAGAATTCAGGCAAAATACCAGGGATGGATCTTCATCTAATATGGATGATGAAGATAATTGTGCCTTGGCTTGTAAGGCAAAGAAGTGGAAGGGAAAGAAATCCTATTCCAAATCTGAGTCCGGCAAAGAAGGTAAGAAGCGTGACATGTCCAGAGTGAAGTGTTTTCACTGTCATGATCATGGACATTATGCCACTAATTGTACACAAAAGAAGAATAACAAGAAGGCTTCAGGATATACATTTGGTGAGGCTTTGGCCTCACAATTTGAGTTTTACTTCTCAGTCATCGTATACATGGTGTCAAGTGCAATGGGATCAGTGTGGTACTTAGATAGTGGTGCATCTTTCCACATGACGGGAGACAAAGAACTTTTCAGTAGCTTGGAGGAGAAGGACCTCCAGATGCATATCGAAATGGGTGATGACAGGCGGTACAGTGCTACCAGGATTGGTACAGTTACCTTCTAGAGACAGTCAGGTAAACCCTTCTTATTAAAATATGTAATTCATGTACCAGGCTTTAAAAATAATTTAGTTTCTATCACAATGTTGGAGGATAGAGGCTATAATGTGGTTTTCAGTGAAGGGAAATATTTCCTTTGACACAAAGCCACAGGACAAGCCAAGAAGATTGGGATTCGTGTGAAGAATCTCTATAAACTTGATGTAGATGGTTGCGCAGCATTGATGGGTAAGCAAGACAAAGTGGTGAGTCGGGATGAGGGTGAGTTATGGCATAGGATATTGGGCATCTACACCACGGAGCCTTGAATGTCATGTAGCATATTTCTATGGTACTTCCCAAGGGTACTCTTGCACAGATAGACGCATACAAGGGATTTGCCATGAGGAAGTATGCAAAGGCCACTTTTCACAAGAAGGAGAACCGAGCAGTGGAAATCCTTGAGAGAGTTCACTCAGACGTGTGTGGACCATTCACTACAGCTTTGACAACAAAGCACAGGTATTATGTGATATTTTTTTATGATTTTTCTAGAAAGTGTTGGATCTACTTCATGCAGAAGAAAGATCAGACGTTCTCAAAAAAAATTGAGTTCAAAGCACTGGTGGAGAAATACACAGGGAAGCATGTGAAGGCTCTTAGGAGCAACAATGGTGGTGATTACATCTCAAATGAATTCAATAACTTCTGTAGCAAAGAAGGAATTCAAAGAAAGTTGATTATGCCTCATAACCCACAACAAAATGGGGTCACAGAAAGAAAGAATAGAACAATTGTGGGTGTGGCACGAGCAATGTTGCATGATCAGGGCCTACCATTGCATCTGTGGGTGGAGGCATGCAACACATCGGTATTTGTGCAAAACCGTAGTCCCCATCGGATACTTGGCATGAGTACACCAGAGGATGGTTTTTCTGGTAAGAAACCTGATGTTTCATATTTTAAAATTTTTGGCTCATCTGTCTGTTGCCATGTGACCAAAGATTCCAGGAAGAAGCTTGAACTAACAGCTGAGTTTGGGATATTTGTGGGGTACATTGATACTCCCCACAACTATCGGGTGTATTTTCCAAACAAAAGGATGACTGTTGTGAGACGGGATATAAAATTTTATGAGGAGAAATCCATGTGATTTTCCCTTGAGAGGGAGCTAGATTTGCATGCAGATGAGGAACTCTTGGTTCCAAAGAATGAACCTCAACAGGTGGAGCAGCCACATGCGGAGGATAATGGAGTGTCAGAAAACACTCATGCACATCCATCCACTAAACAAGGTAGAAGGTGCACCACAGAAGCTGATATATTGAGACTTGATGCGGCAAAGCATGTAGGAGCACCTACTTCATTGCGCAGACAGAGACAGTCTCCAGACAGGTTTACTCGATACATGGCTCCTATGAGCAAGTGTATTGTGACAGAACCATCCTCCTTTGAGGAAGCAGTGCAGCAACCAATTTGGGTTGACGCCATGGTTGAGGAGTATGACTCCATCATCAAGAACAGTGCATGGGAAGTTGTCCCAAGACCAGTCGGAAAATTAGTGGTTGTATCTAGATGGATCTATAAGGTGAAGCAGACAGAAAATCAGAGTGTAAAGAAGTACAAGGCTATATTTGTAGCCTAGGGATTCTCACAAGTTGAGGGGATTGACTATGAGGATACTTTCGCACCGGTTGAGAGATACTCATCGATTAGATCTATCCTTGCACTCTCAGCGCAGAAGGATGTGAAAAATTTGTTTCTCAATGGATTTATTGAGGAAGAAGTGTAAATAGTGCAGCCAGAAGGTTTTGAGATCTTTTAAAGTGAGTCACATGTATGCCGACTCAAGAGAGCATTGTATGGGTTGAAGCAAGCACCTCGTGCTTGGTACACCAATATTGACAACTATTTCATTGGGTTGGGCTTCACGAAGAGTGAAGCGGATGTGAATCTATACCAGATTGTGGTTGATGGTAAGCTCTTGATTATCTTACTTTATGTTGATGATCTAATTTTTACAAGTGATAAGCAACTGATAACTTCTTGTAAAGAGGATCTTGCAAGAGAGTTCGAAATGAAGGACATGGGACTCCTTTGCTATTTCCTTGGTTTGGAAATATGGCAGCGGGATAGTGAGCTATTTGTTTCTCAAGGAAAGTATGCCAAAGAGATTCTAAGTAAGTTTCACATGGAGAGTTGTAAACCCATGGAGACTCCTCTTGCAAGAAACTAGCGGAAGGAGGATGCTACTTCAAGAGAGGTAGTGGACGCTACTATTTACAGATAGCTAGTGGGTTCACTGATGTACTTGGTGAACACCATACCAGACATTTGTTACACAGTTAACCATCTAATTCAAGCTATGTTTAAGCCAACCAAGCTCTTTTGGAAGGTGGGGAAGCATGTCTTGAGATATCTTAGGGGCACTACAGAGTATGGATTATGGTACAGACGGACAGAGTGAGTGAAGCTTCAAGGCTTCACCGATGTGGATTGGGTAGGCAGTCCATCAGACAAAAAGAGCACATCAGGAGGGATCTTCAGCATAGGATCGACAGCAATTTCTTGGTACAGCGGGAAGCAACGATCTGTGGCACTCAATTCAGCCGAGGTAGAGTACATGGCAACAAGTCAGGTTGCATGTGAGGCCATCTAGATGAGGAAGATTCTGGTTGGTTTGTTTGGTTCTCATATGGATCCGACGGTGATACATTGTGATAACCAGAGTTGCATTAAACTATCAGTTAATCTGGCATTCCATGATAGCTCCAAGCACATAGACATCTGGTACCACCATCTCATAGATTGTGTTCAGAGGTGCATTATGTTACTTCAGTGCATTCCCACAGAATATCAGGATGCAGATATTTTGATGAAGGCACTCACCAGGAGAAAATTCGAATACCATAGAGGCAGGATCGGGTAGCTGATAATCCCTTTCTTGTTGAGAGGGAGTGTTGAAAAGTTAACAAGAAATCTGTGTCTAATTTAATTTTCCCTTAATTAAATTAGACAATAAAATGTAATCTTATCTCATAATCACTTGTAATAGTTAACTGAGTGTGATAAACTCGGTTAGCTCATGAATTTCGAGTTGAGGGTGGTTGGTGAGGCATGCAAAGTGATTCTATTAGTTATGGAGTTCAAAGTGCAGTTAATGCATTAGTTTAATGCATGAGAAATCAGTTAACTCAATTACTTGAGTTAAAGTCAGTTGAACTAGTTGTAACTGTTTGTTGCACTAGTGAGAGATCAAGTGAATTAAATCAGATTTAATTCACATGCAGTGATCTGCCATGCAACTGATGATTTACTATTAATAGTTGCATGCATGTTAGTTCTAGGGGAGACCCAGTTGAGACAAAGGTTAAAGGGATGTTAACTATCAGTTATATCATTAGTAGGTTGCCCGCATGTAGTAAGACAACCATAGGATTTCCCATGAGCATTGTGCAGTTTTGGAAGGCTGAATTTCCTAAATAATAGGGATTTCATTCCACGTGAATTGTGCAAGGCAAGCAGGCTGATTAGAGGCAGTAAATTGGTTAAGTGTTGGCCGATTATGTCCAGGTTAGTATGAGACAGTTGTGAGAGTGCAGGAGACTCTTGTGAGAAGAGTGCATTTTAATTGTTTCATGATTCCTTGGTGAATACACAATAGAAGATAGAGGGTTTTTGAGCAACAAGCTTTCCCCGAGAAAATATCTGTGTTGTGGTTTGATTTTCTTCTTTCTTTACTTGTTGTGATTGGCGATCGTGTTTATTTTCTGCAATTGATTTGTAGAAGGATTTAGTATCTTGCTTTAGTAGATCACATGATTGGATTGAATCCATTGATATACATATTGTTTGTATAATTTCTACATAATGCATATCGAAAAACACTGAAGCTTAAGTACTCTCAACTATGCTAATAACATCCCCGAGGCAAGAATACCCATACTCGGTCAGAAGAATATATTGAACATGGCCGCCAAACATACACTGTGGAGCCATGATATAATGGACTAAAACATGGCCCTGACAGACATATACAGTGGATCCATGTGACTCAATGAACAAAGCATAGCCGCTAAGGAATACAATCGTGGATCTATGTCACATTATACATCAGTAGGACTATGGATACATGACAAATAGAGGTGTGTCCCATATAGCCCTCAAAGTACATAAATTATACATAACTCCAACACAGCCTAGGAAGGATACGATATAAGAGTGATATGTCCCTAACCCAGGGTCTTCGAAATAACCTCGATGGTACAAATCCACTCATGTGAATATATGAGCTAAAGTTTAGCAATGGTAGAAACCGCCTGATTACCATTCAATGAGGTAAACGAGTAACATACGTGAGGGAATCCAATAATGAGGAAAATGGACCCCAAGGTCCCTGTTACAGTCCACTAAGTGTGAATAGATGAGATGATGTCAAACACCAGTGAACTCGACCAATCAAGAGCCACTGATGTAAACCTATTGTCGATCATGAGGAAGCATACCACTGAGGTTTGCGAGTTTCAAGATATTATCAATTCCTAGATCAAGCTCCTGGATAATGAGCTAAAGTCGATAGGAGGAGATCCGTCGAAGGAGGACCTTAATTTATCCCCCATCAATCGACATGGAGCAGACCAAGATGATGTGGTGTATTGATGAATTCATGAAGCGATGAAGTACAATTGACATAGGGATGGTCGACTCAAAAATTTCAACAAACTACTGCAAATGGCAGACACAGGTTGAGACTTCCCTTGAACACAAAATGGCACTGCACAAGAGTGACTTGGCAACATGACTAACTAAGCACCATAGATATCATGCAACAACACAAGATGCATCAAGGCATATGATCATATATGGGCAGAGGAGTCTGATAATATATCATATGATGATGGAGTTTCTGACAAACGTCAGGAGGTACTGAGGGGACAACTGAAGAAACAAACTGTTCCACAATAGGTGGCAGAGGGTGCTCACTAGGCTGATCATCTTCTATAACAGGCGACACCACCCAGGGATCAGGAGGTCTATGGGGTCCACAAGTTTCAGAAGAGATCATATACATAAAAGAAGTGGTAGGATATGAGGGAGTCTTGGGTGGACTGAGTTGAGGAAAAACCCCCATAAGAGTAGAAATTTTGAAAATTCCAGCCCCAGCACTCTGAAATTTACGAAGGTGGTCTCCCACAAGTGGGACAGTAGTTTAAGTAGTGGAAATCTAGGTCGATGGCACACAATAGTCAAGTTGGTCAATGGTGACGATCTTGCCCTCATGAGGAAAACAAATTAAATGAAACACAGACGATACTATCGCGGTCATGGCATAAAACCAACCAGGGCCAAGGAGCATGTTATAATCTAAAGGAGTGTTAAAGACTTCAACATCGACATGTACCATTTTACCCCCTAACTCGATGGCGAAATGTGGGAGAACCTCCTTAGGAATGAAATTGTAACCATCAAATTATTGGAGAGTGGTATTAGACATTGCGAGAGAGAGAGAGAGAGAGAGAGAGCCAATAGCTTTCCAACAACATATGGACATGACACAAGTGGAAGATCCCTCATCTACCGTAGTAAAATGGATATTTTTATAGGAAACTCACACTACAATCTAGAAAGAAATCTGATGGGTAAGATGAGGAGAAAATTTCTCGGCATTGAAAGTGATGATACCAGAGGCAGACAGGTCAACTCCACCAATGGCAGAAAACAAGGCTTTCCGCTACTGATAACAACTTTGCAAGACCTCCAAGGGAGACATGGCACAAGGCACCAGGGAAAGATCTTCAAGAATACTATAATGCTAAGCAGCCCTAGTAGAAGGATTGTATGTCGTATTAAGGAGAATACCCTTTGGGGGGTGATAGACAGGTTCCATAGGCTTATCTAGAGTGAGAGGGCTAGTGGAACTAGGTGGAGCTGGTGAGTTTTTAGAGGGAGGACTCAACTCAAGTACATCATAGGAATTAACTCACGTGGTCATGTTGACATCTTCCTTGCACATAAAGATGGCTGAATTGTGAGGGGGATGGGAAGATGACCCCTCGTTGCCCCCTTGTGGAGGTCGTGAAGGTTGAGAAATCATTTGTTTTTGTGGTTGTGTGGGGAATGGATGAGTTAAAACAATAGGTTGTTGAGAAGATGGTGGTGAAAGAAGCCTATGAATATCATCCATTTGAGGACACTCATGGGTGAGATGGTCGTCTTGACAAATTTTACAAGGGAACTTGACTTTGCAGCGACACTCACTGGTGCCCCCTCCCTGACTCTGAGGATTGGGTTAAGACTCATGGGTAGTTGGATTTTGTTGTTTATTTCTCTTGTTATTATTGTTATTTTTACCACTGGTTTGAGATTTTTTATTTGGTTGAGTGGACTTCACCGTAAGAACATCAGTGGACTACTCAGGAGGGGGTGCTTTAGTAGAGGCAGACGCACTTGTTGGGGCTTGAGATGTAACAATCAATTTACCGAGGTGATCAACAAGTTGGCTCATGGGATTGGAAACCGACCCAATCACGCCATCGACATGTGGGCTAGGAACAGCTTTAGGTGGGTCAATGGAAGGCCTGGGGGCATTAAGAAATACTTCATATAGCGTACCCGACTGTGAATATATGAGATCTAATTGTTGGGCAGCTAAACTGGATTTCTCCTCAGTAAAGGCTCAAAACATAGACACATCCTTGGAAATTTGAGTTCGGAGAGATTGAATGAACCATTTATGTAAAATATCATTGGCTAACTTAGTTCTCACTAACCTCATGTGACGACACCACTCATGAATATGATCAAAGATAAGTGTGGCATCATCCTTTTTAAAATTGGATAAAAGGTTAGAGTCCGAAGATCAAACCGATTTGGTAATTTGAGATGTGTCAGGAATGTTTGAGCTAATGAGGCAAAGTCACCATAGGATGCAGTATCTAACTTGATGTACCATTTGGCAGCATCCCCGATTAATGTTCTTTGGAACAAGAAAAGTTTGACAGAATCATCCACGAACGAATTAGATGAGCACCATAAATGGTAGGTGGTGATGTGGGTGGAAGTATTCTCCCCAATATTCCCTTCGAACTTGGGAATATCAGATGGTAACTTAGCAAGCATAGGTGGCCACCAAGGATCATGACAAATGGGGTCATTAGTCAATTTAGCAAGATACGGTAAATAAAGAGATGATAAAAATGGATTTTGAATTTGAATAAATGGTTCATAAGCGGGAGAAGCCCCTGACCAAACTTGCGGTCCCCCCATAAGTGGATTTGATGGATGTTTTTTCTGGTCGTGAAAAGAGTTCACCCTAGCGAATGATTGTTGCGAGCCAACGTAACTGGTAGATGGTTGTTTACCCCCAAGGTAAAAACCTCTAGAGAGAAATGGACCCCCAAAAGCATGACTGTTAATGGGGTTGTACCCAGGGTGAAAAGAAGGACCAGACTACCCAGTAGGACTGGCATAAGGGGAATGACTCGGGTGAGATGACACTGGCAGTGGGGTTACCCCCAGGTAACTTAGCCCCTCCAGTAAAAGTATTGGTAGGTGGCGTCCCTCCAAAGAGCGAACTATACCAATCTTGTGACATACTAGAAGCTATAGTGCTCCTAGGTTGATGAGGGACAACTGGTTACCCCCCCCCCCCCCCGATTTCCCAGAAGTAACCATGCCTAACTAATGAAGAGGAATATTCAGTTGGGAAAATGACGGTGTGTAAATTTCTGGACCTACTGGCTAACATGGCTGGGATACCATAGTCCACATAGAGGATGGTGTTGGCACAGAAACATTTGAGAAACTAGTGGGAGCCATAGATGAGACTAGTGTAATTCCCCGTGAAGAAGTAAGAGGTGTTGGCGGAGGAGCAAGAATAGCCACGCTAATAGGTGGCAGTGTTGTCATGGCAACCGAGACTGCTGATGCAGAAGGTGATGAAGTCACAGTCTCTGCCATAGGGTAAATGGTAGATAAAGGCACGTAAGTGTAAGTTAGTGTAGAACCGTCAGGATTTAGTCGCAATAAGTTAAGCCCTAAAGGATTAGTCAAAGGTGGATTGGCAGGAGCATCAGAGTCATCTGCCAAAGGCTCAATAGAAACCATATCACTATCAATGGGGGCAGATACAGATTCCAACATTATCTGATGGTCTAAGTCGCGAGCGTCGATAGACCATTTGGGGAATTTTGAGGTCTAAAATGGGCCTACTAAGGAAATTATAAAATAATAGTGGAAAATAAAAAATAAAATTTGATTACATCATCAATTCTAGAGGGAAAAAAGAAAAAACTACTTTTTCAAATCGTATTTTGAACTTATCTCCCTAAGGTTTTACTCAAACTTCAAGCGAGCATACTCGTTGGATGCACAATTTAATTCCTCATCCTAGGATTACCCATGTTGCATACTTTTGATGGACCCTTCTACACGAAAAATGAGAAATACATGAAAAACGTGATTTCAATCACGTTTTTTCATGTATTTCTCATTTTTCATGTAGCAAGGTCCATCAAAAGTATGCAACATGGGTACTCTTTAGATGAGGAATTAAATTTTTCATCCAATGAGTACTCCCACTCGAAATATTAGTAAACCCTTAGGGAGTTAAGTTCAAAATACGAGTTGAAAAAGTAGTTTTATTATTTTATTTTATTTTTATATTTTTACTTTTTTACTCCAAAAATGGTGAGTCATCCCCCATGGTTGACATCGTCATATTGAATCCTATTGGTTCTTATAAAGTTTATTTTGGTTGTACATTTTTCTTATGAGACCCAATTTAGACCTCAAAATTCCCCTAATGACTCTCTGTGTAGGAGAAATCAGTCCACTTTGTTTAGGAAGTAGACCTCTTATACATCGTGAACGTCGATGAGAAAATTCAGCCACGGTGATAATAAATAAAACACATTTAAGTTATTGCAAACACCCTAAGGCCAAACTACGGACTCAGACCAAACAACACACTCTAGAAGCGTCCTAGAAGATAGCACATGCAAGCATAATACAAAGAAGCTGGCGGTGGAAAAATTTTACTAGCAACCTACTTCCTAGCCTTTTTAGCTGCGAACTCGACACGAGTTCGCCCACAAGTGTAACACCCCTTGAGAGGACTGATATATTTTGACTAATATCTATCACAAGTACAAGGAAGACGACTCTGACCCTGTCGCTGTGTATGAGCCCTGGAAATAAATTCCACTATGGTCACCACGTACAATAACATAACCTGGGGGGACAGTCGCAGGACAAACCAACACGTAAGGGAGGGAAACTTAACCCCGAAAGGAGCCAATACCGAAACCCCCTTGAGAGTTACCTCCCAAGTGGTCCTGAAGTGTTAAACATTGTTTGTATGCATGTCAATTCCTCTATATTGCGCCACTCGAAACTAAGAGAAATGTGTCATGTCACCCCACTTAGCCTAATTGTGACCTCGTGCTTAACCCTTTTGTGAGGAGGGCTTCCCAGACCGCACTACTGCAAATGGATTTTACTCCCTATCGTAAGCTACTAAGTTGATTCTATGGTCTTGGAGTGGTTAACTCACACTCCTACATCCAAGACCCTAGCCTAAGCTAGTGTTGATGTACTACTAGTAAAAATAAAATTCGAATCAAGTTGATTTTATAATCGTGTGAATTTTAATGGTTTTTGTTTACACAAGCGGAAAGTGGCATGAAACTGAAATGGTGTGTAGGACTCTTAGATAATCAACCTAATGTAGTTATATGCAATTATTTTCATTTTCAATTCGATGAATGCTAGATATGAGAGGGAAATATATTATCTAACACACCAATGCCTACTCAAATGCACTTTTTGCCAACCCTTCCTAAATGAAAAATAACCTAATAATTTGAATTAATGACCCAAAAACGTACCAAAATTAAAACTGAGAAAGAGACCAAAGCAAGTCTCCCAAGCAAGAAATCAAAGCACTCCAAAATTAAAAATTAAAAAAAACTGGGGAAACAAAGCTCAATAAAAAACACTCAAAGCAATCAATAACGAAAGCCAAAGTGGAAACAAAATATGGCAATGTCAATCAAGCTAGGGTTGTAGCACAATGGCTCCACCAGGGCCAATGTTCTACAAAGGACTGAACAGAACCCTAGAGGCAAAGAGGCCTAAACAAGATCTTAAAGAAAGCGATACAATGTGGCAAAACACTTTCAAAAGAATTGGATCAGACGATCGCTGCACAACCAGTCACGACACCACCATTTGTGACACAAATGATCAAAAATCGAAAATATGACTCAACAAAACAAGATGAAAATGAGGAAAAATCTCAAAATCTGAATGAAAGTGTAGATCATATCCAAACAAATGTTGAATAAAACCAATCAAAACTGATAATCAAGTAAAGATATTAAACTCAAAACCAATCCAAGGCCTTCAACCAAAAACTCAAGAAGAAATTCAAGAAATGATAAACAAATAAGTCTTTGAACAAACTGATCCAGATAGATCAGATCAGGATCATAAGATAGTTGATCAACTACAACAAATGATGGATCTAAGCATGTTTTCAGCAGATCGACAAGCAACAACAAGCTTGATGCCTATTGAAAGAGATCATGTGCTCTTAAGAGACATTTAACCAACCCAAAGAAAACTGATAAATAGAATATATCTCGACCAGATCCAACAAGTAAAAAATAAGCCCAAACTTCTCAGATACAGACACAGAGATCTCAGACTAAAAATCTAGGGTTTAAGAGGGCTAAAATCCTCAACCGCAGGCATAGAATGGCTTACAAGAGGTTGACTGCAGGCATATGCTTTCCAACCCATAGTTAAGGAGTCCTGGGCCATGGGCAGAGCCTTAGAAGGTCGTGGTTAGGGTTACAAAGATGGAATTCCCTATTTCCTCACCCAATGACCAACAAAAATTCAAATTTGAGAGGAAATGACCCTGAAAAATAGTCAAAAATAGTCACAAAAATACAAGGGAGCTAATCAAATCATTAAAAAAAGGATCCGATTGGGATCTAGAGCAAAGCAGACACAAAAGTGAGTGTTCTCTCATTGAAAGCACCAGTTCGGTTGCAATCAAAATCGCAAGGATTTGTTGTTCCATGATATATTGTTTGTTAGATCACTAGACAGACATAAGCATGAATAAGAAGATATACAAGATCCTCGATCCCACACAATTCACAAGCAGCATGCAATTAGATCTATGCTATGAGGAAGAGAAGATTACCTTTCCTCCTCGCAGATTGGGGAGGGATCTTGAGTTCGAAGTAGAATTCTTGTGCTCCACACGAGTCATCTATTTGATCTGCTTCCAATCTCAATACCTGCAAACAATCATAAACATACAAGGACAACAAGTGATATTCATTGAAATAGTGTTACATAAACAACGATATAATGATAAACCAATCACATAAACTGAAACACGATCATATGAGGGAGAGAACATAAATCTTCATTAATCTCAATAACATGATACATTGCTTCTATACCTCTAATCCAGTGTCTCCTCTCCGCGATTCGGAAACATTTCCCCTCTAGATGTGATGGATGAGTATGAATAGAACTCACATATAAACTAAGACCTCACAAGATCTCAAAGTGATAGCAAGATAGCAACAAAGAATCAAGATCTCAGCGTGACAACAATATGGCTCTCTAAGCTCTCCAGACTAGCCTGACCCTCTCAAACAATCCAGTATAAAGAGGTAAATGATAGGTCCCAAGAGGATGAATGTGGTTTCTCAGGATGACAATAAGTTATAAAAACTTCTAATGGGTGAGTCCTGACCAACTCGAATTAGTGAGTAATGGAGGTAATCTCCTAGGGACTGAGTCATTTAGTAAAGTTACCTTGATCACAGACTCAAAACAAACGAATGAGGGCCTTAACTACGGGCATAAGAGGCCCTGGTTGCGAATGAAGGCCCTTAACCACAGGAATAAGATTCCCTGGCTGAAGTTAAGGGTCAGTGATGTAGGGGTAACAAAATACGTTGATAATAATATGTTTCCAAAATAGAGCGGGAATTGAAGCAAAAGAGAAAGAAAGAGTTTGGGTCTACAAATCCACTACAATAGAAGCATGGAAAAAGAGGCCCTAAATCCCAGAGTAAGGGAGAAAGCAAGGGGATACATCATCAATATAACCAACCTAAGTCACAAAAAATAAGGGCAATAGGAATTTTAATAGGGACATTAGAAAGTGGTGTGAGTTCCACAGAATCCTCTAGAACAACATTGATGAATGTTGCTTGAAAAAGTCAATGTTGGTTGAACATAAAAGGGAAAAAAATAAACTATAGCTCATATTCTAATTTAGAAAAGGATAAAGGAAAGCATATCATTGGTGTACAATCCATTATTACCATCATAACCAAAAATATCCAATCTGAAGGTTCAAATGATATTTAAGATGGGAAGTGCCTCTTCCATTCAAAACTGTGGGTAAATGGGACTCTGCTACATTTCATTATTGATAGTGAAAGCCTAAATAACTTGATATTAGCTAAGATCATCAAGATATTGGAGCTACAAATATTTCCACACCCCAAAACATACACCATTGGTTGGTTGATAAATGGTCAAGACACCCATGCCAGCCAAAAATGTCTCATGTCCTATGGCATCAAGCCCTTCAAAGATGAGGTACTATGTGATGTGGCCCCGCTTGAAATTTGCAATGTTATTTTAGGACAAAATTACATGTGGAAACATCATGATAAATATGAGTCACATCCATGTAGTTGTTGGAAATGTTTTTTTCATTGATTTCTCATATAAGGTGAGACTACTTATGTTTAATATAAATATTTGAAAACAAAGATTGTTGAAATTATTGTTTTTGGAATTTGATGCCCCATTTGGATACCCTATCTTTGAACAAATTTTTACTCCAATTTTCTAGCTCAAATGGGATAATATAATATATGTTTGGAAATATTATTCCAATAACTTTCCAACGATATATGATACTCCCTCTAATTCCATAAGAATGAGTAGATATGAAATATTTCCTTAGGGTAACCCAACCAAAGTATAAGTAGACTGACCCAAATAGCTTTACGAGTGAGCCCCATAACTAACGTGTAAACACTATAAATAAAGGGAATATTATTCCATTTGTACTAAACCAAAGTAAGAATATATCTTAAGTTTCAAGAGGAGTTGAGGAACAATTTTTGGGGTGATCTTGGAGTTTAAAGGTGGAAGCAAAAATGTGATTTATGGTGTGAACGAGTCATCTCGAAATTTCCACTCTAAATTTATTTTGGAATGTTTCAAAATTTAAAACATGGAGAATATATATAGAATATATTAATGTACCTATGGTTCAAATTTCATACCTTTATTTGTTATAATTTCATAAATATGGTCTAAGGAAGTTAGGCTTTGTGAATGCTCATCTGACGAGGTCAACTTGGCAGTTTCACTATAACTTTTATTATGTAATGTTTCAAAATGTGAAACTTATAGGATATAGATAGAATATTTTCATGTACATTTTATTCAAATTTAAAATCTTGATTTATTGTAATTTCAAAGATATGGTCTAAGGAAGTTAAGCATCATAAATGCTCATGAGACAAGTCAAGTTGGAAATTTCGCTATAACTTTTGTTTTGAGATGTTTCAAAACGTTAAACTTGGAGGACACCTATAGAAGATATTCATGTACCCGTGGTTAACATTTTAGAGCTTGGTTTGATATAATTTCAAGTACATGGTCTAAGGAAAGTTAGGTTTCTTGAATGCTCCTGAATTTTGCTTCAAACAAGTTAGCTTAGTATTTTCACTATTACTTTCTTTCTATGATGTTTTAGAATCTAAATTTTGGAGGAGATGGAGGAGAGATGTCAAGGTACAGGTGGTAGAAATTTTAGACCATGTTTCACTACAATGTAAATATTGTTTGAGGAATTTAGTTTTCCTTAATTCTCATGAAACATGCTTCAAATAGGTTAGCTTGTCATTTTTGCTATACTTAAAAACTAGATTTGAAAAATTGGATATGTGGCATATTATACAAATTCATTCTTTGGAAGAATCCAAAAGCAACACGTTTTTGGAGAAGTATACTTGTTGAAGGAAGAAGCAGTAGCTAAACCTAGTGAAGGTATAAGAAACTAACATAGATGGTGAAAACAAAATCAACAAGAAAACTTGGTGAAAGTAGAAGAAATGAACAAAAATTCTAAAGAAGCCAGCAAACTTAATGAAGTAGGTTGGTTTCTATGAATATTTGTAGCAATAGGATTGGTGTCTCTTGTAGGTTGGTGCCTGCAAATAAATAAATGGAATTGGTGTCTCCTGTAGGTTAGTGCCTACAAAGTAGTAAATGGGATTGGTGTCTCTCGTAGGTTGGTGCTTATAAAGAAACTTAGGGGATTAGTGTCTCTTGTAGGTTATTTCTTTCAAAGAAGCAAAGGGTATTTGTGTATCTTGTAGGTTGTTTTCTACAAAGAAATAAATGGGATTGATGTCTCTTGTAGGTTGGTTCCTACAAAGCAACAAATGGGATTGATTTCTCTTGTAGGTTGGTGCCTGCAAGATTTTTCATATAAAGAAGTTTTGTGTTTTTCTCCCATAAGGGTTTCTGAGATTGATGTTTTATGATGTTTTAATGGCATTAAATAAGTTAAAATTGTCATTATATTGATTCATGCCCCTCTTAGTATAATTTTGAATTCCAATAATAGTGTCAATATTACTATAGGGGCTCAACTCTACAAGGTACAAAAGATAGCTCTAACTACCAAATTTTCACTGGTCTTGTAAAAAAACGCCAAAAGGTAATCTATCAAACTACAAATTTTGTCCTCCATATGGTTTGGTCATAAGGTGAAAGGAAGGTTACTGCAACCAATATAGCCTCAACACATGAGATCTATACAAAATAGAATCAAGTGGACAATATTGTAGAAGCATACAAATATATCTTCACTTCACCCATGGGGGTGCCTCTTGTTGTGCAGGTAAATCCCCTCTACATACAGAGGTGATCCCTCTAGCCCTGGAGTGGGTCTAACAACAAGGGAACAAGTTGGACTTTTATACTCCTAGCTTATAAATGAAAACGAGTTAGGATAGATGGCCTACCTTGGTCCAACACTTTTGTTGCCTTTGCAGCAGCGATCCGATGATCTTTGTCTTCACACATTGCGGTCTTTCAGTGATAATGTCCATGTACCTGCACAAGGATCAAGTGAACAGTGACAGCATATGAAAACATATTTTCATTCACATCTATTCGATTGGTCAAGGAGAATCAAACATTTTTCATATTATCGAACACAAAATTGGAACCAAAAAACCAGTCTTGCATTAATGATAGAGAAAAGAAGTTTACAACCTTAAAACCTTGATGTTGCAGCCTCCTTCGACGGGTTTAGTCAAAAGTGTCTCAAGCATTCGTCGAGAATCGAACTTGGTGAGGCAATGGGACTAAACTCTCTCTCGATAATGGATTCCTCTCTACCTTATTCTTCACACCAGCTATAGTAAGGATTGTTCAACTAGCTGAAACCATGTGAGAAGGATTTATTTATAGGAGAGGAGGAGGTGGTTTGGGATCCCTCATAAGGTGGAAGAGAGGTCCTATCCCTTTGGGGAGTTGCACAAATGTAGGAAATAAGAAGCCAAAGGGAGGATTTCGACATTATTCAGTCGAACAAACCATGATGACTCCGCTCACGAAGTAGTTAGGAATGGAAACTTCGCTTCGATTTTAAAAAAAATTCCAAAAACAGCTCGGCGCGGGTAAGACATTGATACAGAACGCCAATGGGCGCGGGGTCCAGTGTTAATTTCCCTGTCGGCATGAGGCCATAACTGCCTAACAGCGCCGACCCAGAAACACATGTTTTTTAAAGTCTGTTTGAGGAGTGATCAACAGAGGAAATGTTCTTGACATGCCAAGGGATGCAATGACACTTTTTGCAAGGTATGACAATACACAGAAGTCACTGAGATGGTCCTCCAATGTCCGGGATGGGGATTGCAGGGGCGGTGAAAAAATACTGTGTAACACCTCTACACTATGAGATCAAACACTCAATTGACTTGATACCTACTATTCCTTTACCTAATGGTACAATATAGGTTCTCTCTCTTGGAGAATGAGGAAATAAAAAATTGTATTCGTGAGTGTCTATCCTTTATTACGACTTAATTTTGTTAAGGTTTATTACTTCATTTTTCCTCAATGCACCCATTTAAAGTTTATTTTAATAATTTTTTGTCATATTTTGCATAATAAGTACATTCCCCAAGGTGTGTGTACATAATTTTTAATTTTTAGAAATTTATGAAATAATTACATTGTAAAACATTGTTACAACAACAATAAATATTTTAATTGATCATTCGTTCTCATACATGTAGGCCACCTAGGTGAAATATGAGACATGGGTTTTGGTTTCCCAATGTCCCAATATGGACGAACACCTATTCTCTTTACCAAAATTGACATCAAGATGTCTGATCAATGCGTAGTCAACATGCCTAGTCTAGCAACAAAAACACAGGGTAGTTTAATATGTTTGTTAAAATATATATATTTTTAATTATCTCCATGATCTGAGCCTACCGTAAGGTTGATTTGATTTATTTACAATCCTAGGATAACCCATACTAATCAACAAGGTGTATTTTTAGGTTTTTAGTTTCATTTTTTCCTATAAAAGCAAGCAAATGGTATTTTCTAAGTAAGTTTGTAAACTCAAGAAGTTGAGGAAATACTTTGTGAGCTTATACTTCAACTTTGAAGCTTTTCTTGAGCTTTAATTCATATAATAATAATATATACTATATCATTATATTTTTTTCATCCATCTCAATGCTTCTAGAGTGGAAAAAGTGGAGGAGTAAATTTCATTGGACCATTTTTACCGTCGTGACCTAGTTTGGTAAAATCGGGTCTAAAACCTTCTAAGTGAATTTTTAAGAATAAAATAATATTTTTTAGGGGTAAAAATTCCCACTTTAGCATGCACCTTATTTTCCTATTCTACACACAAAGACCTTTCCAATGGTCCAAGAATCACCTCAATCTGTGTTTTTTGGCCACCATAATTCAAGAGGATTCCATGCCAACCCTCACTTTTCATGGAAAAGGGGTTATCCAGATGATCATGATGAACAATACCTTAGAATATTATGTGTTTGTAACTATATTTAAGATTTTAATGGGTCAAACCTAACCACTAGTAGGCTATTGGGCTATGTTATAACTTGGCCAAAAGGAGGAAAAGGGGTCCCATTCATTTCAAGAGCATTTGTTCCATAGACGATAAAAGTAGCCAATAGGGATAGGTAAAAATAACATAGAGATGTTTTTTGCACTGTAGTAGACCAAGGCCCACAAGCCTTAATTCTTTGTACCCACAACCATTTTATATTCAAAGAAAGATAGAAGAGTGGCCTCACCTTCTAGTTGGGTTTTCTCCCAAAATGGTTTCCCAAGTTATCTTTTTTGTCAACAATTGTTTATGAGTTTCATTTTGATTTTCTATATTTTTTGCATAATTATAATTTGCATATATACACAATAAAATATAGTTTACGAATCCATAAATTTAAAGAGAAATAAACCCTCATAGTGTAGATTTCATATATTTAAGTAAAAGTTTATCATACATGTAGTGATGAACTATCCAATGGAATATCCATGGTATTTTACAGATCATATTGTTATCGAAGCAGGTTTCTATGGGTATACTGTGGGTATGGCTAAGACAAAATACATAAGACCCCAGTCATGGGCAACGAATCTACGAATAACCATCATGATTCTACAAAGGATAGGTTTTCACAGCTGGAAGCACAATTTACATATATAAAATATAACATGAATCTTCTCGTGGAGGACCTGACCAATAAGCTCATACTATTCAAAGAAGATGGGAGTTGTAATGAATAGACATTGTAACATACCCGGGTTAAAAATCCATTTAATAAAGTTAATAAAGGTAAAATAAGACCAAGGTCATGGGACACGTATTCCAAGTTGAATGTTGGGAAAAATGTCCTAGTTTGGGTGTTCATTTGGTTTACTATGGCTAAAGGGAAATTGATAAAAGAAATGGACGAGGATTTGAAAAGGAAAAGAGACATTAATTGGCATATTATTTATGAAAATAAATAAAAATAAGAGAAAAGGAAGGTGAAAGGACACATGTTGCATGTGAGAAGGAAGTTGAATGAAAATAGAGGAGATTGAAGAAAATAGAGGCATCAATGATCAAAATGATTCTTAGGATCAATTCACAGCTTTTTTGTCAGTTCATTTTTGGAATTGGTTTCAGAGAGGAGAAGAGGACCAAGAGGAGAAACCAAGCGAGAAATCAAAGAAAAGCAAAGGAAACTAAGGATAAAGCAAGGAAAGGTTAGATCAAGCAGCTTAAGCAGGAATACTTGCAGGTAACAGGTTGCATGTATGATTTCCTAGTTTATTTTAGAATGCATGGTATATGCATGTGTGTATTTGGTTCTTTTGTTGTCATTGGCATGGGTTTTGTCGGGTTTCGATAATGTATTTTAGCCTTGCCTTGCCATTTATGGATAGCCATGGTGTGACACTGTGATGGGATTCATTTTTGGTTGACCTTTGGATTTCTAGAAGGTTTTGGATCTGGTTGAGGTGGTCTCAGGGAAATTACAAGGGTTGGGGATGGAGATGGTTTTCTCTGGGAAGCTCTCAACATGTGGGTGGAGACAGGAAAATTCCTCAAGGGACCGTGAAGGAATTTTGAGGTATCTAATATCGATTTCATTTTGTAATCTTGGAACCGGTCTAAGTGAGACCATGGTAGTGTGAGGGTGGAGGTGTTTTAACCTCTAGATTCCCTTCATTGTTTATGAATCAGTTTATCCCATGATATTCCGCATTCATGCTTGGAATATGGCACGGGGGTGATTGGATGAAGTAAATATTTGGTTCAGCTCAATATATGGTTGGGTGGTATGTGGAAGTCGTTGACTTGGTTAGGTTTTGCATATGAACTATAAGAGTTATTTCCCCTTGTAATTTGTGAGTAATTATACTTGTTATTATGTGGCTTTAATGGATGTGTCATAATTTTTATTTATTGTAACCACCCTGGTGAAAATTCCATGTAATAAAAGTTAATAATGGAAAAATAAAAACCAATGTCATGGGACACGTTTTCCAAGTTGTATGTTGGGAAAAAAATTCTAGTGCAAGTGTTCATATGGTTTATTATGGCTATGGAAATTGGAAAAGGAAATGGCTAAGGCTTTGGAAAGGCAAAGTGGCATTTAATGGAATTTATTTATGAAAATAATGGAAAATAGGAGAAAACGGAGGTGATAGGTGACAGGTTTCATGTGAGGAGAAAATGAAGGAAAATAATGGAAAATGAAGAAAATAAAGGCCTCATTAATAAAAAGGCTTATCGGGAGCATTTAATGGATTTTTTTCAGTGCAGTTTTGGAGCTCTCATTTTTCTCTCTTCCTCTCTCATACTCTTGAACACTTAGAGTTTTCATGGAGCCCTCTTGGAGAGTATGGCGTACTTGGAGTTTTGGAACAAGAAGGAAAAGTAAGAGTATGAAAGCGCAAGAGGACACCAGGATCAATAGCTACAATGGTTTTTGATTGCAGGTACCAAGTTTCATGTATGTTTTCCTCACTAGTTTTGGCATGCATGTGGTTTATTGGTCATGATCTCTCATTGACATGGAGGATTACCTGGATTGACACTGGATTTTCCTAGCCTTTCCATTTCCTGGATAGCCATGGTGTTGTGGATTCATTTCATTATTATTATTATTATTATTTTATGGTTGTTCTCATGTTCCTTTAGCTGTGGGTCCAGTTACTAGTTCCTCGAGCCTTGGTTGGAAAAATGCTCTGGATCCCTAAAACAACTTGGGTTGAGTTACTAGTCCTAGATCCTTGGTTGGACAAACACTCTGAAGCCCTTGGTGGGTTGAGTTACTAGTCATAGAGCCTTTGGTTGGACAAACGCTCTGGAGCCTTGCATGAGTTGTGGGTTGAGTTACTAGTATTGGAGCCTTGGTTGGAACAAATGTTTTAGAGCCCTGGACAACTTAGGTAGAGACCAATCTGGTGATGGTTGTGATGTCTGATTGTGAGGTGGAATCATTGGATGAGGTTTGAGGTGGTTTGGCCTCTGGAAGTCCTGATTTGGTTTTGAAGGATTTTTGTTATGAGATCCCACATTCATGCTTGGAATATGGCACGGGGATGACTGGGTGAAGAGATATTTTGCTCAACAATGTTTATGGTCAGGTGGAACGTGGAAGTCTATTAGGTCCCTATATTGCTAGTATAGTCCCTTATTATTGTACCCTTGTAACCCCCATATTGTTATTATTGTGCCCTTAAATTATTATTGTTAGGTCGGCTAGGATTACATTGTGGCCCCACTAGGATTACATTCTGGCCCCATGGACTCCTATATAGAAAGGAGGTTTTGTAAATTGTATCATCCAAGAATTTTTCATTTATGTAATGTATTGGAGGTTGCCCCCTCGAAGTGGCTTATTTCTAAGGTGTCGATATCTCTTTTCTTCTATTTTTGGAGCTGGTTACACAACATTTGGTATCAGAGCTTTGGATTCTAGGGTTTTGCTGCTCCAAACAAGTCATCGTGGAATTTTCGCTTATAAATTTTTTCTACGAAGGTTTAGAATCTTTAGAGGGCTACTACAAGGCTAAATTTCAGATATTGAAGGTATGAAATTATGTAGATAATTCAATTTCAATATAGAGCTCAAAAGCAAGTAAAATATGTGTACTTTTTTTCTTGAATTACATAAGTCTTGTTTGAAGAATCAAGTTGAATTGATTACAAGGGCATATTGTAGAATACATATCAGTATTGGATTCTCAAATGGCCCCTAAAAAGAATTCAACACCCATGAAGCCTTTAGAAGGCTCTACTATGACTTGTGAAGATGAAAAATGGCAACATGACATATCAAAAATCATATTGGAACCCGAAGCGGTCACGGAAACAAGAACTCGACAACTACGGAATCGATCAATTTCAGAGTATCTCATCAAGTGGAAGAACTTACCCACCGAAGATTCTACATGGGAGGATGAGAATTTTATACAGAAGCACCCAGAGCTACTCAAGCGTTGAGGACAACACTTTTTTGAAGGAGAGGGGCATGTTAGGTCCCTATATTACTAGTATAGTCCCTTATTGTTGTTAGTGTAACCCCATTATTTTTATTATTGTACCCCTGTAACCCCCATATTGTTATTATTGTGCCCTTAAATTATTATTGTTAGGTCGGCTAGGATTACATTGTGGCCCCACTAGGATTACATTGTGGCCCCATGGACTCCTATATATAGAAAGGAGGTTTTGTAATTTAAATCATCCAAGAATTGTTCATTCATGTAATGTATTGGAGGTTTCCCCCTCGAAGTGGCTTATTTCTAAGGCATTGATATCTCTTTTCTTCTCTTTGAGCGATTTCACAACCAAGTCCCGTAAAGGCTGGTAATTCTTCTTTTTCTGGAATTAAGAGTTATTTTCCACTTGTATTTATGGGTAAACATTCTTGTTATTATGTGGCTTATATAGTTGTTATGCGCTGCTCATTTATGTTGTTTATACACTGGTTAGAATGTGTTTTATAATGAAGATGATGTATGGCTCTCATCATGTTTTTAGTTGTAAATGAATGAACAATGTATCTATGACCAAATAGATGATAATGTAGTTAATGAGATGTGGCAACAATTCTTCTTAGCGATTCTCAAATAAGTATGATACCCATGTGATCAGATATGTTGTTTAAACAGGTAAATTACATAATTGTGACGTGTTTGACGAAATTCCTGTCATGTCTAGTAGGGGTCCAGTCAGGTCCTTGTTCAAGTGTTTGATTTTACATTATTATTATGTTGTTATCTTTTAGTTCTGAAAGTGTCATGGTGTTTTGGGTAGTGACCTGGGATCTGGGCCTAAAAAATTGGCACAAAAAGAGGTCACAAGCTCAAAACTACTGGGAAAAGTCCCCAATCACATGCATTCCATACTGTGCATGTGACTAGAGGTTTCTAGCTGCACTATTGCCCATGTCAAGCGTGCAAACGAGGCATTGAAGCTTCAAAAGGTTAGGTTGGATCAGGGGCTAACCTTCTAGAAGGTTGGGATGTCTCCTGGATGTCCTGAAGCATGTGCATAAGTTTTGTAATATTGTGTGTTGTTTTGTGGTGTTGGTTCCACTTCCTTAAGGTGACTCGGGAGGTTGAATCAGATCATAGTAACTCTCCGTCACATTTTTAGCGCGGTTGGTCAGTTACTTGGGTAGATGTGGGAGGAGGATGTTACATAGTGGTACCATATCATGGTTCACCCCTCAGACTGGATGGGTGGCATGTTGGTCATGAATTTAGGTTGATTGCATACGCGATTCTCATACTTTTGGTCTATGTGTTTTTTGCATCTGTATGGTGTTGGTCATAGTGGCAGTGATGTCACCATAGGAGGCTGATGGTGTTTTTGTGAAATGTGTTTTCATGTGTATGACTAGTTATGTGTTGTTTATGCATGTCAAGTGCTTACATGTTGTCAAGTGTACATTGGTATGGTTGTTGTTTTTGTCATGCATGAGGTCATGGTATGTGTAGTTGATATGGTCATGCATTGATGACAATACTCTAGGTAGATTGGTGTTTATATGTTGATATACCTATGTGTTATATGTCTATATGGTGTTATGATTATGTTTATACATGTATTATGTTGATTGGTTGACCTTGGAGATGAGATATCCTCCTCGAAATATTCTAAGGTATGTTGGTTTATTATGATTTGGTTTAGCTGACATGAGATGCCTTGCAGGAAGAAATCAAAGATGACTAGAAAAATGGTAGACTAAAGAGATTCTCCCTATGAATCAAATGAGCAACATTGTGTTGGGAACTCTTCTGACTTAGAAGACAAATTGGGAATTTTGAAGGAAGAAATAAGGATTTGTAAAGCAAACAATGACAGAATCATACATACACATGAAAAAGAAGAAGAGGTCAATGCAGTAATCCTTCAGAGTCTATCAGAGTTGTAGCGACAGGGGCCACTTCGGATCAGCTATGGACATGGGGATGAGACTAATGGGGCAGTAGGTCTCATGGTGTTTACAAGTCAGATAGAGATGATACGATAAGGTATGACAGGCTCTTGGACACTTCATATAAGAGAGGTGACAGACACAAGAACTATTCTAGTTCTAGTTCTTAAAGGCACTATGATCATCAACATTATCATCCTTACAGGAGGAGTGACAGGGGATATTTTCTGAATGAGTTTAAGAAAGAAAATCCACCTAAATATGATGGGGAAATGAATAAATCACACGATTCAGAAGCATGGTTGATTGGTAGGAGGAAGTTCTTCAGGTTGCATGATTACTCAAAAAACATGAAATTCGGAATAGCTACATTTAGCCTCAAAGGTAAAGCAGATATTTAATGGGAAGATGTGAAGAATGTAAGGGATATTCATGAGGAGGATTTGAATTGGAGATAGTTTGAGAGGCTATTCCAAAAGAAGTGTCTATTGGATTGATACTATGATGATAGGGAAAAAGAGGTTTATGAACTAAAGATGGGATCTATGACTGATAAGGAGTGCACTAGCAGGTTCCTAGAGTTGTTGAGGTATGTGACTTACCTCAAGGAGGAGAACGATAAGATTCAACGATTCATCAGTGGGTTGACGATAGCATTTAAAGATTACATTGAGATTGATGAGCCTAGATCATTGGAGGGGGGCATTCGGAAACTAACGCATTGTTATGAGTAATAAAAACGTAGATCTGATACAAAGCCAAACTGGAAAGGTAATGATAAGTGTTAGCCCTCAATTTTGGTCAGTTTTCTTATTAAAAATCCACCTAATTTCCATCATTTTCCACCTTATATCATCCACATACGCCTTATTTTGACCTTATTGTGCATATTCAGGTAAATAAATTATGTTTTTCAATTTTTAGATATTTTTGTAAAAATTAGGTTTTAAGAGTATTTTTGGATAGAACTAAAAATTCTAGTAATAGCTTCATGGAAGTCATATGTGCAGGACACCTAGGCACGAGCTGAGCATAGATTTGCAAAGCTTGGGAACCACGGATGGAAAATCATCTATTGGTTTGATCAAACTGAGCTAAAACAGGCCCGGTCAACGTTGGTCAAACATGACTTGTTTTTCAAAAATCCCTAGGAAAAAGGGCAGAATTAGTATTTCAGGGAATTTTCCAGATTTTGTGTAACTGAATGGATGATTTTGACCTAGATGGATGGGATTAGGGTGGATAAGGCTGTTAGATACATTGTATCATAGTTTGTTTATCAATTTTCTATTTAAACCAAGCTTATGAACCATTAAAGCATGGAGAATTTGTATAATTTCATATTGAGACTTCTGAATATTGTGAGTTAATTTGAGAAACCAGTTCCACCTTCTTTTTTTTGTTCAATGTTGTGGATGATTGATTGAATTTGTAGTAGCTGGGAATTTCTTCAAGTGTCAAAGGCAAGGGTGAAGGGCCCCCACACCAAGCTAAATACACTTTTTGGTTAATTTAGCATAATTTTCATGAACTAGTTTTGTTTCAAATTTATTCAGTCTTTTAGATGTGTGAAGATTTCTTATGTTTGCTAATGATTCTTGGTTTAATTCTAATCTGCATATGAAGGGACAAACAAGAGTTTAAGTTAAATTCTCCTTATATTTGATCAAAGAACAACAACTAAAATTCATCTTCTTTTTCTTGCTTAAGTTATTTCCTGACTATTGTCCATCAGTTATTTGGTTTCTCTTCATGAAAGTAGTATTGTGGGGAAGGAAAAATAGGATCTCCTAAGTTAGGAGCCTCTTCCCTCACTTATTACATATTGAATCAGAAATTACTTCGTTAGATTTTATATTTGTAATATGCATTTCCTTAAATATTAGAATCTAGAATATATTTGTAATATGCATTTCTTTTTGTTTATGCAATTTGTCTTCTAAAATTGACTACATGTGAGATCCATATATTTTGGACATGCTTCCAAGTTTACAAACCCGGATTGATAATTAAATACTTGTGTTAGTTTACCCAGTGAATTGACCCAACATTTTTGGCGTCGTTGCCGGGGAAGCATACATCAACATAGTCAATTAGGAGGATAAAAAAACACAAAACAAAACACAACAAAAACAAAAAAAAATAGTTTTTCTTTCAGTTATGTTTCTTTATGCCTAGAGAAAGCAATCAGAAAGGTAGATTTACTAAACAAAACCCCCAACAATTCAACCATCCATAGGAGCAGGACTATCATGACTAATTACACTAGTTGTGGGGAGACCAACTCTAGAGGAATTAGAAGAAAAACAAAGATCAGGACAAATATTGACTCTTATTGAAAGACAAACCTTGTTATCCTATGAGGTGAAAAGAAAACAAACACCAAAAGAAATCCCTTTCATAAAAAAACAAAAGGAAACAAGGAGACCAATTGTTAAACAATTAGACAAACCAGTTCTTGAACAAATAAAGATAGTTGAGGAAACACCAATTCAGCCTCATATTGAAACATTACAAACAACTAAAGACAAAATGACTGAGGAAGGAGAAGGATATAATATACCAATTATGACTCCGGAACAAATACTTCAGTATGAGAGGCAACAAAAAGAATGGCAAAGAAAAAGAGAGGAATACAAGAGAATAGAAGCAGAGAAAAAGAGAGAAGAAGATGCAAAAAGAGAGTATGATAACAAAAGATAGAATGATATAGAACCAAACAATGACCAAGAAGCTACCTTTGGCTTCCCAATACTAGACACAAGAACAATCCTAGGAGAAGAAGTGAAAATGAAAAGCATTCCACCTTCTGTTTTGCCCAATTTTTATGGAATGTCAACTGAAGATCTTATGTCATACTTATGGCTACACAGATGACACATATAAAAAATTTCTCTTTCCTGCTACTCTGAAAGCAGCAACACTAAAATGTTTTGTGGGATTAGGAGAAGATACCATTGCCTCTTGGGATGACATGAAGAGAAATTTTCTTAAAAAGTATCAAGCCTATTGCAGGCCTAGAGACTCAAAAGAAGATATTTTCAGAATGACACAACAAGAAGATGAAAGTTTGGAAGAGTACTTGGAGATATTACTTTACAATCTAAAAAAATCCAAACAACACTCTCTGAATCCTGATACCATCCGCAAATTTTTTCTTAAAGGTATAAGAGATGAATACCTTCATATTCTCAATGTGATGGGAAAAGGAGATATCTCAAACTTTCCATTTGATGAGATTGTTGAACTATGTCAAAAATATTCTAGGGGAAGAGCAAAAAGTGGAAAAAGAGATGTTACATCAAGAGCTTCTAAATCTACAACACGATGAGTAACAAGAGCAGAAATAGGAAGTTTGCTAGAAAATTTTAAAACTGATCTTTTGAGAACTTTAGGAACACAAGTTGATGTTTTGAAAGAAAATAAAAATAAAGAAGAACAAAAACAAATCTTATCAATCTTTTGTCCTAAGTGTAGGAAGAAACATCCACTAAGAGAATTTCCTTTGGATAGTATTCAGGTGTGTGGACTTTGTACAGAGAATCATTCAACTAAAAATTGTCCAAATCTTAAAGAATTGCAAATAGAAGAAGTACAAGGGACAGATTCTCTTTACTATATGGCACCAAGGAGACCTTGGCAACCAAGGATTCCTCGGCAATTCCCTCAACAAATCCCCTAGAATTATCAGTATCCTCCTCAAAATTCATGGAATACTCTGACGCCATGGTAGGCTTGGCCTCCACAACAATACCAAAACCAACCTACACAAGGTTGGAGAGGATATAGTTATGGAAACCAGCCACCTCAACAAATGTATCCTCAACAATACTAATAGCCATACCAACAACCATTTCAATACCAACAATTCCAGCAACATCCTCAACCAATGCCATTTCCACAACAAAATCCAGCACCATTACTAACTCAACCACAACAGCTTTAGCTACCTTCTAACCAACCCCCACCTAGACTAACTCAATTACCAACTCAGCCGATAGCAAATTTGAGTAACAAGGTGGAGATACCGGCATACAATGTGGAAGAAGCAACATATTTTCCTATATACTTTATTATTCCTATACAAGATGTCCACTTAAGGTATGGGAAAGTATTACACAAATATTCTCCACCGATCATAGAAGAAAAAACTAAACAAGGAGAACAATCTGAAAATTCTCATCTAGAGAATCAAATTCAGAAAGGAAAAGCTATTATGACTCAAACACCACCTTATCCAAAGAGGTTAGTAGAGCATAAAATTCCAATGTCTCTTCCTAAATTTGATATTTTGGATGAATTTAACAATGTTTATGTCAAAATTCCCTTGTTGCAAGCTATCAAAGATATTTCAATTTATGCAAAAAAAAATAAAGGATTTATGTATTAAGAAAACTGGCAGAAATAAAAGAGATCCACCCATAATTCAAGTCATTGGAAAATTAGCTAGTCTCATGTCTGCAAAAATAACAATTGAAAAATATATTTATCCTGGGATACCTATGGTTACCATTTCAATCAATAATTTTTCTGTTCCAAATAATTTAATAGATTTGGGAGCAGTTATAAATGTCATGACAACAGAAACTCTGAAATATTTGAAATTGCCCAATATTCGACCTACTACTACAATTTTGGAGCTAGCAGATAGATATAAAGTTGTACCAAAGGGAATATTAGAAGATATCATTGTTTCTTTGGATTCAAGGGAATATCCTGTATACTTTCTAATCTTGCAACCAAAAAAAAATCTAGGAGGCCATTATTTAATTCTAGGCAAACCATGGTTAGCCACAGTAGATACCTTCATTGGATGCAAATCAGGAAGTATGATCATAACACATGGGGATGAAAGGAAACATGTTACACTCTATCCTCCAGCACGATCTCCTTATTTATTATCATGGCTTGATAAACAACAACAACAAGAAACTCAACCTGTTCTCAGTATTAATCAAGCCTTTAATTTTAGAGAAGAGGAAGAAAATGAGGATCTATTAGACCTTTTCATCTCAAAACCTGATATTTCGAAGCAACTAAGAATAACACAATATGAAGCTACAAATCATCTGTTAAATCAATTTTTTCAGAAAAATTGTACAATTCAATCATTTCAAAATTCATTTGAAAATATTTTTTCGTGATAACTCAATTACCAACTCACAAAGTAAAATCATTGAAATCGATCCTGGAAGAAGTTTGAATATTGGTAATAATTTACAATCATCACATGAACAACAGGTAATTGCATTATTAAAGAAATATTCAAAATATTTTTCCTGGGATTATACAGACATGCAAGGAATTCATCCAAAGACATGTATTCACCACATCTATATTGATGATCATATCAAACCAGTGAGAAAACCACAAAGAAGAATGAATCCTATGATGAAAGAAATAGTGAAAGAGGAACTGCAAAAATTGTTACAAGTTGGATTCATCTATCCAATTTCTGATAGTCAGTGGGTTTCTCCCTTAGTTGTGGTGCCAAAGAAAAATGGAAAGTGGAGAATATGTGTAGACTATAAGGAACTGAATAAAGCCACATTGAAAGATCATTTCCCGTTACCTTTTATTGACCAAGTACTAGATTCATTGGCTCGAAATAAGTTATTTTCTTTTCTTGATGGATTTAGTGGACATAATCAGATTAAGATAGCATTGGAAGACCAGGATAAAACCACATTTACTTTTCCATGGGGAACATATGCATATAATTTTTTTCCCTTTGGGTTATGTAATTCACCTGCTACTTTTCAAAGAGCAGTCCTTGCAATCTTTGTTGATCTAATTCATGAATGTGTAAAGGTCTACATGGATGATTTCACTGTATATGGAGGAACATTTGATGATTGTTTGAATAATCTTGAAAAAAAATTAAAAATATGCATAGAGACAAACCTATCCCTCAGCAATGAAAAATGCTTTATGATATTAACTGAATGGATAGTGTTGGGACACCACATTTCTTCTTCGGGAATCAAGGTAGACCCAGCAAAAATACAATTCATTATGAACTTAATGACACCAAAAACACAGAAAGAAGAAGTTTCTTGGGATATGCAGGCTATCATAGAAGATTCATTGAAAATTTAAGTAAAATAGCTCTACCTCTATTCAAGTTACTTGCAAAAGATGTTGAGTTCCAATGGGCAACAAATTGTCAAAATGCATTTCAAATATTGAAACAAAAATTGTCAGTTGCACCCATTCTTTGAGGACCAAACTGGTCATTTCCATTTCATATATCTACTGATGCATCTGATACAACTATAGGAGCATCACTTGGACAGAAATAAAATCAATTTAATTATGCCATATACTTCATAAGCAAAAATTTAACTACGGCAGAATTGAACTATACAGTCATAGAGAAAGAAATATTAGTTGTTGTGCATGCAGTTAATACGTTTAGGCATTATATAACATGCTATCAAGTATTCATTCATATGGATCATTAAACCATTAGATACTTAATGAACAAAGCAATTACAAATTGCAGAATTACTATATGGTTGTTATTGATGCAATAATTTAACATCATTGTTCAAGATTGACCAGGTAAAGATAATCAAGTACCAGATTTTCTATCAAGGCTTCATTCACTTGGTGATCCAAATATTGTTTCAGAAAATTTTCTAGATGAACATTTATTTGCTATAACATCTAAAAACCCATGGTTTGCAGACGTAGCCAACTATTTATCATCTGGAATATTATCATCCCATTTCACCAATAAACAGAAAAGAAAAATAATCAGAGAAAGTGCTAGATATAGCTAGGTCAATGGTGACCTCTTTTATTCTAGTTCTGATCTATTAATAAGAAAATGTGTTAGAGAAAATTAAATTCTAGATATTTTGAAACCATGTCATGATGAGCCATGTGGTGGCCATTTTGCAGACAAGCAGACAGCATACAAAGTGCTCAAACTTGGCTATTACTGGCCAACAATCTTCAAGGATTCAAAAGCCTATGTTAAGAGATGTGAGAGCTACCAAAGAACTGGAAGACCTATAATATCAGATGAAATTCCATTGAAACCACAAGTAATCATAGAGAAATTTGAGCAATGGGCTCTAGACTTTGTGGGACCAATTAACCCACCTTCAAACGGAAAGAAGTACATTCTAGTGTGCACAGATTGTGTTACAAAGTGGGTAGAAGCAAAGGCATTGGCAAGAGCAACAGAAGAAACAATGGTTTCATTCCTCTTTGAGGAAATATTTGTCAAATTTGGAGTTCTGAGACAGATTTTTACAGACCAGGGAGCACAGTTCACCTCCAAACTTGTTCGGGGTCTTACGGAAAAGTATAAAATCAAACATAGAAAATCTACTCCGTACCATCCCCAAGAAAATGGACAAGTAGAGTCCACTAATAAAATCCTGGAAAATATCATGACGAAAACAGTGCAAATGAACAGAAAGGATTGGTCAGAAAAGTTAAGAGATGCACTATGGGCATACATAATTACATGGAAGAATACAATTGGATTCAGTCCATATTAGTTGGTATATGGTAAGGAAGTTTTGTTACCCATTGAATTTCAAATTCATACATATAAAATTGTAGCAGAATTGGGATTGGAACTATCTGAAGCACAACAACTGAAAGTCATGCAATTAAATGAACTAGATAAAATAAGACAGCAAACAGTGGAGCATACAACACTAGTGCAACAGTAGAGAATCAAATGGCATGATAGATTCATTAAAAATAAAAAAATTTATAAAGGAGACTGGGCTTTACTTTTTGACTCCAAGTTCAAAGATTTCAAAGCAAAGTTTACAACTCATTGACTTTGGCCATATGAGATAGAAGAAATTTTTTATAATGGAGCAGTTAAAATAAAAACAATTGATGAAGCAGCAATTTCATTTTTAGTCAATGGACATAAGCTTAAGGTCTATAATAAGCCTATCAATAAAGAGGACTTTGTGAAAAGAGTCTCAACATAAAACAATATGGAAATAATGGAACACCATAGTGATATGCCTTCCTTACTTCCAGAATATATATATATATATATATATATATATATATATATATATATATATATAATAAAGGAGTTTGGTTGTGAAAATCCAGGAAACTGGCACAATACAAACTCGAATTCATATCGGAAAACCAACTTGTTTGGCCAATATGAATTCTATATTTTGTTTTACTTTTACTTCAGTTTTATTTTGCAGAAATAATCCTCCAGAATTCCAAGACTTGAGGACAAGTCTTAACATAAGCAAGGGGGGAGATTCATAATTAAACTATGCAAATAGTTTGAGTAGCTATATTGCAGAAGGGACCTGAAACATCATTCAAAATATTGTTGCAGAAGGGACCTGAAACATCATTCAAAATATCATTGCAGAAGGTACCTGAAACATTATTCAAAATATCATTGCAGAAGGGACTTGAATAACATAATTTAAAATATCACTGCAGAAGGGACCTTAACAGCATCAATATTCATTAGAAGGGACCTGAATCAATATCAGATGCAAAAAGAACATGAAACAACATAATCTACATCAAGAGGTTCAAATAAGCAGTTACAAGCGTCTACATTCCATCAGAATTCATCTTTGAAGAACCATCATCATTAAAATGAGTCAAGTATGGACAAACCAGCGAAGGTCATAATCAAATGAGTATTTACATCAAGCTATTTTGCGAAAGGAAAATTAGTGTAAGTGTAAAAAAAATGTTCTTAGAACCTTTGATTTTGAAAAAATTCCTAGAATTTTTAAAACTGATTTAACTTGGACATGCATCCTATTACATTTATCATCCTACATTCTACATTTATCATCTTACATCCTACATTTATCCAACCTATATTCCACTAACCTCATCCTACCCTCATCATAATAGTTTTACACTCATTATCCTACCCTCATCATAATCCTATTTATATCCATTACCCTACGATACATTCTGCATTAAAAATTTCATAGTCCTACATCAACCCCATATAATTTTCCTACATTAATCCCATATACCCCTACATTATCCTCCAACATAAAAATAAGCATTTTTTATCAAAGATTGAGGCTCAAAATTTTTGCCCATAAGGAATTTTTGCTTGCCTACAAAACCACAAAGAGTTAGTGTCATTATAAGAAAATTTGATTTTAAAATGACCTATCATATGGTCATTTCAAAAACAAATTAGTAATGAGCCTATAAAAAGACTAATTTATGAAATGAAACATAAGATTCGAAAGGCAAAACTATATGAAATGCAATATACAACATGAAAACATGCAGAAAGGATGAAAATACATATGTATCATTACAAATAAATGAGCGAAGCCATGAACGAAGGATAAACATCACAGAATGTGGCTAATGCTAGATTACGGTGATAAGACAGGCATATACACCGTGGAAGGAGGAATGTATATGAGACAGGAGAACACAGTCAAAATTGAGATACATGGGTAGCCATGGGTACGCAAGTCAGAGTGTGATTTGGAGTGGTAAAACGGTCAAAACACATTCAAACAAACTCTGTGTAATGTTACTTCTATCTTTCACCATTATAGCGTGTTAGCACTCAACCAAATTCCTAAGGCTGAAAAAGCAATCCCAACAGAGGTAACCATAGAATAAATTTTTAACTTGGTAGCTAGCCCTACCAAGTCGAAGAGGGCTCTCTCCACAAGGTCACAGCCAAGAGGGCTGGAGGAATTAGGGTTTTTAGGCTAGATATGAGTGCAGGGGTTGTTTTGATTTGATTTGGTTGGGTTTCATTGGATGAAGAAATTAGGTCAAGGGAGCTAGGTCAGGGCAAATGAGATAGGGTTGCAGGGATTCAATGGGACAAGGTAGGCATAAGGCTTACCACTTTAATGATGATTGTGATGAAATGGTTTTTAGTACTGCTGAGAAGCCAGGAAGAGCATGGGAGATGTATTCTTCCTAAACAGAGGAAAATGGAAAAACTATGATCAATTTCCCAAAACAGAGCATGAGCAAGCATGTGTTCTCCCTATCAAACATGAAATATATCACACCATAAAGATGTAATTAACATGAATACAATAAATTCTAACATATGAAACTGAATAAAAAACAATGATAAACATCATACCACAAGTATCCCAAAAAATAGTTGCAACTCTTCTTTATTAACTGGCCAAAACTAAGTACAATAGTTCCTTGATCAATAAGTTAACATCAAAACTAATTCCAACCATTCACTAGTGTGAAGAAAGGGGCTAAATAGACATAAAAACAAGCTTCCCTCATCCTCGAGGGTCGAATCCATGAGGTGAGGAAGATATCCACTAATTTCTGAATTGAAAACTGAATTGTAGGATGGTCCAAGTGACTCACTCCTCATTACATTCAACTGATTCATTATGACTCCTTAATGAATTTTACCCGATGAATCTACCCTAGGTAAGTAATATCAAACATAATTACATTTTACCATCATTAATTACATGAGTAGAAACATGATTTCTTGAGGCAAAGTGAAAATTTCAAAGAAAATTTGAAAAAAATCAGCAAATTGGACATTTACGCCCTACACTGTGCATTTGTGCCATCTATGTTTAGGGACACTTTTGGAGGCCTTCCCGGTGTCAAAATCAGGCCCAAGATGGCCTGTTGGAAATCCCTTCCTGTCCTATTTCTGACTATGCCTCAAGTTCTAAAAATGGAGGTAATTTTCCCCCTCAAAAATTCATTCTCCCAAGACTGGTATTTGCAGAGCGCCTAGGTCAAAAAAGGGGCAGAAAGGTGATTTTTTGGTGGTTTTTTGAGCTTTTAACCTATCAAAATTGCAAACCAAGGCTGGAAACATGGTTTTCTAAGATTCATGGGTCATTAGGAATCCCATGGTGCTTTCCTTCTCCTCAAAAAGTGTGTTTATTATTTGCGTAGCGCTTAGGATGTTGCGCAAATGCCCTATTTTCTGCAAAATAATTGTCTCAGAAAACACAGAGAGTTTCAAATTTTGAAAAAAAGTTAGAAAATGCCTCAAAATTGTTGGAATGGTTGATGATGGTGTGTCTAAGCTTGGAGGGAAGCCTCAGTAAGAATGTCCAACTTTTTCTTCTCCTCCATGGTCAACTCTTCAATTTTGGCATTGGCTCTTTTGAGCTTAGCCAATGCAATTTTCTCTTTTTGGGCATGGAGTTTGACCTTTCTCCTCAACAAGTCATTATCCTTATTTTCCTTTTCTAGCAACTTCTCTAAGTGTTGATTGGCTTTATCAAGCCATGGTTCCCTATTCTCATTTATCTCTATAGCAAGCTGCTCATATAGGGTTAGTTGATCAGCGAGCTTAACTTCCCTTTGTCTCTCTAGAGCTAGAGATATTTTCAGCCCTCTAGTTCTAGGTCTCTATCTTGGTACATGTTATTCTTCATCATAAAGCAAGCCATACTTCTCTAGTGTTTCATCTAGCATGACTTTTTCCTTTTGAGCCTCCCTTTGAGCAGTGAAGTACTTCACCTCATCAATGACTTGTTTGGTCTTCAATTGCTCATTTTATTGTGCAAGGAAGTGTACAACATACCTAGCCCTCTCAAGAATATTCTAGATCTCACTAATCTTGGCATCCTTTGCTTTGATAGCAGCATTTGTGATTTTTTCATTATCATCCTCATCTAGGTCAACCAACTGAAATTCTTGCTCAGTTTCATGATTGTCCTCCTCGTCATGAATGACTGGCTCAATGACCTTCTATTTACCTTTATCCACATGTTGTGTTGATATAGAAGGCATGGCCCCTTCCACTCCAAGTGAAGCAAACACATGCCTATAGACACTTTGGTAGGTTTTTGGCAATGGTTCAACCTCAACCATACTAGCCCACTTAGGCTCAATGTCATCAATCCTGCTAGGTGACCCAAAATCATGATGAGATAGAAATGAAGGAGGTGAAGGGGACTGATCTGATGGTGATGAGTGAGCCATGGGCTGAGATGATGAAGGGATATTTTGTGCATGCTAAATGGATGGATCAAAGAAAATATCATTGGCTATGAAGGTGCTCCATGCAATGTTCAGTTGATTGAGATGGTGGAGGACTATGATTTTTATGAGGGAATGATGGAATAGGCTTCTCATTTGTTGTTCATATTCCTTCTTCTGGGCAATGTATGTCATCTTATCTATACTCCAGAAAAGATAATAGGGCATGTTAAGCATCCTTACCCTATTAAAATTAATCAAGATTCGGATGTGATAGGAATAGAGCCTTGAAAATCTGCCTTCACATGAAAAATATTTCATGATAATCTTCATCATTGGTGCAAATCTGTCCAAAAGGTGTGAAAAAGGGAAGAACCTCTTTGTTTGATTTTGGTGTCTTGGTTTTAGGAAGAAGTCAAAATCCTGTTTCTTCAACCTACCTTTCTTGAACCATTTCTCCCCAACATTTGGGATCCTTGTAGCATCTGAAATGACAGCAGTAGATAAGGTAAAAGTGACCCCAGCTAATTTAACTTGGTTGTCATGGAGTCCAAATATGAAAAGTCTAGTTAGCATGAGGTGGAGTTTAACCTTCTGAATTTTATGACAAAATCATAACAGCCAACATGTTTGAAGCATGTGACAGTCAATGGAGAAGATAAGAGTTTCTTAGTGTTGGCAGGCTCAAGTCTGAGCACTCTTCCTCCTTTATGTGGCCTCCTTATCTCGGTTTCCTCTCCTTCACTGAATCATGTGTTTTCCTCTTCTGTTGCCATGGTGTTTTCCTTAACAAGCTATTTGCACCCTCCTCTACACATTTACGCCATCAACAACACATTTGCGCCCTCCTCAGCACATTTGCACCATCAACAGCACATTTGCGCCCTCCTGAACGTATTTGCGCCCTTGATTCTGCTCCTTTGCCAATTTCGCTCATAATTTTCAAATTTTGGTCTCTTGGAGTGCTGAATTGATATTTTCAAGAGGAAAATGAACTTGAATTGATGTCTATTAGTCATAAAAACCTACATTAATTTTAATTTGTATTTAAAAACCCACTTTTCTAATGTCTTTTTTTCACTTTTGAAGACTTTTGCTAATTATATTTTCATCTAATTTTTCTTTCTTGTGGGATGGTGTTGCTGGAGTATGACACTTTTCTCTTTCAGTTTGGCATGTGTGTTTTGATTTGGCAACTAGGGACCGAACTTATCACATATAGGAAGCATAAAATTACATAAAAAATTAAAGATAAATTACAGCTCTGTTTTCATATCAAAATTACATTTTGATATGAGAATCATAAAATCAAAATTACAAATTTAAAAATATCATATTTACATGTTGATAATCTTCTGCAGATGAAAATGAAATGTTTATTGAGTCACTCTCACACCTTTTGCTGACCTTATTGAGATGAAATCGTGCATTTTTGGACCTTGAACATTGAAACCTAATGACCTAATGGGACCTTGAATGACCTGACTTCCATGATTAACTTTGACTGACATAAGACATAGTGAAATGAGATTTTCAAAAGTATTTTTATGCTCATCCAGACATGAAGGTGGGCCAACAAATGTGAAATTTTGAGGGAGAGTGAGTTTTTATGACTAGGAATACCATCAGTGAAATAATTTTTAGCATGACCTAATGGAATGATATAAAAATTTCTGAGTGGGACACCTAAAATGAGAATGAAAAAAGTGATTTTGATCACTGATGGCAGAATGCATATTTTGACACTAACATAGCGCAAACCAAACTCTGTGTTAAGGCTTCCTTCCACCATCACAACCATAATTAAGCTCAGAAAGAGGAGAGTAACGTTGTGCGCTAACATGCACTCATACAGCACCCTCGTGGAAGGAGGAAACAAGCAAGAAAAACTTAGACACTGAAGAGAGGGTTGCATAAAACAGAGAAGCCCTGAACAAAGAAGAAGCTGCATAAGAAATAGGAGAGGATATCAAAGAATTTTGTGGAGAAATAAAGAAGGAATGCATGGTTTTAACGAGAGGATTGAAGGCCAAGATCTTCTCTTTTCCAAGTTGACCGAGCTTACCAATTAACTCCAAAAATTCCGCAAAGAGAAAATGTAACAAATCACTTCCAGATTTTTATCAGTAGTTGAACAGATTTCAGGGGTAGTTAAGCTTGAGATATTGGTTGAAGATGTGTCATTTTTTGAGGAGTTAAACTTAAATTATGAATTTGAAACCTTGCCACCATTAAACCAACTTTTCCACATGTGTAATGAGTGAATCCTCGGAGATGTTGAAGAGGAGTTCTAATTAAAATGGCATTGTTTAAACACAGGAACACGATTTATTAACTCAGAGACATCTACAATTTTTCTTCCAGATCAAGTAACCGAGCTCGGATCACGAAGTCCCTCATGCATGGTTGTGAAATTGTTAAATATGAAAAATGCAGAGTCCTATTTTTCATACACACAGTGAACAAATTTTTCATTTTCACACACACAATGAGAAATTTTTTTCCTATTCTCATACACGCAGTGAGAAAATTTGTCTTATTTTCATATGCACAGTGAGAATTTTTTAAACAAAGAAGGGTTTTTTGAGAATTTTTTGGCAAAATAGGGATTGAAGCATGAGTAATGGAGCAGTAAAAACATTGTTAAGGTGTTTTTATGGTATTTTTACATAGAGAGAAAAAAATTTATCAATTTTGAAAAGCAGTGGACTCCTTTTTGCAGAAGAACAGAGGATTGAAGAAGAGTCAAGCAAGGCAATAATTTTATTTCTTTTAAGGATCTTCAAAGAACGGGTAAACCTAATTGCCATGATGATTATCCATGAATGAAAATTGCATGAATAAAAAGACAGAGGTATATATATACATGTATTTTTGTTTATGATGAGGATGTTAACTGTCTAAGGGTACATTAATTGGTATACATAGCATATGGAAAACAAAATAGAGACAAAGGAATTCAAGATAGAGAACCGAGGCAAAGAAACCATAAAGAAATTGCATCAAGCAAGATTGATAGGGTTCCCTCATAAATTTAATGGGCATAATGACAACATTACACAATAATTCATAAACCGTTATGAACAGGGAAAAACAATAGTGGGTGACTTCTCAATACCACTAAACCCATAATTCCTTTCACAAGCTCTAGACCTTCCATTAACATGAGAAGAATACCACAAAGGCCTACATTTCAAAGAGAACGGTTGGACATTCTTTTTAGAAAAACAAAGAAAAGGGTCTTTTGATAGAGCAAAAGGAATCCCATGGGACTAGTTGAGTGAACCATGGTCTGAAGTATTATTGATCATCCAAAGATATTTTACATGTGACAACTGGTTCAGTGTATTCTATCTCTACCACATTAGGCTACTTCAACACATGAAAGGAGAATCCAAGATTAACCTACGCTATTTCTTCTCAAAGAGTTTGATCAAAATGATAGAGGGTGTTAAAAATAAAACTGAAGCAAAAGAAGCACATGTATATCATCAAGGGCTCATAAAAATACTTGTAGAACATTAGGTGAGAAGCAAGGGGTTGATTTGGAGAGAATTTTTGGTTCAGCATCTTGAGGGACAAACTACAAAGGAAAAATTTGAGCAAATGAATGTGACTAGGAGCATTATGAATTCTCAAAAGTATCCTACAAATAGATCCAAGAAGAAACAATATAGTGTCATGATTGAGAAAGAAAGATCCTTCTTATCTGTTCCTAGGAAGCCTAGGAAGAAAATACATGAAGAACCAAGTGAAAAAGAAAAATATACAGAGGTATAAATAGTTGAACCTCCAACATCATCCAAACAAATCAATGAGATATTGAAAAGAATGGAAAGATATGCCCAAGTAGAGCCTTTAGAGAAGGATTCCTAATTTGAACATGCATGGGTAGGAGCCACTTCATCACATTCATTTTCCAACGAGACTGTGGGAGAATAAATAGAGCTGCAATAAGAAGAACACCTCAAGAAGATAGAAGAGTTGACAAGGGAGTTGGAGGTCAACAAGATTTTTGAAAATCACTTGAAGAAAGAAAACAAAATGTAAAAAGAAAACAATAAAAACTTAATCAAAGAAAATGAGAAGTTGACCAAAAATCTTGGCAAGCTTGAAACAAATAACACTCTCATTTCCAAATAGGCTTATAGATGGCTCAAAGAAAAGAAAACATGGCAATATAAATATGAGAGACATAAGGTAAAGGCCACCATATATAAGGAAGGAAGGTATGAGGGAATTGGTTGTCTTCTTCGGGCTACACAACAAGAGACTACATGATCAGGGATAGTGGGCACATCAGCACTTAGAAGATCAAAGAGAAGAAAGCAATCATAAGGACATGCTTGAAGATCAACAAGGGGGAGATGTTGGCCCTCAATTTTGGTCAATTTTGCTTATTAAAAATCCACATAATTTCCATAATTTTCCACCTTATATCATCCACATATGCCTTATTTTGACCTTATTATGCATATTCAGGTAAATAAATTATGTTTTTCAATTTTTAGATATTTTTTGTAAAAATTGGGTTTTAAGAGTATTTTTGGACAGAACTGAAAATTCTCGTAATAGCTTCATGGAATTCATATGTGCAAGACACTTGGGCACGAGCTGAGCATATATTTGGAAAGCTTGGGAACCACAGATGGAAAATCATCTATTGGTTCGGTCAAATTGAGCTAAAACATGCCCGATCAACGTTGGTCAAGCATGACCTGTTTTTTAGAAATCCCTAGGAAAAAGGGCAGAATTAGTATTTTTGGGGATTTTACCAGATTTTGTTTAACTGAATGGATGATTTAGACCTAGATGGATGGGACTAGGTTTGATAAGGTTTTTAGATACATTGTAGCATGTTTTTTTTATCATTTTTCTATTTAAACCAAGCTTATGAACCATTCAAGCATGGAGAATTTGTATAATTTCATATTGAGATTTCTGAATATTGTGAGTTAATTTGAGGAACCATTTCCACCTTATTTTTGTTATTCAATGTTGTGGATGATTAATTGAATTTTCAGTAGCTTAAAATTTCTTCAACTATGCAAGGCAAGGGTGGAGGGCCCCCACACCAAGCTAAGTACACTTTTTGGTTAATTTAGCATAATTTTCATGAACTAGTTTTGCTTCAGATTTATTCAGTCATTTAGATATGTGAAGGTTTCTTATGTTTGCTGATGATTCTTGGTTTAATTCTAATCTGCATATGAAGGGACAAACAAGATTTTAAGTTAAATTCTCCTTCAATCTGATCAAATAACAAAAACTAAAATTCATCTTCTTTTTCTTGCTTAAGTGATTTCCTGAATTCCTAGTTTTAATGCGATGGTAACAATGATGAATATAATTGTAAAGAAGGACAACATGGACCTCCTCAGTTAGGAGCCTCTTCTCCTACTTTTTATGCATCATAAACTATTGTCCATCAGTTATTTGGTTTCTCTTCATGAAAGTAGTGTTGTGGGGAAGGAAAAACAAGATCTCCTAAGTTAGGAGCCTCTTCCCTCACTTATTACATATTGAATCAGAAATTACTTAGTTAGATTTTATATTTGTAAGATGCATTTCCTTAAATCTTAGAATCTAGAATATATTTGTAATGTGCATTTCTTTTAGTTTATGCATTTTGTCTTCTAAAATTGACTACATCTGAGAACCATATATTTTTCACATCCTTCCAGGTTTACAAACTCGGATTGATAATTAAATGCTTGTGTTAGTTTACCCAGTAAATTGACCCAATAATTAGAACAAAGGAAAATGGGACAAGAAGTGAGAAATACCTCAGGATGCAGGTAACAAAGAGAATGCTACACCACCTAAGAAGTTCAATACATCTGGCAGAGGATAGGGACTTCGGTCTTAGGAGAAGAATAAGAGTGAAAATAGGGAGCCCATGTAGTGTTGGACTTGTGGAGGAGATCATCATAGGAGAGATTGTCCACAAAATTAGGGTGGTAGTGATTTGAATATGGGAAAACTAGTTATTTCTATGCTAGCTCCCTCATCAGTATTAAAAATGTGTGATTATGATCGTCTCAAATTAACCACTTGTGAAGAGGTATATGTGTCAAGTTTTATGTGTTTTGATGATCAAATTATGATTTAATTAAGTTTTAAAAACTCATGTACAGCCAATTAAATACAGAAACATAACACACAACAATCACATAATACCATGGATGATAACGGAGTTCACCCCTCCTGGGATACATCTCTATGGACCTGCTTCAACTAGCTAGGCCCTCCTGGGATTAAGAGTCAAATGTATGATTAAAAGAATATGTAAAGCTCCAATAGATTTGAAACCTATTGCATTGGCTTCAGAACACCCAAAAACCCCAAAAATGACTATTCAATCTCTGAATTTGGTTCACAGCTGATCTAGGCTTGACCCCCCATCCTGGTGGCCATGGGCTTGTTTAATCTCCAAAGTGATAAAAAAAAACCTTTAGAAGTGCTCCAACGCATCTGGAAATTGTACCATTATTTTCATAGCATCAAATATGTCTCAAAATGACTCTTCATTCACTCCATTTTGCCTTCAGCTAATCTGGGCATGGCCTTCCTTCCTAGTGGCCCTAGGCTTCAAAATTCTTCAAGTGACCAAAAAAACCTATAAAATTTCTCCTCTTCCTCTACAATTTGTTCCAATGGATTCATAGCATGCCAATATACTAGGAATGACTCTTCCTGAGCCAAAATTGGCGAATTTTTCTCAATATAGGCCTCATTCAATTTCCCCCTGGATTCTGCCTCTAAATCTGGAGAAGTCTCAATTAGCTCAAACAATTCTGGAGAATCCGCCAACTTTGGTGCGAGCTGAGTTAACTATGGATTAGGAGGGATAAGCATGTTTATTTTTAAGCGCTAGGAGTGGGTCATGTTGCTCAGTCATGTGGGAGGAGGGCTGGCCCGTGGGGTTGGCTCCTTCCTTCCCGTCGTCGGATTCGCAATAGCCTTCAAATAGAAATTCATCGCAAATTTTTAACAAGTCTCAAGGGTGTGGCCCATTGGAAAGCTATGGTAATGGTTGGGGGGAGGTCACGGGGTCGAACCCCGACCTTCGCCCCTCCATACATTGTTTTGCAAATGTATTCAAATACGCCATCCCACCATTAATAAATAGACTTTGCCATATAGATATGGTCTTTGGACTTTGGGAATTTGCATAACCCATGGTCTAATTAAATACGCCATCAAAATTTGCGCCATTTGTAATATATGGAACCCTATTATAAACCTTAGCACCGGAGTTTGGTTATAATGTATACGCTCCGTCCAACCATAGTAATAACCTTGGAATTTGGTAATGTATGTGGAAATTTTTTTAAAGAGGTTTGGATTTAATAATAACACACACACACACACACACACATATATATATATATATTAATTCAACCTTAATAATTAAAAATAATTCCAACACATAAAAATTCATGAACCCAAATTCAACCTTGGAGGACATTGGGAAAATTTCACCTTCTCAAACCAAACCTAGCGAATCTAGTTGTGACACTTTTCATAGTGCCACTGGAAAAAACTAAGGAAGATTCCTTGCACGCTGATTGGGCTTCCATGTCATCAGCCTATCCCTGTTATGCAATTTAAAAGAAAAAATAAAAAATTGCATGTTTTAAACGACGATCAGCAGACTATAACTTCTTCATCAAAACTCGCTTTTCGACGAAACGAGTTGTGTTGGATTCCTAGCAACGGGACTGTCGTGGTCATTCTAGTTTGGTGCAATTCTGAGCACTTTAATCTTTGAGCAAATTTTTGCCCCTAATCTAGATTTCGATCACACCTTCCCACTAACATGCTTTTGGACCCACAAAAGCTGGTTATCTCATGAGATTTGAATACTCTTATGTTTCCCAAGTTCTATCATCTTTATTCTACTTGGAAAAATTACTTTGACAACCACTTGGGTTCACTGACATGCCTTGCCTTGTAAATGGCTTGGCTTTTCAACCATTGTTCTCCTTTTGTTGCTAACCCAATCCAACACTTGTTGGTTGCTATAACACTTTGTTGTACCAAATAAATTCCTCGGTGCTTGGAAAACTAACTAATTGCCTTCCCATTGAGAATCATGTTCCTCCTTTGCACAAACATGCATTCGATGCAAGCTTATCCTTGGAAACCACTTTTCCAAATTAAGCCCATCTCAGTGAACTACAGCAATGAGTTCCAACATCAGTAAAAACAAGAAAATAAATGACCATTATTTTACCTCCACGATTCTGAACTCCACATCTGAAAGAATGCATTCGCCATCTCCTTCTCTTCTTGGTGTCAACACATAAAATGGTCTACAATGGCTGCAAAAAAAATTTGACATCTTGTCACAAACACAACCATCAATCTGAAAAACACATCATGCAAGAAACATAACTTGACAACATATCCTCTTGCTCCTTCAAAGCAACCAATTTCACATCATGTGAACATCGCCATGTACTCTCACATCTTGGTGTACAAACCATCGACCAAACACAAGTTGACAAAACATGCCTCTTCAAACGACTTACTCTCAAGTCAAGCATAAGCATGTGTAATAATTTAACAATTATTTTCCCAAAAAAGAATTGAATTTCACATCTCATGAAACACTTTGTCAACATCTCATTTTCATCTTTGGAGACAAAATCAACTCTTTCAAGTCAATATGACATGCATGTAACACACAATCGATCAACATAATTCGACACTCATGCATGTGCAAATGATCAACATTCTCAAGTTGACAACATACATGTTAAACAAATCAATCGACAAACACAGTCAATTACTCATGCATGTTCAAGCACAATGAAACCATCAAAATTCCATTGTTCATACACACAAAATCTCATGCATGTATACAATTATTCAATTCTCTCACAAGTACAATCATAAGTACAAGAACCCCATTCATATGTACATGTACTTAAAGAACTGAATGAACAAATTTTGTTGCAATAAAGTGAGTCAACATACTCCACTTTCAAAACACCTTCTTGGCGTAAACATGCAACATGCATTCAATTGGCAAAGAATGCATCAATCATCAAAATACATGCACGGCCTTAATTGGATAATAAATCTAACCATTTCAATGGCGCTTCTTTCAACTGCACATCATCATGCGAATCATCTTGACCCACATCAATTATGGAATCTTCTTTTCCTTTCTTGCCATTCTCTTTCTCCACCTTCTTCAAATATCGTGGATGACTTGTTGGATACAAAGTCCAACGCTTGTCTACAAGATGACCTTGCTTATGGAATCTTCTTTTCAGCATGGTTTTCTTTGTCCAATGGACCTTTGGCTTTCTGCCTACTTTTCTTTGAAATTTTCCTGTGCATGGTTATTCGATTCCAACATCTTGAAACATTATGGTTATCCAAACCACAAAAGGAACATGCAACTTTTCTCCAAATCTTATGTGAGAATTTGCCATGTTTATCATATTCAAAAGAAACTTGATTAAAAGTATATTTATACCTTAAACATTCACCTTTGTTGCCTTCTTGAGGAGGTGAATTTGATGAGGTAATGGCTCTCTTCGGAATACCAATAATGCATTCAAAGACTTTAGAGCTTTCAACATCTTCTTTTTCACCATTCTCATTAGTTGCATGCTTATGAGAACCTTCTTGCAAAGTGGGTGTAAAAAATTTGCATTCCTCATGAACAAAATCTTCACAAGCTTGAGGTAATGAACATGAAATGAAAGTCCTTATTGGAACACCTTCATGTGCCTCCTTGACTTTAGAGCTTTCTCCATCATGTTTTCCATAACCAAGACCCAAATACTTAGGCCTTTCCTCAACAACAATTGGATCAACTATTCCTTGTGCATGTTTTCCCAATCCTTTACCTTCATAGCCCATCTTCATCAATAATTTGGACCCTATTCCTCTAGTGTGTCTTTAAAAAGCACCTACACATTCATTTTCATAGGAAATTGAAGATAAAATTGAATTTCATACCTCTTTTTCAAGCACATGCTTGGCTAAGGCTTCCTTGGAATCATGGATCTGAGTCTCCATCTCATGCATCCTTCAAGGTTCTCATTTGAAATATGGAGCTAAGTCTCCATCTCATTCATCTTTTCAAGAATCTATTGCTTCTCCTCCTTCATGGCAATCATCTACTCTTGAAGTATAACACTCTCCCTCTTATCTTGATACTTCTCTTGCATCTTATCAATCATGATGTAGAGCTTTTGCAACATCTCTTTATCAAAGAGTTTTTATAAGGAAGACTAACTAGAAACATCACTTAATGAAGCTTCCATCACACCTACAATGCATATAAAGCTTTTTTGCTATGACTTGAGAATTGAGCTCTCAATCTTGATCTTCTTCTTCACACATAAACTTGCACGCAGTTAAATTCTCCTTGAAAAAATTCAAATACCAATAGTTAATTCTTCTGTCTAACCTTGGCTAAAATGAGCTAAACTTTTGCTTTGATACCAACTTGATCTAAATATGGGAAAATTAGTTATTGCTATGCTAGCTCCCTCATCAATGTTAAAAATGTGCGATTAGGATCGTCTCAAATTAACCGCTTGTGAAGGGGTTTATGTGTCAAGTTTTATGTGCTTTGATGATCAATATGAGTTAATTAACTTTTAAAAACTCATGTACAACAAATTAAATACATAAACATAACACACAGCAATCACATAATACCATGGATGATAACGGAGTTCACCCCTCGTGGGCCACATCTCCATGGACCTGTTTCAACTAGATATGCCCTCTTGGGATTAAGAGTCAAATGTATGATTACAAGAATTTGTAAAGCTCCAATGGATTTATGGCCAAATCCATTGACTTCAGAACACCCAAAAACCCCAAAAATGACTATTTAATCTCTGAATTTGGTTCACAGCTAATTTAGGCTTGACCCCCATTCCTGGTGGCCATGGGCTTGTTTAATATCCAAAGTGATAAAAACACCTTCAAAAGTGATCCAACGCCTCTAAAAACTATACCACTATGTTCATAGCATCAAATACATCTAAAAATGACTCTTCATTCACTCCATTTGGCCTTTAGCTGATCTGGGCATGGCCTTCATTCCTGGTGGCCCTAGGCTTCAAAATTATTCAAGTGACCAAAAAAAGTTGTAGAATTGCTCCTCTACCTCTGCAAGTTGTTCCAATGGATTCAAAGCATGCCAATCTACTAGGAATGACTCTTCCCGAGCCAAAATTGGTTGAAAATTTCTCAATATAGGCCTCATTCAATTTTCCCCTAGATTTTGCCTCTAAATCTGGAGAAGTCTTAGTTACCTCCAACAATTCTGGAGAATTCGCCGAATTTGGTGCACCTGCAAAAAACTTCGCCAACTTAAAACTGAGTTAATTAAAGTTAACTATGGATTAGGAGGGATAAGCGCGGACTAAGCGCGTTTAGTTTTAGGCCCTAGGAGTGAGTCATATTGTGTGGTCATGTGGGAGGGGGGTTGGTCTACGGGTCTGGCCCCCTCCTTCCCGCCGTTGGATCCACAATAGCCTTCAAATAGAAATTCACCACCAAGTTCTAACAAGTCTCAAGGGCATGGCCCCTTGGAAATCTGTGGTAATGGTCGGGGGGAGGTCACGGGGTCGAACCCTGACCTACGCCCCTCCATACATTGTTTTGCAAACGTATTCCAATACGCCATCCCACCTTTAATAAATGGACTTTGCAATATGGATATGGCCTTCAAAATTTGGTAATTTGCATAACCCATGGTCTAATTAAATACGTCGTCGAACTTTGCACCATTTGTAATATATGGAACCCTGTTATAAACCTTAGCACTGGACTTTGGTTATAATGTATACGCTTCGTCCAACCATAGTAATAACCTTGGAATTTGGTAATGTATGCGAAATTTATTAATAAGGTTTAGATTTAATAATAAAATTATATATATATATATATACACACACACACATTAATTCAACCTTAATAATTAAAAATAATTCCAGCACATAAAAATTCATGAACCCAAATTCAACCTTGGACGACATTGGGAAAATTTCTCCTTCTCAAACCAAACTTGGCGAATCCTGTTGTGAAAATTGTCACAGTACCACTAGAAAAAAACTGAGGAAGATTCCCTGCATGTTGACTGGGCTTCCATGTCATTAGCCTGTACATGTTCTACAAATTTTATAAAAAAAAATTACTTGTTTTGAACGGTGATCAGTAGACTATAACTTCTTCATCCGAACTCGATTTTCAACGAAATGAGTTGCGTTGGATTCCTAGAGACGGGTCGGTTGTTTTTGTTCTGGTTTGGTGCAATTTTGAGCAATTTTTTTCCCCTAATCCAGATTCCAATCAGGTAGGCCACAGATCTATGGTGCTCAGGAGGCACAAGCGGTGGGAGATGTTGGACATGGTATTCCCAGGATCTATGTAGTGTTGGATAACAGGTAGGAAGATCATTAGGTGTTTATTATCCAAATGTACGGTAAGATTTGTGATAAATTTGTTTCTATTTTGATTGACCCTGGATCTAATTATATTTATGTTAATCCTGACCTATTGGATAAGTGTGGTTTGACTAAAGAAGTGCATGAAAGTCTTCGTTAGTGAAGTTGGCTACAGGTACCAATAAGCGAGTTCATAATTGGGTGATATATTGTGCATTTGAACTAAATGATATGCCTACATCAGCACACTTGAATGTATTGTCTTTGGGATCATATAGTATTCTTTTGGGTATGGAATGGCTATATCTTCACAGGATCAAGGTGCATGGTTATGACAAGGCTATTGAGTGCTTGATGAAAATGGGGAACAAATAATCTTACAAGGTAAGAAGAAATCAAAATCGATGAGAATGGTTACAACTATGCAGTTCAAGCGTAGTTGCAAGAAAGGGTATGTGTTATTTGCAGTGCATATTTCTAGCGAAAAAGATAAGGAAGTTGAGGATGTAGATGTTTTGAGCAGGTACCTAGTTGTACAACAGTTTAAGAATGTATTTCCTACAAATATTTCAGAGTTTCAACCTCACAAGGAAGTATAATTTTCTATTTAGTTCATACGAGTGGTAGCACCAGCATCTAAGGCACCTTACAGGATGAGCACACCATAGTTAGTGGAATTGAAGTTGCAGTTGAAGGAAATGTTGGAAAAGGGATTCATTAGGCCAATTGTATCACCATGGGGGCGCACCAGTATGGTTTGTGAAGAAGAAGGATAGTACTCTCAGGTTTTGCATCGATTATAGGCAGTTGAACAAAGTGACCATCAAGAACAGGTATTTGTTTCCGAGGATTTATGACTTGTTCGATCAATATAAGGGAGAAATAATGTTTTTGAATATTGATCTGAGATCGGGATATCATCAAGTACGCATTAAAGAAGAAGAAATCTAGAAGACAAGTTTCCAAACCAGGTATGGGAATTATGAGTTTGTTGTAGTTCCTTTCGGTTTGAATAAGGCTCCAACTACTTTTATGTGCTTAATGAATAGTGTGTTGTGTCCTTATCTAGACAATTTTTTTATTGTGTTCATTGATGATATACTGGTATTTTCTAAAAATTAAGAAGAGAATGTTGAGAATTTAGCAGCGGTATTCGGAGATTGTTAAGAGAGCATCAGTTGTATGCTAAGCTCAGCAAGTGCAGTTTCTTCCAGACATAGGTACACTACTTGGGATATGTTTTTTCCAAGGAAGGCATAGTAGTAGATCTAGAGAATATATGGGCTATCATGGAGTGGTAAGCTCCTAGGAATGTGGATGAGGTAAGATCATTCATGGGGTTAGCATGTTATTACCGGAGGTTCATCAAGAAATTCTCACATATTTCTTATCCTATCACATAATTGAAAAGGAAAGGTAAAAAGTTTGAATGGACAGAGGAACCTGCAGCCAGTTTTGAGCAGTTAAAGTAGTTGTTGACACATGATATAGTGTTAAATATCGCATATCTAGATAAATAATTTGTGGTATGTATAAATTCTTACAAGAGAGGGCTTGGTGGAGTCCTTATGCAAGAAGGACAGGTGGTATGTTATGAGTCACAAAAACTAAATGATCACAAGAAGAACTATCTGACACATGAGATTGAGTTGGCAGCGATCATTCATTCATTGAAGATGTGGAGGCATTATATTCTAGGTATATGATACATATTGATGAGTGATCACAGTGGATTGTGGTATCTATTTGACCAATTGAATCTGAATTCCAGAAAAGCTAGATGGTTGGCCACGATCAGTATATAGGTGAATCGTATAACATCTATGAGTTCCTATGGGACAGATCTACATGATAGGATCTTGCAGAAAGATCAGTAGGATGTCAGGTATATGGAGCTCTAGCACAGATTGCAGTAGAGTATAGGTACATGTACAAATAATGGTACAGGTACAGGTGAAGGTAGTGGTACAAGTACAGGTGCATGTAGTGGTGCAGGTATAGGTACAGGTACAGGTGCACAGGATGTGGACTATCGTCTCACAATAGATGACTTGATCAGATTTAGAGACAGGATATATGTTCCATACAACAATGAACTCAAGAAGGTGATCTTGAGGGAGTTTCATGTGAAACCGTATTCAGGTCACCCAGGAAATCTTAATATACTGATAATAGTAAAGAAGTTTTACTATTGGTCGAATTTGAAGAGAGACGTAGCAGAGTTTGTGGCTAGGTGTTTGGATTTTCAATAGGTAAAAGCATAGTTTAAGCATCTAGGTGGAATACTACACCCGATTCTGATTCTAGAGTGGAAATGGGAGGTCATTTCCATGGAATTTATCAAAGGTTTACCTAGGACATCTAGACAACATGATTCCATCATGGTTGTGGTGGACAGGTTGATGAAGGTAGCACACTTCATTCCAATGAAGTCTACATACTCAACGAACGATGTAGCACAAGTCTTCATCAAGGATGTGGTCAGATTGCATGGTGTTCCACAGAAGATTGTGTTAAACATGGATGCGAAGTTCACTTCCATGTTTAGGAAGGAGTTGTTTGCAGGTTTGGGCACAAAGTTGGCCTTCAGTACACCTTATCATCCACAGACATATGGATAGGTAGAGAGGTTCAACAATATCCTTGAGGACATGTTGAGGATTTATGTGAGGCCTCAGCAGATAAATTGGGAAGAGTATATTCCACTAGTGTAGTTAGCTTACAAAAATGGGTATCGGGAATCTTTGAGGATGAGTCTGTTTAAGGCATTGTATGGGCGGAGTTACAATACTCCATTCATTTGGAGTGATCCAATTAACAGGGTGTTGATTGGACTAGACATGTTAGCAGAAATGGAATAGGAAATGAAACTGATCAAGAAGAAAATAAAGAAAGCATAGGATAGGAAGAAGAGCTATGTTGATTAAAACAAGTTTTGTAAGGAGTTTTAGGTTGGGGAACAGGTGTACTTCCGCGTCAAGCCCAAGAACAGCTCCTTGAGGATTAGATCATTTTCCAAGCTTGCGCCTAGGTTTTGTGGACATTTCAGGATTCTTGAGAGGATTGGTATAATAGCCTATTGACTTGCACTGCCTATGACAGTGAAAATACATGGTGATTTCCATATGTCATTGCTTAAGAAGTATGTTAAACATGTTGATCATGTGATTGACTGGTCTTCATTGTAGGTGGAGCGAGAAGGAGAATTCTAGCTAGAACCTCAGTGCATTTTGCAGAGAAAGGATCTCATGCTTTGGAATTGAGAAATCAAGCAGTTTAAAGTGCAATGGAAGCACTTGGGGCCCAATGAAGCTACATGGGAGATTGTGGATCAGATTCGAGCTGTGTATCCTTCCTTATTCGTTAGTTGAGAAAATGTTTTGGCATGTGTTTTGGTATATGTTGATGTGATGTTTGGTATATGCACATATGTATATGGATGTAAATACCACCATGATATATGTTATAAGGATCCAATAAGAGGTATGGGTGTCATTTCATTATAATTTTATAGTTGTCATGTTTTCATGTTGGTTTTCTTCTCGACAGGTTGATCATTTAAAGCTCCATGGGTAGTACGTTTTCACTTACAATAGTATTGTTGGTTGTAGGTGTCATTGAACACCGAGGACGGTGTTCCTCCAAGGGGGAGGGTTCTATAACAACCCTGGTGAAAATTCCATGCAATAAAAGTTAAGAATGGGAAAATTATAACCAAGGTCATGGGACACATATTCCAAGTTGAATGTTGGAAAAAACGACCTAGTGTGAGTGTTCATATGGTTTATTATGGCTATGGAAATTGGCAAAGGTAATGGATAAGGCTTTGGAAAGGAAAAGTGGCATTTCTTTGCATTTATTTACGAAAATAATAGAAATGGGATAAAAGGGAGGTGAAATGTCACATTTTGAGTGTGAGGAGGAATGAAGGAAAATAATGGAAAATAAAGAAAATAGAGGCCTCAATAATAATAACCGGGTATGGGCCTAACCGACACGATTAAGGAGGTGACATTTTGCCTCCTTGATGGCAGGAATCCCACTGGCGCAGGGCCAAAATGTTGCCCCACGTGGCCAGAAAAGGCGCAATTTGTCGCCTAGGGCTGGAAAAAGGGTAAATTGCAGAACTAATAGCAGGAAAAAATTGGGGAGAGCATAATTCGTTCAATTTTTATCCTTTTTGGGAGTAGAAAGAGGCTAGACAGGCGTTTTTCATCGTTATGGAGCCATTGGAGCCATTGTTGAAGCCATTTGAGCATTTTAACTTGATGTAAACACCATTTTTTTAGCATAATGAAAGAGGCCCAACCATTGGAAGTTGGACCAGGAGATGTAGCCCAGGAGGGGTGAACCCCTTCATCATTTGTTGTTTTGTGTTTGTTGTTATGGTGATGTTGTCTTTTATTTTATGCAAAAACTGAACTTTTAATTCATGTTTATGTGTTTATAAATTTAACATAAGAGGCTAAAACCCCTAATTTATCCACTTGCAAAGCTAGACATAATCCTCAAGCTTTCATATATTGATCACCAGGAGGTAACCCAACATTCCAGGTCCCTGTTCCATGAGGGGGATCTGATTTTTAATCCATTTGAGCCTTAGCTACGAGCATATCAGAGCAAGGGAGCATCTAGCAACCTATAGCCATGGGATAGCCTTGGCAAGATAGCGGTTAGGGCCCCAAACAGTCAATTTTGTGCCTGCGGCTCCGGGATTTGTGCCACGTTTTTTAGCTCTTGAGCTCAGGTCACTACCAAGAACTTTCTCTAACTTCATGATAGGATAAATAAAACTAAAACAAAGACATGGAAACAGTCACATCATCGGGAACTCATCTGAACCACACCCAACCCTGATAGGCATTTCGTCAAACATGTCACAAACATTGCATCTACAGGTATAAACAACAAATTTAAAGATGGGGGTATCTTACAAATATGAGAATAGCTAAGAAGCATTTTTCCCCTACATCATAAGCTACAATACAATATATTTGACCATAGATACATTGTGTATTAATTTATAGGTAAAAACATAGATAGAGCCATACATCATCATTGATCAAAATTATTTGAACATACTGGATAGTTGATATGATCCACCCGGATATTCAACATATGCTATATGTGGCTGATACACCATGTAATTTTCACTATTTATTAATGGAAATTATGATTTTGCCTTGGGGAGAGAATCATCATTGATCAAATACATGCTTATAACCAGAATAATAATAATAGAAATATCATGGATGCAACAACAAATAAATCCATACATGAACTAATACATTTGCATAGTGAATACCAAAGGAATGAGCTCTTCATTACTTAATGTAAAAACCAACCGTAGATGGGACTTTCACATTCCACCTGACCATATATTGGTTAAGCCAAGTCTCACTTCATCTAATCACCCTCGTGCCATATTCCAAGCATGAATGTGGGACTTTATCTAACACATCAATCAACACCAAACCAGGGCTCTAGAGACCAAACCCTGTCAACCCCAAACCAGTGATTCCACCCCACGGTCATACATCACTAACCATCACGGACTTATCTCTATCCAAGTTGTTCCAAGGCTCTAGAGTTTTTGTTCCAACCAGGGCTTCCATGACTAGTTACTCAACCCTAACTATTACATGGCTTCCAGATCTTTTGTCCAACTAGGGCTTCCATGACTAGTAACTCAACCCGCCTAGGGCTTCCAAAGCATTTTTCCAACCAAGGCTTCCAGGACTAGTAACTCAAACCACAGTTTTCTGTTGTGCTTCCAGAGCGTTTTTCCAACCAAGCCTTCCAAGAACTAATAACTCAACCCAAAAGCTAAAGGAATCATGAGAACCAACCAGAAAAAAATAAATGGAAATAACCCACAACACCATGGCTATCTAGGAAATGGCGAGGCTAGGAAAATCCACATGCATACCCATGCATGCCAAAACTAGTGAGGAAAACATACATGCAACTCGATACTTGTAGTCAAATCCTGTAGTAGTTTCTTATCCCAATGTCCATCTGCGCTTTCTTGCTCTTCCATTTCCTTCTTTTTCCAAATCACCAAGTATCCACACTCTCCAAGAGTCCTCCAAGAAAACTCTAAGTATCCAAGAGTATGAGAGAGAGATAGAGTATAATGAGAGCTCCATAACTGCACTAACCAAGTCTTGTCCACTGATCCTCAAAAGAATTTTTTTGTTAAAGAGGCCTCTATTTTCTTCATTTTTCATTATTTTCCTTCATTTTCCTCCTCACATGTAACCTGTGACCTTCCACCTCCCTTTTCTCCTAATTTCCATTATTTTCATAAATAAATGCCAATTAATGCCTCATGCCTTTCCAATGCCTTTGTCATTACCTTTAGCCATAATAAAATGAAGTGAACATCTTCCTTTAGCCGTAATAAACTGAAGTGAACACCCGCTAGGATGTTTTTCCCACCATTCAAATTGGAATACGTGTCCCATCGACCATGGTTATTATTTTTTCATTTATTACATTTTACATGGAATTTTCACTACGGCTGTTACACATTCGGCTATCTAAGAATCAATTGTTTCATGAAAGGTCTAAGCATATAGACATCGGGTATCATTTCATCAAGGAATGTGCACAGTGTGAGACAATTCAGCTACAATATATACCTACAGATCAACAAGTAGTAAACATTATGACAAAGGCATTGAGGAAGGAAAGATTCATCTTCTTCGGAGATAAGGTGGGTGTTGTGCAGAACACCTTCCACGGTAAGAGGGAGTTTAATTTATGTAGCTCAAACATGTATTCGAGTCTCAAGAGGTGTCAATGAGGCTAAAAACATAAGTGGATTAGTTATCTCCAAGCCCAATTTATTTTTTCAACTGAAAAATGTCTTAATTATATTTATTAACCAATTTTAATTATTTTCCCAAGTCTAACTTAGGGAAAGTGGTCAATTAATCAATATTAATTGAGAGAAGTTGATTTCTCTCCAGCGACTTCTAGAAAAAGGACTTGATGATGTCAAGATGATCTTAGCTAAAAATTGTGATTATATTATGGTCATTAATTACTCAACAGGAGATTATAAGGGCAAATCGATGGGAATCTTGGAGACATAATTCAAGTGAGAAAGGGCACAGTGATAGCGTGGGTTGACATTATTCGAGGGTTCAACAGTGATTGAGATCGATTTTCCAGAGAGAATTTATTCACGATGATTTCTAATTTCTTAGTGAAAAAGGGAGATCAAATTATTATGCAGAGGTCGAATTTCTCCAAGTGGTGTGAATTGACAAAGGGAGGTTGATTTTCCAAAGAGAGAGAGAGAATTTTCTAGTAGGTCAACTTGCAGAGGAAAAGACGAGTTTACCATTGAAGATCAATTTTCCAGTGGAGGCTGAATTATTTTGCCAAGAAGTGTGAGTTTCTAGTGAAGGCTAAATTTTTCTTTAGGGTCATATGTGTGGCTTGATTCAGGGTCATACAAGAGGGACGAATTGATTCTGAGGGGATGAATAAATTCAAGGAGGTTGAATTAGCTTCTAGAAGTGAAGGAAATAAGTTTCCATAGCTTTTCCAGTTTATGGCAAGCAGTTGTAATAATTTTCAATTACAGGTTTGCTAAAGAATAATAAAACCCTCATATGCAAAACTAGTATTCCCCGCCTTGGGGTTTTTCTAGGGACAATTTGTCCAAAAATATTGGTGTCTACTCTATGTGTGATGTTTTCTCGGTTTATTTAATTTATTATTTGGTGAAATTTGTAGTTGTGTTTTTATTCAATATTTGTAATAAAATTAACTTGTTGGGACAATAATCATTAAAAGATAGTTGAATAATTACTAGATTAACTGCAATAGAATTTTCACAATGTTTTCTTAGAACGTTATCCCGCTCATTCCTTAAGCCACTGGCCGTCCAAAATACATACACCACTACAATGCATATGGGGGCTTCACTCAATGAACCTCTGACATATCACGTGCATTTGCGGCATACTAAACAATATCCTTATTTTGACTACATGTTGGAAAATACCACTAAAAATTACATTATTTAACCCCCTACCAATACAAACCCAATACATCTTCCCAATTTAAAAAACCCCTACTTTCACTTGATATTGTAGGTATCCCTTTTTTCATTAACATTTATTATACTTGTTTCTATTTTTCCATTAACTTTGAGCTCCATTTTTTTATACTTGCCAATATAAAATCCCTTTACCCATATTATATGCTTAATATATTATGTCATTTTTCCTCAATATATATCCCCTAATATGAATGCACATGGTATTTTATTTCTTCCCCAGTGAATCCCCCTTGACAATACATAATCATAACCAAACCTCCTCAATGCCACAATCGGGAATAGATAGACACAAAGCTGGAAGAAGCCAAAGGACGGTGTACGAGAAAGCAGATAAATTTCCATGCGCAAGCCCCTTTAGACTGTAAGACCCGAGTGTTGCACATTATTTTGTCACATCCACGCAAATAATGTAAAATACAAATCTTTTTCCATATGAATAACTATTTTCATCAATCCCCGAGAAATGATGGAAGAAATACCTCACCATGAAAGATAAGAATCTTAGATTACATACCTTAAAAACCTTATTTTTAGAGATCGTCGCAAGTACCAACACCTGCGACATCACACCTTGCATAGATAACGTCTTGCGATGTTGTTGCTACTTGTATTCATAAAAAGTGCATCGGTCTTTTTACATGGGTTAAAAAAAAAATTATGAATCTTCCATTCTAGAAGCCTCATGAAGGTATCTTTTCAATTGATGAGGATATGGGCTCGAATTCCTACCTTAGTGGATCTTGTTAGGGTCTTATAATAATAGGGATCATAATTTTGAATTGGTTATTTTTAAATCTTGTAATATTGTACATACCTTTGCTTTCTGCAAATGTTTTACCATATTAAAAAATGAAACGAGGGTATGTCCTAAAAGAAAAATCAAAGGACCAAAAGAAAGAAGATTAAAAAAAAAAAGATATAAAGTATGAACCCTACAAAAAGAAACAAAAATAGATCCTGAACGTGTTGCACATTCAAATTCCACTACTCTTAGTTTACTTTACGCAAATAAAATTGTGTGCAGCTTGTCCAAAATGCCACAATTCATGAGGATCATACAGTTTAATCACGATTCATACATACTTTTAAATTCCATGTCATGATAGTTAGTGAATGAAGATCTGACCAAACCATTTAATCTTGGCAGATCAGTAGTTAGGTAGAGAATAAAAATGAGCTCATCAGTTTAATCTGAGCCATTGGAAGTTATAAGGTTAGAAGTAGGTTAGTTTTCTTATCAAAAGAAAATAAAAGGGTCAACAAGTTCAAATGCACCTAATAAAGGAAATAAAAATTTTAGGATAAATAAAGGGTAGGTAGAATACTTTCACAGGTTATGAAAAGCATCATTTTGGTTTATCTCATATCACTAAGGAATTTCTAACATTTCACCTTATTCCAACTCTTTTCCCATGCAAAAACATATTCCCCTTGCTAATATCACTTTCCTCTCTTTGAAATCATTCTCCCTTGTAAAAACCATTTCCCCGCCTAAAAGACACTTTTCCCTCCCTAAAAAACCCTCATTCCCCTTTGAAAAACCTATTTCCATTACTGATACCCCCTCCCCTTTACTAACTTTTCCTTTTCATATAAAACAGGAAAAACCCAATTATCAAAAGTATGCAGCGCTTAAAATTTGTCGGGCCCCACTTCAAAAACCTTTTCCCGATATCATTTTAAACCCCCTCCTTAATATATATCTAACGTCCCACTATCGTAATTCCCGATTTCCCTTATCTTTAGCAAATAGTTTATATATTTTCCCAACCCCCCTTATTCCATTTAACTTCCCCCCCCCCCCCCCCCCCCCCCACCCCACATTACATGTTAACCATTCCACTTTGTATTCCCTAACCCATTTAATACATATCCCATATTACATTAATCCCCATATTATATTAAACCACATATTATATTAAATCCCTGCTCTAATATAAATCCCCTCTCACTTTCATTTACACCTTCCACATAACATATAATTTAAATCCCCTCACTATATTAAAATCTCGGGTCCCATTTTATTGTAACCCTGCACATATTAATCCCCAACCCCACTTCATATTTAAACCTCCACTTAAACCTTTTCCGACCCCACCGCATTTAAATACATTTCGAAACTTTCGTCAACCGTTTGATCTCCGCTATCCGATCCAACGGCCCCTACACCCTTTCGCACTCCCCGATAGTCTGATGGTTAAAACCATGAGGGGCTTCAAAATGGGTGGTTTTATCCACCGCCCCCCCTGCCACGCGGTAGTCCCACATCTTATCGCACGCCCATCCACAAAACCGCCAAACCGCTCCTACACTGTGCAATAAACCGCTTGTCCGCTCTTCCACTGTGCGATAAACTATATGTCCACCCCGTGTTGTGATAAACCAGTAATTTACCCCTGCGCTACTGCAATAAACCACCAAAACTGCTTCAATGTGTGAAAAATCACAGAGTTTTCAAAAATGAAATCCCAACTGTTTTGTTCGTTTTCCCACCTCTGTTAATTTCTGAAAGAGACTAAAAGCTATTTTCAAACAAAGATACAACTTCACTGCAAGTCCGAAGCCCTTCCACGGATCCACTAAATCACAAAAGATGTCGCTCGCCTTCCCTGCAAACCTGTATTTTCATTAACAGTTGTTTTATTTTGCAGGTGATTAGCAGTACCAAGAGATCGGATAAACAATTTTGATACTAGTTCCAAAACTTGTTTAATCCAGACTCTCGGGATATGAATTCAAAAGCTTCACTCAGCAAAAGATTATGTACAGCAATACAACCTAGAAATACCATTGAAACAGAGATAGTTATGATATTCCGTGATCACTTGTATAAATTATGTTAAATCATTTATTTATCACATGCTTTGATAATTTGAATGTTTTTGTCTTTGCAAATGTTTTCTTGGTGCATCGAGAGGGATATCAAAAGTTATAACTTACAATGATGATGACAAGCATTTCAAAAAATGTATGAAACATTTATCCAACCTTACATATATGATTTAATGTTCATGAATCTAGGGAACGTTTCTATGTATTTGATTTTTTTGTTCTAGTGTTTGATTTCCAAACCTATGGAGATTGCTCTTGTCTGCAAGAGGGATTTGTCCAACAAAAAATTGGCGACTCCACTGGGGAACAAGTTCTTTCTCGGTAGTATTCCTTGTTTTCTTAATTCAAACTTTTCTTGAGTCTCTGGTGAACCCTACTTGATTCTAAAAAAACCAGATATTTTAGACATTTTGAAAGTTTTTTTAATTTTTTTCTTGAGTTTTACAACCATCACACTCTGTCGTGAGAGATAGTGCATCTACATCCCACTTTGTTTTTTTTTAAACTGCAACTATCCATGTTCATCGCACTGATATGTACAGGATACATGCGTCGCTCTACGAAAAATTGGAATTCCCCCAAGGTTTCCTCTGTATGATCTTGTATTTGAGGATTACTGTGGTTTTTGAGTCCATTCTCAGTCTATTGTATGTCAAAATTTTCAGTTTTGGTTTTGTTTGACTATCTTATTGTGAACTTTTTTATGTTTACATTACTTTGATTTAATTGTTTTATTTAATTATTGAAAGAACGATAGCCTATTGTTGCTTTAAATATTCAAATCTGTGGATTATTTATTTATTTATTTCAGTCATCATTTTTTGAGTTTTGTTGTTTATATTTTCGAAAAGAGCTTTTATTGCTTTGCATAAAATATTGTTTTTCGCAAAAAGGAAAAATATTTGCTTGAATTAATTTGTTTATTAGACTAAACTCATTACATTTTTGTGTGCTTCATTCTAAAATGAAAAAAATAGATTCTTGCATCTTAAAAGGTATATGGTTGTGTTTCAAATAAGTATTTTTGGAATTGTTGTTTGGTTTAAACCGAACTTGATTAAAGTAGGACTTTTGCATCTTGGGAATTGAAAAATATTCTCCTTTTTGTAATTAGGAGTTCATTGAATTGAAAAGATTATATATTCATATCCACTACATTAAGATTTGATTCAATTCACAATACCATTGGTTTCATTTCCATTCACCTACTGAGTAAACAAAGAATGTAAAAACAATGCTTAATAAAATCATTAGACATTTTTATATTTCTATCGTAGCTACATATACATTAGTTTAAGTGTAGGGATTTTGATTAGGTGTTGAAATTTAATGATCCAAAGTTGAAAAAAAACATGAAATCTTGTGATAGGGAGAGAAATCCATTTACCACATCATGTGTATGGGAAGTTCCTATTACATAGGAGTCAAGCACGAGGTCACATCAGACCCATCGAAGTAATTCACCCTGCTTCGTTGGTTATGGTGGAATTGATCTACACACATTAAAAATGGTGTTGAAAGGCACCAGGGAAAATTTTAAGGATGGAAGTTTATCTTAAAGTTTAGAAACCTTGGTGAATATTAATAGTCTCTAGTATGCAAATTGTAAAAAAATTGGCGATATTTTTGTAGAAATATTTATATTTCCAATGATTTCATATTAGCCAATATAATATTTTGGCTATTTTTAAGGTAAAATAATCGTGTACTATAAAATTTGGGTGAACCATTTTAGAAAAAATGGAAATTGGCGAATCTTGTTTTTTGAAAAAGCAAGGAAAATTAGCCCACTTGCGAATATTAGCCCCTAAATTTTCCCTGAAAGGCATTTGGGGGTCACTTGAAAGGCATACCTTGGAAATTTCAAGGGGATTTCGAGATTTGTTACTCTGACCTTATGTGTATATCATAACTACGAATGTTCCCTGAGGCCATGTTGTTGTAGGTGGTAACTTTAGTGACCATAATCCTAAGGATATTGCACAAGGTGATGGCGAGTGGGAAGTTCTTGCTATACTTGGGACAAAGTTGGCTAAACTCACTCGGCCCTTCTTGGAGGGTGCTTCACTATATGTGAAGTTACTTGCACCAAGTTGTGTTGTTAAGCAGGTTGTTAGTGTAACTAGTTCCACCCACTCTATCTCTAGCAACTTTTCATATTAATATCTACGATGTTAGATTCCATCACCAACTAGTGTGTTCAATGTGAAAAACTTGTTTGTGTTATTTTCCTCCTTATATTTATTAGTGTGTGTTACTTTTTTTTACTTTTTAGCAAGAACATAGGTGTGAATTGTTGAATATTTTTAAATTCATAATAAAAATTCACCATGGCACATTTATCTCGTCTTTCTTGTAGAATTCAGGGTTTACCCCCTGAATTAACACCTGGAAAATTAAATATTACAAAAAACAAAAACAAAAAACATCAACACTTGTTGTTACAAAACCTGAGATCACAGAATCTGAAATATTGCAAATTGAAAAGGTAGAAACTGAAATTGTTGAAACTTTAGAACCTAAAGTAATTGAACCTAAGATTTCAGAACCTTAAGTTTTTGAACTTGAAACTTTGGAACCAAAGGTAATTTTACCCAAAGAACAAGAAATTCTAGAGCCAACAACTTCAAAAACTTGCGTCTTTCCTTCATTAGGTCTAGTTTCTACCCCTTTACTAGTTACATTTCATGAACCTGTGTTCTCACGTAACGAAGTAGACTATCTTCCACGTGGTCTATTGAGTATTAAATACATCACTCAAGTTACCGAGGTTACAATATTTTATCTCGTTAATCTTTCATCATCTCCTTTACAACAAAACCCTTCATATTGAGCTCTTATAAACTCTCCAAGACCCATCTTAGTTAGCCCACCTAAGAGAATTCCCTTAGTATGCACTCCTTCATAATTTTTACCTAGTCCAACCATGACTCAACCTACATTTGAAAGTCAAACTTCATCTACTCTCGTTAGTGGACCTAATGAATCAAATATGACTTCCATGTTTACTGGACCCCTTGAGTCCTACATTTATGGTGGACCTTCCATACCTATTTGTATCAGTCACTTAGCGAAACCTTTTTAGGGGCTGCAATTGGTCCTTATTTTTCTTAAATTCCTACTTGGTCCTTTGAAATTATGTCTAGTTCATCTCTAGCAAGTATTAGTAAATATTCTCAAACAATAGTTTCTTCACAAACTTTTGTACTTGGAGTACAACCAAGATTTGATCAACAATTTAATTTATTATCTAGTGGTGTAGGGTTTCCACAACAACCCCCAATATGATCTTATCCTACCGAGGGGGAACCTTCCTAAGGTCCTTATTTTTCCACAAGGGGGCAACCTCTTGTAGGAAATTATCCTCCACTTGGGGGACAGTATATTGCTGGAACTTATCCACCTCTTGGTCAAACACCTCAGGTAAGTTTAATTCTCGAGAATGGTTGGTACTTCTTGGAACCTTGCTTATAGTAGTGTGCCTCATATTCTTGCTGGTCAACCTACTCAAGATATACCACAAATTCCTTCTATTCAACCTGTTCAGGTTGTGCCTCAGATTCCTTTTGGTCAACCTATTTAGTGTGTACCTCAAATTCTTGTTAGTCAACCTATCAAGGTACACCTCAAATACCTATAGGGAAAAATATTTAAGGTATACCTCAAATTCCATATCAAGTCTATCCTCAAATGCAAATAGGTCAACCCTTCCAAGGAGTTCCACTCAAAGCTCAACCTGCGCCAGGTTACCCTAGATATCGTACTTCGACTTATCCTGGTGGAATGCAGATGCTTATAGCATGACCTATTAGAAGATATATTGGGTATCCTCCTCCAACATTTCAACTTCATCCAGAAGGATACTATTATCCTCAACATGATTTCAATAGGAAGTTACCATTTATTGATATGTTAGATTTACAAGACTTGTCATGGCTTACCAATGATATGATTTATCATCATCCTTTATGGTCAGTTATTCTTGCGAAGCTACCAAGTGATATACCAAAATGTGACGGTAAACTTGGAGACACACATTGAATCATGTGATGACTTATCAGATATGATGTTCATCTAACTCCCTGAATGATGATTCTATTTGACTATGTATTTTCCAACGGACTCTTACCAATCCTACAACTAAGTGGTATATTGAATTACAATGAGCATCTTTTGGTTATTTAAACTCTTTGGAAATACTATTTTTTATTCATTTTTCAAATACAAATTCAATATGAAACTAGTACTAAAATTTTGACTTAATTACGACAGTTAAACTCCACACATATTTATGATCATATACATGAATGGAGACTTTGTCATCATTTAGTTAAAGCTTATATCCCAGATAAATTACTAGCAGAATGGTTTGTTAAGTCATTACTCCCTGCTATTACTAAAGATGTTTCCAAGGGTGGAGTTGTTACTGAGGAGTAGGTTATTTCTCGTGCCCAATATCTAGATCTTGTTTATTCGAAATCTAGCACATTATACAATAATATTCCTAATGCTCCTCATCCATCGAATACTATTTCACTAGCCTTTACAAAATTTCACGTTGTTGATGGTGTGATTAGTTTTTTTAATCAACGGTCAACGAGTAAACTATCTAGTCACTCTAATCCTAGGTCTACTCCCACTGTTGTTGTTTAAAACAATGCTCCTATTATTGCTGCTCCTGTTAATACTTCCGAGATTAACGTAGTTCAATCTTCATCAACTGATAAATATCAACAACCTAGAGGTAAAAATAAGGGAAAAGGAAAAGAAAAGAAAAATTCCCCTCAATAGGAAAATCAACAAAACCCCCATCTCCTAATGAAAAACGTAAACTACGGTATCCTTGTCTCATTTGTAACTAATATCATTATACCAAAGAATGTTTGCATTGTATCGAAGTTAATTGATTTATTGAAGGCACTTCCACACGTGTTACTTTAACAAACCCTTTCTCACTCAAGAGACAAAAATGGTTGCACAAAATCAATTCTCCTCTTCTTAGAACTCTTTTGATATAATGATGTGTCAAGAGACAAATTATGGTAATTGTAAGAGCCAAAGACTATGGTTCTCCGAATCCTCCAAATGGAATTGTTCTAGATGAACCTTCCACTTCAGCTCCACTTCCTACTAATCCTCTACAAATCGAGCAATCAACTTCTAAAACAATGATTTGACTCTCTCCTAAAGGTGTCATTCGTAGGTTGTCTTTTATCTCGCATAGTAGGACTACTCAAAATTATGATATTGTCAAAGATTTGGTTCGACCCTTTTTACGATGTCAACCCTCGTAGTCCTTCAAAGTTTTTTGTGTGCAACGGAAATGACTTTTATCAACTATTGGTGGAATTTATCCATCGGATTCGAGCCTTATACCTTTTTATTTACAAAACCATGTACCTAGACTACCTTATCAACTTGATTTTTAAATTCAAGTTGTTGTATGAGGCAAAAAAAAAAATCATACTGTTATATATGAAGCATCTACACGCATTATGTCTGTGTCTTGTTGGAAAGCCTTGGGCTCTCCTTCAATTAATAAACCACCTACTACTTTGAAAGCTTATGGCGGAAGAGTATTTAAACCCTATGGGATTTTAAATGCATTGTCTATGGAGTTACAAGGAAAAACTTTATAGTTGAAGTAGAAGTCGTTGATGCGCAACTTGACTATAACCTTTTACTATACCATGTTGGAATAGCGATTGTCATTAGACCAAAATCCGCATGCATTAACCTTCATTACAATTGCTATAGTTAGGATCCATAAGAGGTGGTTAGTCCATGTCGCGAAACACACGAGGAGTGTTGAACCCAATATCCAAAAATCTCCCCCCAAGTGTGAGTCAGGTGAGTTTCAAACTTGATACCTATCACTCTAATACCACTTGTTGGAATGAAAATTGTGGTTAGACCAAAACCCATAGGCATTAGTATGTGCTAAAATTGCCATAGTTAGGATCCATGAGAGCCGGTTAGTCCATGTCACGAAACACGCGAGGAGCGTTGAACCCAAAGTCCAACAGGTCGTAACTAGACCTACGTTATGCCAATAATGGTTCCTTCACTCTTTTGTGTGTTGCGCTTTCCTCGCCAAGGAAAAATAGTTATTGTAGACCATACTGCCTTTTTTCTTATGATCCACATACCATAGGTAGTGTAACTTTCATAGGTAAAACACCAGTTCCTTATGAGAATGTTAGGGTGGGATTACTTAAATATTTATCACTGATGTGAACTTTTTTCGCTCCCCCCACCTAACTTTTCTCCCTCGGTTGTTGCAATCAATATGATTTAATCAAGCACTTCTGAATCCCATAAATCATATGATCCCTAGGTAGTGCTTAGCCAATTAGAATTTTCAAATTATGGTGACCAAATTCCACTTAGTCCAATTGACTCGTCCTATGAAGCTGTTCACTTGGCCTATGTGACCTCTTTCGAACCAAATGACCAAGTGAACATGGTATTAGATGATTATTCTTAATCTTCTTGCTTTATCTTTATTTCATCTTCTGATCCTTTCAACGATTTTTTCCCTACTGATGAGAGCATTATGGAGACTATGTCATTTGAATAAATTCCATGGGATTATAACCAGCATCGTTCCTCCTTTCTTCCAAAACTTGAAACCATTAAGAATAACTTTGACACTTTGTTTTTACTTGAGATAGTCGATAACCCTAAAACTCATATTTTGATTTACGAGACTACATCTAAAAATAATTTGGGGAATATATCTACAATTATTCCAATTGACATCTTAGTAAAACTTGGAATCATGGAGAACATTCATATAGGCACCTCTTGCTCTCTTAAATAAATTCAAACATTTAAGGTCCTACTTCAATAATTTTGTGATATATTTTCTCTGACATATGAATAAATGCCTGAAATTGACCTACGGATTGTAATTCATGAAATTAAGACTTATCCATATGCTAAGCTTATTTGGTAAAGACTACATCCTATGCATCTGTGAAAAGATGTAGCTATTAAAGCTGAAGTTTAAAAACTTCTAAAATTCGATTTTATTTATCATGTTCCCTTGACCGATTGGGTTTCTAACAATTTTACAATAAAAAATAAACAAGGTGCCATCCAGGTATGTGTTGATTATATGGACATAAATAGGTCTTGCCCCAAACCCCATTCATTGACTAGATCGTCGATGATTGTGCTATAAATGAAATCTTCTCTTTCGTGGATGGATTTTTTTTTTTCATCATTGAATGAACATACTCTCGTTGGATCAACATAAAATTACTTTCATTTTTCCTTGGGGAACTTTCGCTTTTCGAAAGCTTCCATTTGGACTCAAGAATGTTATTGCAAATTTTCAGAGAGCCATGTCTTATGAATTTCATGATATCAAACACATAATACAATTGTATCTTGATGACTTGCCCACGGGTTCTATGAATGTCACGATCATCCTATACATTTATGAGCTATCTTTCTCTAGTGTAGACATTACAATATTCATTTGAATCCACATAAATGTGCCTTGTGTGTAGAATCTAGTAATTTACTTATAAGCTTTATCATTTCTAAGCACGGGATTTGAATTGATTTTCTAAAGGTAGAGGCTATTTTAAATTTGCCTCATCCTTCTCATGTACATCATTTCGTTCCTAACGACGTTGAGCTTACCAAGGGTTGCACTTGCCTGTTGAAAAAATGGGTTCATTTATCATGGGATGACATCGCCCAAAAATATTTTGATGCTTTAAAGGATGTGTTTACCCACACACCTTTATTACATCCCCGTGGTTATCATCGGGATTACTTCTTTATCTAGCCATGTCATATGGCACTGTTTCTATGGTACTTGTCCAGAATGACAATTCAAATGATGAACATGTGATATACTATCTTAGTAGGAAAATTACCACCTCTTAGATCAAGTATTCAAATGTGGAAAAAATGGCCCTGGTAGATATTCAAGTTGTCCAACGTTTTCGTCATTACATATTATTATGCAACGTCATTGTGATTTCTGATTGTAACCCCATGAAATATATTCTCACTCAAAAATTACTTGGGGAAAAATATTTGAAACGGATTGTAATTTTTCAAGAATTTGATTTGGAGTTCATTAAGTCAAAATCCAAGAAACCACTGGTTTTTTCCGAACTAATATGTGACATTCACTACACTAATATAGAAACAACGGCAGAAGACTATATTCCAGATGAATCTTTGCTTCTTATCAGTTCCTCAGATCCGTGGTATGGAGATATTATTGTTTATCTCTAGGCTCAAAACTTTCAGCTCGAATTATCTCATATTGAATGTCGTCAAATCTGATACCAAACCCAACAATATCATATTGTTGGTGATATGCTTTATTGTCGTGGTGTCGATCTAGTTTTTTGACGATGTTTAACACACAAAGAAGTTGAAAAGTTCTGAATGAATGCCATGTTGGAGCGTGTGGTGGTCATATGTCCAGGTATGCCACTGCCCAAAATATTTTGTGTGTTGGGTATTTTTAGCCTTGTCTCTTCAAAGATTGCATTGTTGCAATCCAAAAATTTCATGCTTGTTAGATATACTATATTAATATGTGTGTGCCTCTTTCTCCACTCCATGTTGTAGTTACCATCAACCCTTATGAAAAATGGGGAATTGATTTCATGACATGTAACCCTCACTTAGTTGGGGGGCATGGGTATATTATCGTTGCAATCAATTATTTTACCAAATGGGATGAGTCGATGCCTACATTCAATAATGACAGAAAAATGTAACCTTATTCATATTCAACCATTTAATTGCTATATTTGGTGTCCCTCAAGCCATTGTCACCGACCATGGTACCCATTTTCAAAATTTTATGATGTCGGAGCTAACTACCAAGTTGGTTTTACTCCATGATAGATCAACTCATTATTATCTACGGGATAATGGCCAAGTAGAAGCTATAAACAAAGTTTTCAGTACCATGATTCAAAAAATGATAGGGATTCATAAAACAAATTGACATCTTATAGGCATACCGTACCTCAGCGAGAATAGCTTCCAGACTTACACCTTTTCAACTTGTATATGGTTTGGAAGTTGTCTTACCGACTGAAAGCAAAATTATATCCTTGAAACTAGCCATCAAATTACTCCCTAATACTTCTACCGAGGAAGAAATTTTTTTATATTTAGCATGTTTAGACGAGACTCGTCGAGATGCCACTTTAGCTAACAAGGGCCACAAAAAACATATTAAATCACATTTTGACAAAAATGTTAATCCTCAAGTTTTTTCTGAAGGTGACTTGGTCCTTTTATATGATTAAGAGCATGATAAGCTAGGAGCTGGTAAATTTGAATTCTTAGATGTCATTTTGTCACCATTAGGCAAATGACCACAAATACAGATCACCCATTATTCAATGAACCATTTTTAGTAATCCCCTATAAATTTGAAAGAAAAAAAAATTGAAGAATTACAAGAATATTGGATCACATTATGAAAAAACCCTATTTTTAGTCAATGTCACACTTGTCATGTTCATAAAGTGCGCTACCACATGTTTCTTCATTATAAACTGCGAACCTTGTCACACCGTTCTCTAGTAAAAAGTGTGACACTCTTTCTACATGGGTAAAAATAAAAAGTAAATTCTAGAAGAATTGTTGAGGAATATCATCTCAACAACATGGACTTGAGCCCCTACCTATCTGGGCCTCATCCTAAGATTAATGGATTCAATCCCAATCATTATGGAACTTATTCCCCAATTTTGTAGATCTCATCCCTTGGAAAATGGATCTCCAACCTCTTCTCCTCTCCTATAAATACAACGTAGATCAAAGGAGAAGGGGTCAGCTTTTGAAGTACTTGGTTTACACCCTTATGTTGTCCAATTGAAGTTAAAGGCTTGTCTACAAAGGAAGGATTCGATATCTTTTGAGTGGAGGCTTATGACATCAAGGCATGGGTTGTAATCTATCCCTCTTATTTTTTAATACAATATATATTTTTTTGCTCACATGATTTTCCTATCATTTGCATTCACTGTATCAGAGCTCCTCGATATTTTGATTAGTGTTTGTTTGAACTTATTCATCCATAAAATGCTTTGATCCTTTTGTCCATCTTTGTTATTGTAGGTTCCAGTTTTCAGACATTGTAGTGGAGTAGGAAATCAAATAGGAAGAGGATTTAAGTGAAGAACTATTTCGTTAAACAATTAAGTCTTATTCAAACTTTACTAGAGAAATATAGTATACATTGTCCTATTTGTTTTATATTTGATTTGTTAGTCTAGGGAGATTGCACTTGTCCGCAAGAGCAATTTGTCTGCCTAACACGGGCCTATGTGGCATGGCCCTTACAACGGAAAACCTTGATCCAAGTGGATATTGGTGGCCACCTGCCTTCCACCTAGTCAGTTTCATCAGTTTTCTTATTTACTATTTTTAGCAGTTTTTCGTGCCTTGAACTTACGGAGCCATTGGGCATGATTCCTCCAACAATTTCATAGAAATTGCGTCACCAGCTGTATTTATTGGAGATCTCTTTCCAACGAGGTATCATATGCGTCAAATAGAGATAATATGACCAAGTTACGACCCCGAGAAGTTGGTTGCCCAACTAACCCCAACAGGGCCCATAAACTCTTGGTCTTATGTCTCCTAGGGTTAGGGTTTTGGTTGTTTAGGGTTTTATCTTATTGTTCAATAATAAAAAGGCCCTTGAGCCTCATTATAACATATTTCAGAGGCATGTAGCCGCCACATCTCTTCTCAGAGTTAACCTACCATCGCTTGAGCTATTTTATTTCCCATTTTGTCTATAAGCATTTTTCAGTATTTGACATTAATGAAATGAAGTGTTATTCCTGTTGCATCTATATGGTTATGTTTATTTATGTATTTTATTGTGTTCTTGTATAAGTCTGTATCAATGGTATCAGAGTGGTCTTCTCGTTCTCGATCTTTCTTTGCATGTCCCCAACGAGGTCGGGGTATAAAGAGTTAGGGCTCGATCTGGTTGAACGTTTGCAAGATCAGCCTTGCAAACCCTGACGAAATCCGATGGCGGAAGAAAAGAAAGATGAGGGAGCAGGAGATCCTATCAAAATATTTCTCGATGAGGCCCTCAAGAAACAAAGGAACGTGATGATGGATAACTTTGCCCAGATCCTTCAACGACTACTAACTGGCGGCGCATCTTCATCCAGCAGCCACTCTGGAGGTGCCAATCCTTTCAAGGTACAAGTAAACTTTGAAATTCCCATGTTGAGGGCCAAATAGATTTATATTTTGTATATAGATGGTTGAATTTGTTGGAAGGGTATTTTTCAGTCCATGATTTCTCCGATTGAGAAAATAATACCTTTGTACTCCTTAAAGTCGCCCCCCATGTCAAAGATTGGTGGGAAACCTATTTTTAACCTAGGGATGAGGAAGAACCCTCACTTTTTTCAGCCGCACCCACTTGGAATTTGTTCCGAGACGGAATCAAGGAACAATATTACCCCGTGGGGAGCTATGAGGACAAGTACATACAATGGACTACGTTGCAGCAGCAAAGGGAGTAAGATGTGAATGAGCTAATGAATTTGTTCCATAGCCTGCGCACAAAGTTGTGTATTAAAGATTCAAAGAAACAATTGGTGCTCAAGTACCACAGCTATTTGCATAGATACATTCAGAAGGAAATTGAATTCCTCGACATTACCTCGCTTGGCACCGCATATCCCATGCCACCAATATTGAGCATAAATTTAAGCAAAAGAAGCGAGACTTTTGATATGTGAATCCAAATCAAGGGAAAGGCACCCCCAAATCGTAGAACAAGGGGAAAAACCAAAGCAGGGTGACTCAGTACAACCCGCCGAAGTAGTAAGCGAAGAAAAACACCACAAATCCAAAGAAGGAAACGGGGAAGTGGTGTGAAGTTCATAAAATCTCCACTCACAACACAAGTGAGTGTCGGGCCAAACAGTTGTTGGTGGACGAGCTAAAGGCATCCGAATTAGATGCACGTTTTGATTCTGAGCCATAACCAAACAAGGGGAATGAAAAAGGGAAGCAAATCATTGATGCGGAACTAAGTGCCATTTTTGCCATCACCAAGATCCAAAAGAATGAACCCGAAGATCCAGAGGAGGGGGAGTGCCCCTTCCATTCCCAGATGTGGGTGAAGGGTTCTCCACTTCAATTCATTGTCAATAGCGGAAGCCAAAAGAACCTCATTTCAACAGAGGTCGTGAAGTGGCTCAGCCTACTGACCACAACACACCTGCAACCATATACCATCGCGTGGCTTCACCAAGGAAGAGATCTTTGCGTCAATTAGCAGTGTCGCCTTCCCTACAACATCAAGCCCTTCACGGATGAGGTACTATGTGATATTTCTCATGTTGAAGTTTCTGATGGATTATTAGGCCAATCATACTTATGAAGCGACATGTTATGTATGAGTCTAGGTCTCGTTCTGTTATTATTACTTTAGGAAATAGATTGTACAGGGTACTGGAGGTAGTACCACCTTCCACCATCTCTTTGATTACTGTAAAGCAATGCAGTAAGATTATTTCCCAAACCAGGAAATTTGTTTTCATTACGATTCGCCCACAGGGCAAGAAGAATATTATGGTCGTAGCCTCCAAATAGGGCGCCCCTGCATGGAAGAATTAGATGGACAAATTCGTGGAGGAATACCAGGAAATTTTCTCGTCACCCACAGGGGTTCCTTTACGCTGTCAAGTCAAGCACTCCATTGATCTGACCCCAGGCGCGTCGCTACCTAATCGGCCAATCTATCGACGTTATGTTCTGGAGAATGATGAAATTAAGAGGGAGATCCAGTTGTTGCAGAAAGGGCACATCAAGACAAGCTCCTCGCCCTATGGGAGCCCGATCATGTTGGTACAAAAGAAGGACGACACCTGGAGACTTTTTATTGACTATCGGGAGCTGAACAAGATCACAGTCCGGAATAGGTATCCAATCCCATGGATCAATTACCTCCTGGAACAACTCAGGGGGGCTAAATATTTCAGCAAGATCGAATTCCGGGTAGCACTAGGTACTAATCGAACCCGTCGAGGTGTGGAAGATTGCCTTAAAAGCTAAGGAAGGCCTCTTCGAATGGTTAGTCATGAATTTTGAGTTGATGGATGCACCCGCAATATTCATGCGGCTGATGGATGACATATTGCATCCATTCACCAAGTCATTTGTGGTGGTGTACTTGGATGACATCTTTATCTTCAGATAGAATTGGGAAGAGCACCTCCACCACATCCGACAAGTCCTCCAAAGACTGCGACAACACAAGTTGTGTGCCAATTTGGAGAATTTCATTTTGGGTATGACCTAGGTTCATTATCTGGGATACATTATTGATGAGCGAGGGTTGCATGTGGATCCAACCAAGATCCAAGTCATTCGGGATTGGCCAACCCCAACCACTCTAACAGAGCTCTCCGGCTTTCTGGGTCTGGCCAATTTCTACCACAGGTTCGTGTTGGGATTCTCTCATATCACTTGGCCCTTGAGTCAAGTCACCAAGGGAGGAGCGAAAGAAAATTTCTTTTGGTCTGAATCTCAATAGAAGGCATTAGTAGAGTTGAAACATCACCTCTTCTCTGCACAAATTCTCACATTACCATACTTGTAACAACCATTTGAGATCGAGACAGATGCCTATGACTATGTTATTGGGGCAGTTCTTACTCAACAGGAGCATCCAGTGGCATATCACAGTGAGACACTTTGGAAGTATCCCACTTATGACAAAGAGATGTATTCAATTGTGCAAGCTTGTCGACAATGGAAGCATTACATTTTGGGGAAGGAAACGGTCATCCACATAGACCACCGACACCTGTAGTTCATATAGACACAAGGGAAGTTGTTGAACGATCACCATCAAAAGTGGTCCACATACCTGCAACAGTTTCATTTGAACATCAAGTACAAGAATGGAACACCAATAATGTTGTGGATTGCCTCAGCCGACCACCGATCGTGGCGCTAACCACCATGATCAAATCTTGTGGGCATGAGACTTTCGATCAGCTGCTTCTCTACAGAAGCGATCCATAATTCGACCACACATACAAGACACTCTTGGAGGGTGAGCAAGTTCCAAATTTTTACCTCTAGGATGCACTGCTATGTCACCTAAGACACCTTTGTGTTCCTTCAAGAGAGTGTGCCAAGATGGTTTTGGAAGTGCACTAAAGTTGTGTCGATGTCCATTTCAGAGTCGAGAAAATAGTGGCAATACTACAAAATTATTTCTATTGGTCGAACCTTCGACGGGATGTCGGGAAGTACATTTGATCCTACACTGCCTACTCCATTGCCAAACCAACCATCAAGAAGCAAGTCCTTTATATTCTGTTTCCTACCCTAGTCGACCTTGGGAATCCATATCCATGGATTACATGTTGGGACTTCCTTCTACTAAGCATGGAAATGACTGTGTTTTTGTGGTCGTCAACAGATTCTCGAAGATGGCCGTTATGGTGATCTGCAAGAAGAATATCACAACAGAATCCACTACTAAACTCTTCTTTGAATGAGTGTGGGTACACTTTGGGATCCCACAGTCTATCATCTCATATTGGGATAGAAGGTTCCTCAGTACATTTTGGTCTAGCCTCTGGTCGATGTTGGACACCAAGCTCACCAAGTCCACAGCTTTCCATCCCCAAACCGATGGACAGACAAAGGTCGTCAACAGGATGATCATACACATTTTGCGCATGCACAACTCAAAGCATCCACAAACATGGTATGAGAGCCTCCCTTATGTACAAAATTTCTATAACCAGTCTCTCCACATCTCAATCGACCACAACCCCTTTTAGGTGGGCTTGGGATTCGAGCCACTATGTCCCATTAACGTAGCCATGCCATTTGCAACTAATCAAACTTATTCGGCTCATGTCCAGTCTAAATCTGACAAGGCGAACAACATCATTAAGTGCATTCAACACATCCGCCAACATGTTCATGACATATTGGATAGAGCCAATGCTAAGTAAAAGCAACAACATGATCATCATCGGGTGCCACACAACTTCCAGGAGGGCGACAAAGTGTGGCTACATTTGCAAAAGGAGCATCTCGCTGGACCCCACCGCAAGATTCACCTACTTCGATATGGGCCATACACCATCACCAAGGTTTTAGGGGACAATTCCTTCTAGCTCAATATTCCACCATTCCTTGGTCTGCACCCAATGTTCAATGTGGACCGGCTTTGACCCTACTTTCCACCTCTATTGGACACATCCGACATGGCAGGACAACTCACACCAACAAAGTTAAACCTTGACTGCATGGAACAAGCCACAACTAATCAGATTATGGACACACATAACAACAATACCTGCCATCAGAGGATCCAGCTATACCGATTTTTCAAAGCAAGCCAACTCCTTCACTAGGGAAAGTGGTTCACTAGGGACCAGGTTCAAAAAAAATTTCCCCACCTCATGGAGGCTTTGCACGCAGTGGGGACCATTGCTTCCTAAGGGGGGGGAAATGATCCAGGTGGATATTGGTGGCCACTCGCCTATTCCACCTAGTCAATTTCATCAGTTTTCTTATTTACTATTTTCAGCAGTTTTTTCGGGTCCTGAACTTACGGAGCTGTTTTGAGGCTCTAAATGACATTTTTGGGGATGATTCCTCTAGTGATAATGATTTCATGGAATCAGATCAGCAACTATAGTCCTCAGAGATATTTCCAACGAGGTATCATACACATCAAACATATATAATATGACCAAGTTACAACCCCAGGAAGTTGGCTGCCCAACTAACCCCAACAAGGCCCATAAACTCTTAGTGTTACATCTCCTCGGGTTATGGTCTTGGTTTTTTAGGGTTTTATATTATTTTTAAATAATAAAAATACCCTTGAGCCTCATTGTAACACAGTTTATAGGCATGTATCCACCACATCTCTTCTCAGAGATAAGCTACCATTGCCCGAGCTAGTTTATTTCCCATTTTGTTTGTAAGCATTTTTCAGTATTTGATATTAATGAAATGAGTGTTATTACTGTTGCACCTCTGTTGTATGTTTATTTTTGTATTTTATTGCATTCCTGCATAAGTTCAGGTCAAAATAATACTTGAAAAAGGCACCTATGATTTTGTGGATTAGGATGTAATTCCTTTGTCTGAGCCCACAAATGGCCTTTATCTTAAAAAATACGATGCTTAGGGTTTCTACATAGCTACTTTGTACATTGTTGTACCATAGTTTTTGGTGTTTTTGGTTTTTTAATTTTTTCAAACGGTTTTTGTCTCTGCTGCTTATCTCATGTTATAGTTGGTTTGTAGATGTCGACGTTCCCTTTACCTTATGTTGTCTTTGCTCATGGCGTTATCCGTAGTACTCAAAATATTTCTTCTACTACATGGACAATGTATATGCATACAAATGAGTTACTGAGTCTACATGGGATATGTCTGGGTTGTATAACTAACAACATTGTGGAATATAGTGTAATAATTAAACTGTTATCCGATGCCATTTCTTTTGGTATTCACCGTTTGGTTGTTAGACTAGATTCTCATCTTATAGTACTACAACTAAGTAACATTTATTCTATCTAAAGCTCTTCAATTTTAAGAATGTTTTTAAGGGTTCACCTCTTGGAAAGAGAGTTTAATTACTTATAATATCAACACATTCTAAGAAGTCTAAATACATTAACTGATGCATTAACAAACTACGTATTAGATATACATTTTCACAATTTAAAAAAGAAAAACATAACATGCATACATTATACAAAGATAAATAGCTCAAATAGAAACAATCTCCATAGATAGTTTTTGCAATGAGTTTCACACAACAAAAAGTGTTCAATACACATGAGGTTCCCAACCTTTATTTATCTAAAATATGTCGATAGTGCCAAAAGAAAAATCCAACCCTAAATACCTAAACCCTAGGCATGATGCTCATGGTAACACACTAAAACCCGAGATACTTGTTGAAACAATCAGTTGATTCATGCAAGTACTCCTTCAATATGTCTCTGGTAACGAAGAGGAATATCATCAACCTATGAATCGGGAATGCCTCAGGTAAGCCCCTTTAAATTCTGATCAATCTCTCTGAGTGCCTTAACTGTCTCAGGATTATGTTCACCTATCTCAACATGTTGTTGACCACACCTTTGAGTAGGGGGAATCCCGAATGGTCGTACTGGTCCAACATCTACATGATAATTTAATGTTAGTCTTGACATGGAACCAAAAATTCATAAAAATAAAATATGTTGAAAAAAATAAGAGGTCTTTTTACCTTTTTCATCCCAGTGCATTCCGCAAAAGTACTAGGTCTAGATCTACTATGAAGTCTATCCTCGCATATGGGTAATCCTCAATCATGACTTGTTGTCGCAACCACATGAATAAAGTATGTGTTATGCGGATAAATCCCTCTTGCAAACAACAGCGATCTCCCTAGTATCATATGGATAGCTAGAAACAAACATCCATTTGTAAATAATTTTCTCTAGATCATTTGCAATTCAAAATTATTATAAACAAAGAAAGAGAACATGCCCCTACCTTGAAACTCGACGTTCAGTGCAGCCTTTTATTCAGTCACTCCAAAGAGGCTTCTTCAGTATTGAGAACCTGCAATCAAAGACAAACAAAAGAATGAAAAGCACCTGCAACATATAATAATTGAGAACAACTAATCTAACTCAGTGATCAATGAATCCAAGTATTGAATTATTCAAATAGACACAAGAACAACTCAATGAGAAAAGGAGATCCATATGTATTATCTTGTATGAAAAGAGAAACTTTACAACCTGTCACCTTGATGTTGCACAAGTTCCTCCCGAGGTCCTGAACAATCGTTCCTCCTTCAAATTGACAAGTCTTACTCTCTCTGAACTAGCATGAAGTTATGGACATGAGTGTGTGATCATTCTCATACCAAAAAATGACTAGTATAGAGAATATTCTCTCTTGAGAATTTCTTCATCAATTACCATACACAAGGTACCCTTGAAACTGAAACATGAGCTCAATTTATAGAGAAATGGAGGTAGTTTCAGTTCCATGAAGAGGGGGATGGATTCCTCTCATGAAGGGATTTGAGCTCCATATACCAAGGGATAAACTCCGTGAGTGAAGGGATAGAGCTCCATGAGTGGAGGGATAAATCTCGAACTGATCGCGCCTCTAGAAGCTTCCTATTGGGAGAATATTCGTCTAGCTCGGCTTCTAGAACTTACTTTTTCCTTTATTTTATTGTTTATGGGGGTCCGCAGGTTTTATAAGCAGAATGTGCAGGATGTGTCGTAGGATATAGAACAAATATCTGTGGATCCACAGGAAAGAACTAGGAAAAGTGCAGAGTTCGACTTTTAAGGGTTTTAATGAGCTTTTCTCCCATTCCAAGATTTGGTTTTAGGAACATTAGGGTTTTTGACCTCTAAGGGAGCACAATATAGGTAGGGATGAACCTATATAGATAGTCAAATTTCATGGTGACAAAATAATGTGTAACAGATTGCCCCCTAAAGTGCGAAGTCTGAGGTAGTTCTGAAGAGTGAAGTGCTTTATCATTCCAAGGATTGGATTGCGGACACACCGTTCGAAAACCTATAAAAAAATTCAATGCAAACATATATATGTATATCATCGATGAGGTAGGCATTCCCATACTCAGATCAAAACTAACTACATGTTCTGGTATAGAAATGATTTTAAAATTACATCAATAGTAGACACAGCATGGACGTAGCCATCTGTCATAAGTAGTCTACTGTATCATGAATAATAAAACTCCTTGCAACCTGGATGGTGGAAACTAGATCCAGGGTCTTGATTTCCGCTTCTCGAACTAGTACGATTCTATCCATGCAATTGATTGTGTTGAAGTCGAACATGGTAAAAACCACTTGATTACCAGTCAATGATGTGAACTGTTAACAAGTGTGGGAGAAACCACCAATAATGAAAATGGCTCTCAAAGTACTCAGTACAATCCATGAAGTGTGAATGAATGATTTGCAGTCGAACACTTCATGGAATCATTCGATCGAAGGTCAATGATGCAACCTATCGTTGAAGGCGAGAAACCTGCCATTAGGGCATGCAAATCACAGGTACTTATAGGATTCTAGATCAACTTTATAGATGATGAGCTGTCGTCGATAGAAAGCAACCCGTCGTAGGAAATCCCATGACACGAAACCATTAGATCAAGTTTTGAAGAAATATTTGCAAGGACTGACTCAAGGATGGTCAACGCGAATGGAGACAAATGTTTGCAATGAATGGTTTATGTGAATTGTCTCTTGAACACATAACGACACTGCAGATGGCTTGGTAACAACTGACCTAAAGCTAATACCCAGAAACCTACTGAAGACTTCTAATGTGGTTTGATTAACTGTTAGACAAAGGATTTTCCCAACCCAGGTACAAGTGTGACAAAAGTGTCGTGTTCAAGAGTGGTATACTGCTTTTAAAACAAGAGTGACAACTGGATTCCTTTTCTCTTTTTTCCCCCACCATTTCTAGCAAGTACCTCTTTATTTTTGACAAGCTTGAGGAGGATAACATTTGCTTGTTATGTAAGCTCATCCTTCGGATGAGTCCATCTTAGTATAAAAATCGAACCCTAAGAAGGAGTGGTTCATTCTTGTTTGTAATGCACAGGTCCTTTACTGTTAAATTTTAACGAGTCCAGTATAGGAGAAACTCGACGTTTTTCAGTTTTAGGGAGTCAGAAGAAAAACATAAGTAAACTTCGTGGTTGTACTTTTTCATAAATTTAGTCTCTCAAGCCCGAAAAATGATAAAATAATGCAGGAGAGAACTCTATTGACCATGATTAGTCAACATATACCTTTTTCGTAAATAGTCCATTTCAGTCTGTAAAAGGAGTAAACTTATACTGAAAGGACGACTGTTCATTTCCTTTAACGAGTTCGAATAGTCAAGTACTTGGTGATATTTTCATGTTTAGAGAGTCTGAAAACGGCTTAAAAGAGAACTCCAGAGTTTCTCTTTTTCATAATTTTCAAGAGCCCGAAAAAGGGATAAAAGTGTACTCAGCATCAAAATAATTCTTTCATCGAAAAAACCTGTATTCTACACAAGAACTCGAAAGATTAAACATACCTGTTTCCAATAAGTAAAAACATCGAAAAATAAATTTTAAAGTGAAAAATAAATAAAATATAATATTTTATTCATTTAAAAACTATAAAAAGGAGTTTAACAATGTCATTTTCACCTTTTGTCTTCAGAGTTGCAAATTGAGAGCTTTTGGAAAAAAGTTCCAGAGTTGATAACGGGAGAACAGACCGCTCAAATCGTGGTGAACCAGGTAATCCGCAACACTCTTATCTTCATTTATGTCTGATTAAATTCACTTTTTTGGCTTTAAATTCATTTTTAGGGAGAAATTATGTTTAAAATTTCGCTCTCGGGAGTCCACAAGTCATGCAAGCGTTACATGCAGACCCCGATAATTTTCTAAAAAGAAAATTATTGGGCTACCGCGGTTTTTGTGTGGAGCCCGTGCAGACGTTCACACTATCTCCGTACAAAAACTGCGGAGGTGCCGTGACCGATTTAAAATTGATAAATTCTCTAAAAAAATGGTTAAAGTTTCCCACTCAAAAAGTTTCTAACCTTCAAATGCGTCTATTTGTAGACTATTTCACCATGCTAGAGTGGAGAGAATCTGAGTATGAAGATACAAATAATGAAGCCATGAATAATCCTCAAACAATGCGAGTGCTTAAAAATTGTGGTTTGTAAAATTTCTAGGCGATTCAAGGTATAAGAGCACAGGTGGAGTTGATGACATGGTTAGTGAATAAATGGGATTTTCAAAATCAGTGCTTTATCATTGGCGACCATTGGCTTGAAATCGAGCTCGAAGATATTTATTTTCTCACTGGATTGTCCAAAAGAGGAGAAAACATATCCTTGTTTGGAGCTAGACAGGGTGGCCTACCCGTTGCTAGTTACAAACAAGAGTTTTACAGTGATGTGGCAGATCCAAAGGATAATTGTATAGACATAAAGACTATTTTGCGACTTGATCTCAAAGTAGTTGCATTCACGGTAACCAGGATTTGTGGAAGTTCTGCTCCACATGTAGCCACTAAATATCAAATGTAGACTGCGGTAGAGTGTTTCAGAGGCACCATTTTCAATTGGTGTGAAGGGGTATTGGCCAATATGAAAGGCCAACTAACCAGAGCAAAAAATGTAAAGTTAAAAAACTTTGGGTATGGCGCCATCCTGATTTCTTTTGCTTTGGAGAGAATTCCACTTCTTGCCCCTCAGCTTATTCCAGTGGATCGTGGAGAACCTAGAGAACCTCGTATGGTACGTTGGGTTGCCTTAATGGCCCGCCATGGTGGCAACAGGAGTTCAGTGGTTAGGTTCACTCTAAAGTACTTTATGTGGCTGCATAACCAAGTCTTCACAATTGAAGACTTCCCTTATGCAGTTATAGATTTCAGAGGTGATCCTGAGATGTCCTTGCCTCCAGGGGCACAGTGGGACAAATCAGGTAAGCGAATCATTTTGATGTGTTTTAAATCTAATTTTTGATTGTTTTTTATCATCCAATACTGATAATAAAATTTTAAATGCAGATGTTGGTCCACAAAGACCAGCTACACTCCGCCGCTTTGAAAGGCGGCAAGCAGAACCTATATTACCACCACAGGATCAGGCAGCAGAGATCCTAACTGATATGGAACACGACCTGGAGAGGTTAACTATAGATATTCCTGAGACATCGACATATGACATTCCTCTCTGTCTTCAGAGACATGTTACAGGTGTACCAGGACAGTTTAGGAGATTCTTGCGCAAGGTGGCACGTGCCATAGTCTACTACCATGATCATCATCACGGATATTGGATGATCATTGTGGATTGAGATATTTTGTTTTTTGTATCAGTATCTTTCAGATCATAAGGTGTTTGAACCTATGATCACAGACAATGTAATATTTTTTGAAAACAAACCTATCTATGATATTTCTACTTTCTCTGACTATCTTGTTCAACATGTATCGAATTTTGTTTTGGTTTATTGTTTTAACGTTGCAAATGTCTATTTAGAACACTATTAGGTAATGTGTTTAAATTTCTTGAAATGTGTTGATATTCGATGTAATCAAATTGTCGTTCCAAGAGACGAACCTTCAAAAATAATCTCAATAAAATTAGATTTTTAATTGCGTATACTCTGTTTAAATGTAATACAATGAGTTCTGAATCTAACCTAATGATCAAACATCGAATACCAAATGAAATGGCATCAGATAATAACTCAATAACTGTGCTATATTCTGCAATATTGTTCATTTTTTTACCAAGGCTTACCCCATGCATAGAAACTAACTCATCAGTGGGTGAATAGATAACCCAAGCTGCAGAAGAAATATTTTGTGTACTACGATAGGCACCATCAGCAAACCAATGTATGTTTGAAGGGATGTCGACATCTACAATATCAAGAGTAATAAAGATAAGCGTTGATAGTAGTAAAAACAAACTTAAACTAGGCAGAATTTTCTAATCTAAGGCAAACTAACTAGAAAAATAACTAATATACAAGTGAGATCTTCACACGAGAATCAAGCATAATATCTCTTGAGATAAAGACCATTTGGGGGCTTATCTAAATAGACCCCGTCGTAATCAGTCAATTCATAGGCCCCTTTGGAAAGCACTCACTTGACAATGTAAGGACCATGCCACATTGGTTCGAATTTCCCAGCATCTAGCTTATCGTTCGCTTGATCATATACTAAGACTAGGTCACCTTCTGGAAAAACACGAGGTGTAACACTTAGATCATACTGAGCTTTCACAAGTTTCTTATGAGCTTCGGCAGTTAATGCAGCGGTGCGCTGAGTCTCATCTAATTGTGCTAAGTACAAAAAGTGTTTTTCCTCTTCATAGGTAGCTGGTAGTAACTCTATGACTAATTGGAGTGACGGTATTTTGCATTCAATGGGTAACACAACTTCTAAACCGTAAACCAGTTGAAAAGGAGTGAACCCTGTAGAATTTTTTTCTGAGGTTCGATATGCCCATAGTGCCGAAAAAAGCATGGTATGCCAATTCGATCTGTGAGTTCCAATAATCCGTTTGATCATGGTGGTTAAAACTTTATTAACGGCTTCAACCTGACCATTAGCCTGCGGGTAATATGGAGTAGAGTTATCATGGCGCAGGCCAAGTTGATCAGAAACTTCAGCCATCATTGTATTTCGAAAATGACTCCCATGGTGAGTGATAATAGCTTGGGGTACACCGAAACGAGCAATCACATGATTGAATACGAACGTGGCTGCAGTTTTCCCATCTGCCGCGAGTGTAGGCATCACCTCAACCCATTTTGTAAAGTAATCTATGGCGAGAATAATATACCCATGCCCCCCCCCCCCGTCGAGTGAGGGTTACATGTAATGCAATCAATGCCCCATTTCGCAAAAGGACCGACAAAAATTATGGGGTGAAGAGGAGCTGGTGGTGCACACATCTTTCGATCAAATATTTGGCAGTTGTGGCATTTTCAGTCCGCAAGAATGCAATATTTGAATAATGACGACCAAAAATAGCCAACGCGCAATATATTTTGGGATGTGGCATACCCAAACATATGACCACCACACGCTCCAGAGTGGCAATCATTCAAAACCCTTTCAGCCTCTTCATGAGTTATGCAACGTCGAAAACAGAATCCGCACCACGATGATAAAGTGTGTCCCTAACAATATTGTATTGTTGAGATTGATAACGAATTCTCCGTTGATTTGAACGTGAAATCTCAGGTCGAAAGGTTTGGGTTTGAAGATAAATGATGATATCTCCATACCATGGCTCTAATGTACTGATAAGAAACATAGATCCATCTGCAATGGGATTCTCTACCACAATTTCCATCTCAGTATTGGGAAAGTCACACATAAATTCTGCAAACACCAATGATTTCTTTGATTTAGATTTTTCGAATTCCAAATCAAACTCTTGTATGATAACAATCCATTTAGAGTATTTACCCCCGAGTAATTGTTTTGTCAAAATATACATCATTGGGTTGCAATTAGAGATCACAGTTGTCCTTCGTAACAATATGTAATGACGAAATATTTGGACAACTTGAACTGCTGCCAAGGCCAATTTCTCCACATGTGAATATTTATTTTCGGTCGGATTCAGATTCCGAATTAGATAGTAAATCACATGCTCATTGTGAAATTCATCCTCTTGAACTAGAACCATTCCAATGGTGGAATCAAAGGCTGCTAGGGATAAAAATTAGTCCTGGTTGTAATTGGGTGGATGCAATAATGGTGCATGGGTTAACACATGTTTTAGAGCATCAAAAGATCGATCAACAATCTCATCCCAAATAAAAGGAACATTCTGTTTAAACAATTGGGCAAAACCTTTTGTTAACTAAGCATAGTTCGGGATAAATCTACGCATAAAGTTTGCTTTCCCTTGCAAAATTTGGAGTGGGTGAAGTGTGGAAGGATAAGGTAAATTTATGATGGCCTCAACCTTCGAGGGGTTGACACGAATGCCGGATTTGGAAACAACAAATCCCAATAATCGTCCTGATTACACACAAAAAACACACTTGTGCGGATTCAAACGAATCTTATAATGCCTACATCTCATAAAAATTGCTCGTAAATGAGTAGGATGATCTTCCCTATGTAATGAGTGAGTAGGTAAATCATCCAGATAAGGTTGCACAATATGTTTAATGTAATGAAAAGCGTAAGACATTGCCCTTTGAAAAGTTGCACCAGCATTCTTTAATCTGAAAGGTAGTTTACAATAAGAAAATGTTCCCCAAGGACAAATGAACGTTATTTTTGGTTGATCAGTAGGGAGTATGTTTATTTGATTATATCCGAAAAATCCATCCATAAAGGAAAACATTTCATTTCCGGCACAATCATCAATGATTTGGTCGATATAGGGGGTAGGATAATTGTCTTTTGGACATGCTTTATTAATATCCCTATAATCGACACATACTCGTATAGTCCCTTGTTTCTTGGTAACGGGAACTATATTAGATACCCAATTTGTTAATGGGATCGGATAAATAAATCCTTCTCGCAATAGTTTTTCAACTTCAGCTTTAATAGGAACAGCTTTTCACGGATGTATCGGACGTAATCGTTGTCTAATAGACTTCGTATCTGGGTATGTCTTTATTTCATGAACGACATTCTTTGGATCGATTCTTAACATTTCTTCGTAGGACCAGGAAAATGTGTCACATAATTCTTGAAATAGGGCTTTATATGTATTAATTTCTTCAATCGTACAAGCAACACCTATATGAATGTTTTCAACAACTCCAGGTTTAACTGATATGTCAATAGGAATAGTTGTAGAAATGTTTCCCAAATTAATCTCAGAATCCGAATTTGCAGTCAATATTGGATTTTGTGGTTCCTTGAAATAATCAATTGTAAAAATAGACGAAAAATCATTTTCAAACCTATCAAGTTCAGATAAAAACGAAGATCTACGATGTAGATCATCCCAGGGTAATTCATCCATAGACAAAAATTCTCGAATACTTTCATTAGTATGAAACAATTGTTGAAAAGGATCGGAAATAGATGTCAAGGTTGAGCTTGATAGTGAAGAATATTCTTCAATGATCACATTCATTGGATCATGATTAGTTGAAAGTGTGTTAGAAAATAATCGTACTGCTACATATGCCATCTCAAAAGGACTCAAAGGCATCTCGCCATTGAAAGAATCCATTTCTGACTCTAAAGGCACTATCCAAGTGATCCAGGTGGATATTGGTGGCCACCCGCCTATTCCAATTGGGCCCCCACCATTGTCTCTTTCATTTTTTCAGTTTCGGGATAACTTACTATTTTTAACAGTTTTTCGGGTCCTGAACTTCCGGAGCCGTTTTGAGGCCCTAAACGACGTTTTTTGGGCATCGCGCCTCCAACAAATATCATTTCGTTTCGGAATGATATTCATGGCAAAAGTTGTAGTCCTCGGATAGATCTTTCTAATGATGTATCATGAGTGTCAAACGGAGATAGGATGCCAAAGTTACGTCCCTGGGAAGTTGAAACACCAATTTACCCAAACGGGGCCCATAGTTTTGGCGCTTCATCTCCTAGGGTTAGGTTTTTGGATGTTTAGGGTTCTCCATTGTTTCTCAATAATAAATAGGCCCTCGAGCCTCATTGTAACTGAGTTCAGAGACCTGTAGCCGCCACATCTCTCCTCAGAGATAGCTACCAGCGCCCTAGCTAGTTTTATTTCCATTATGTCTGTAAGCAAATTTCAGTTTTTTGATATTAATGAAATGAAGTGTTATTTCCGCTGCATCTCTGTATTTATGGTTATATGTTTATTCTGTTGCGTTATATGTCATCGAATGGAATAGTGATTGATGAAATCATATTGATGTTGGAAATAGTACACGGTACGTTGGGTGGAGGCATAGAGAAAGTTCCCATCAAAGTAAAATCCTTAACTAAACCTACTCCAACATCTTCATATGGGATAGTCGATTTTCCAACATGTTGGATACTATTTGTAGAAGTTGGGTCGAACGAATAATATGACAACTGATCAATTTTCACAATATTTCCTTTATGTGGAAACATTATTAATCGAAAGATAGATGAAATGACAACAGTCATGGCATAAGACCAGCTTCGACCCAGAAGAAGGTTGTAATCCAAAGGGGCATCAACAACTTCCACATCTAGATTAACAGTTTTGCCTTCCACTTCTATAGGTAGATCCTGTAAAATTCCAAACGGATGGAATCCTCTTCCATCAAAAGCTTTAAGGATTGTCAGAGATTGGTTGAGTTTCGGAGAACTAATATTTTTCCAACAATTTAACGACATTATGCACGTGGATGCCCCCTCTTCAATTACAATACGAAAAACTCGTCTATTTTTTACTAATACCGAAATTTGAAAAGCCATCTGATGGGGGAGTCTCGGTGTGAAATTTTCTAAATCAAAGACCATGAGGTTAGAATCCTGAGGATCTATAGCTCAAATAGCTGATAAAATTAATTTCCTTTGTGTTGGACATTGTTGTAGAACTTCTAAGGCCGACATTGCTGAAGGGGAAATCACCAAGTCTTTAACAATGTTGTAGTTCTAAGCAGCTCTCGCATGTGGATTGAAAGCTGATTTTCAAAGTACACCTTTAGCAGGCGGTTTAATTACTAGATCAGGATTAGGTTTCTCGATATGAAGTGGATCAGAAACCGAAGGAGATGTAGCTGGTGTTGAGTTAGAATTTTATACTTCTTTACCAGTAACAAGATTTTTACTTCCATAGTCTTGCGATCGCGTCGCAACCATAATCTCATACATCATTAAAATATATGATGATGAGTGTGAAGAAGATCCTATCATTTTGCTATCTTGAGTAGGAAAATGATCCTTCAAGACAGCGGGTGTGGGTGAACCTTTGATGAATTTAGAGACCTCAGATCGATGCGGGCATTCTTTAGTAAAGTGATCCTCGTCACAGATAAGACAAGGATAATGAGGTTTTCATTTTATCATCAGATGGTTCAGTTTTTTTTGTTTTCTCTTTGGGAGACGAAGTATGTTTGCTTTTATTCTCACCTTTCTTCTTATTACCGGTTTTGGATTTAGCCATAGATGAATCTACAATGTGAATGTCGACAGAAGTTTCAAGGGAATAATCTCCTTTCGGTTAATCGGGTAAAGTTATTATAGGAGAAGTAGTTTTTGAAGACTTCTTCTTACTTTTATTTGTGTTAACTAAACCAATTACACTGTCTGTAGCATGATACCTTGAAGGAGTTGTAGTTATTTGACTAGGACATGGTAAGTCAGGAATTTTTTCATATAATGTACCAGACTGTGTATATACTAGGTCTAAGTACTGAGCTTGAGCAATGACCTGTTCTTTAGTAACAACTCCTCCCTTAGCCACATCTTCAGTGATCTTTGGAAGTAATGATTTGATAAACCATTCTGCTAAGATCTGATCTGGAATAAAGACTTTCACCAAACGTCTTCTACGTCTCCGTTCATGTATGTGATCGAATATGTACGTAGACGTAGATTGTTTTAATGAAGTCAATAATTCCGTGCCATTGTCATATCTGACTCGCAACTGAAAATGTGTTAAGAAAGTTGTTTCTAAAGCATTGAAATTTTTGAATGAGTCGCGTGGTAGTTCAATATACAATTTTGCAGCTAAACCTATCAGTGTTCTTTGAAACAATTGTAATCGAATGGAATCATCAATCAAAGAGTTGGATGTGCACCAAAGGTGATAAGTCATGACATGGTTTGAGGGGTCCTCTCCATATTTTCCTTCAAATTTGGGAATATCACTAGGCAACTTATTTGGCATTGGCGGCCAATACGGAAGATAATATATTGGATCATTCGTTAGGCACAAAAAATTAGGTAAATCCAAAGTTGCAATGAATGATAATCGACGGTTAGGGTCTTGCTGAGCAAATTGATAACCTTGCGAAACGATACTGTACCAGGAGGAGGATATCCAGGATATCCTAGAATAGCCTGTGCATTTGGGATTGGAATGCCTCCCGGATAACCAGGATTAGCCAGAGCATATTGGGGTTGAGCTAGTATCTGATACATGTAAGCAGGGTATGGTTGATGCTGGTATATTGGATTTTGTGCTACAGGCCCATATTGATACTGCCCTTGATACGGTTGATAAACAAACTAAGATTGGCTTGTCACAATTGTACTTGTACCAAGTTGTCATGTAGTCATCTGAACAGTAGTTTGGATTGTGGGTCCGGGTTGTGGTGCAGAGACTACAGGGATTTGTTGTGCTACTTGAGGTGCTGTAGAAATAGGGGCTGCAGAAACTCCAGGGATAGGTGTGGTAGCTTGAGCAGAAGTTGGTGCAGCAGTTTGAGTTGGAGTTCTAAGTGTACTCGGACTAGGCTGTTGAACTGTACCAGGTGCAGATACCTATGGTATGACTTGAATTGTAGGTTGGACAGGTTGGATAGGTTGCTAGATTTGACTGTAACCAATTGGATGACCAGATTGATTACAGGGTACTTGCACGTTAGGTTGTGTTATGCGGATAAATCCTTCTTGCGGACAAGAACGATCTCCCTAGTATCCTAAGGATATCTAGAAACAAACATCCAAATGCAAACCATTTTCTCTAGATCATTTGTGATTCAAAATTATTAAATAACCAAGTATGAGGACATGCCCCTACATGAAGTCCAATGCTTGTTGAAATCTTCTATCTAGTCGCTCCAAAAGAGATCACTTCAACATTTGAAACCTGCAATAAAAGACAGATAAAAGGATTAAAAGCACCTGCAAATATAATAATTGAGAAAACACTAATCTATCTCAGTGATCAAGGAATCCAAGAATTAAATTACTCAATAGATACATGAACAATTTAATGAGAAAATAGAATCCATTTGTATTATCTTGTATAATAAGAAGTAACTTTACAACCATTCGCCTTGATGTTATACAGGTTCTTCCGGGGTCCTGAACAACCGTTCCTCCTTCAGATTGACGAGCCTTCCTCTCTCTGAACTAGCATGAAGTTATTGACATGAGTGTGTGATCATTCTCATATAAAAAATGGCTAGTATAGAGAGTATGCTTTCTTGAGAATTTCTTCAGCAGCTGATATCTATGTCTACACAATCTACCCTTGAGACTGAAACATGAGTTCAATTTATAGGAGAATGAAGGAGGTTTCAGTTCCATAAAGAGGGGGATAAATTCCTCTCATAAAGGGATTTTAGCTCCAAATACCAAGGGATAATCTCCATTAATGAAGGGATAGAGGTTCATGAATGAAGGGGCGAAGCTCGACTTGATTACGCTTCTAGAATCCTCTAGCTGGGAGAATATTCGACTAGTTGGGCTTCTAGAACTTACTTTTTCTTTTATTTTACCTTTTACGGGGGTCCGCAGTTTTAGTAAGAAGAACGTGCGGGATGTGCCGCAGGTTATAGAGTAAGAAACCGCGCTACCGCAGGTAAGAACTAGGAAAAGTGTGGAGTTAGGATTTTTAAGGTTTTAATGAGATTATCTCCAATTCCAAGACTTGGTTTAGGAACTTTATGGTTTTAGACCTCTAAGTGAGCATAATATAGGTAATGATGAACCCATATAGATAGCTAAATGTCATGGTGACAAATTTTAGTGTAACAGATTGCCCCCAAAAGCGCGAAGTCTGAAGTAGTTCTGAAGAGTGAAGTGCTTTATCATATGAGGATTAGGTTGTGGACATACCAGTCAAAACCTATAAAAACATTCAATGCAAACATATATATGTATATCATCGCTGAGGTAGGCATTCCCATACTCAGATCAAAACTAACCACATGTTCTGATACATAAATGATTTTATAATTACATCAATAGTAGACACAGTATGGGTGCAACCATCTGTTATAAGTAGTCTACTGTATTGTGAATAATAAAACTCCTCGTAGCCTGGATGGTGGAAATTAGATCCAGGGTCTTGATTTCTGGTGCAGCAGTTTGAGTTGGAGTTCTAGGTGTACTCGGACCAGGCTGCTAAACTGTACCAGGTGCAGATACCTGTGGTATGACTTGAATCGTAGGTTGGACAGGTTAGACAGGTTGTTGGATTTGACTGTAACCAATTGGCTGACCAGATTGATTATAGGGTACTTGCACGTTAGGTTGAAAATTCTGTTGAACTTGAGATGGATCCCACACCATGTTTACTCCAGGAGGTGAAGGTCCCATTGAAGGTTGTGTTGCATAAGATGGACCATAGCCAGGTTGATAATTTGGAACATATGTTTGATAATTAGCTGGATAATTCCCACCTCTCTGAAACAATTGTTGTTCCAGGAAGAACTGTGAACCTAAAGGAGGTTGTTGTCCTTGGAAATATGGTTGCCCTGGCATAGGGTACTGTACTTTAAGAGGTTTCTGACCCTGAATTGTGTACTGCCCTTGAGGTTGATATTGTCCTTGAGGTATGTAATGTCCTTGAGGTTGATATCGTCCTTGAGGTATGTACTGTCCTTGAGGTTGCCCCCTAGGCGGTAAATTACTTCCTTGAGGTTGCCCCCCAGGCAGTAAATTACTACTTTGAGGGTCAGGGTTAGGAATATGCCCAAACATCATGTAAATGTGTTATGCACTCAAAGTTTCAGTATGTGATTCATTTGGACCAGATGATGATATAAGTTTGTCGGGAGAAGGAGCTTCTCCTAGAAAGTACCAGAAAGCAACTGGTATCCCGCAGGAATAGACATACCACCATACAAATATGATTCTGGTGATGCAGAAAACATGGATGACTCACCAGACATGTTTAATGGAGGTTTGTAACCTCTTGGTATGGCGTAAAAAGGAATTCGGGGTGGCGAATAATTTAGACCAGTATTGTGTAGAAAGTCTGTCAACTGAGAATACCAAGGATCTTCTTTGAAAGGGCTATAGTAAATCGATTCACTTGGCCTAAGATCTAAATATTCCTGATGTGAAGGAAGAACAACTTCTTCCTCGGTGTCAGTAACTTCTTCAATGCTAATGAGGCCAGGAGGAAGGTTCTTAGTAATGCGAAAATTTACTCTAGGTGAATCAGGACGACCAGGGGTTGGAGTGATGAAATCGGAAGCAGGGTCAGACATAGTAGGTTCAGTTTCTGGTTTAGAAATTTCAGGCTCAGTAGCTGATAATTCACTAGTTGTGGAGCAGGTTCAACTACTTCAGAAATTGAAATTTTTCTTTGAGAAATCTTTGTTGTTTGAGGTTGATCTACTTTGTATTCAGGATGAATAATTATTGATGTTTCTTTGTGTTCAGTCGATCCAGTCCCTGATGTTTGTCCTTTCTCAGATTTAAGTTTTTCTAATTGGCTTGGTGTGTACTCAAGCGGTTTCCCCTGCATTCTACGTGATTGTCTAGGTAATTCAACCACGATTACAAATTTTAACACACGAAATCAAAGAAAATTTCAACAAAATTTCCTAAAGTCTCTAAGGAAACAATCAAATTGATCACACGCCTACAAAATCTAAGAGAGAAATCCACACACAAATAATAGATTCCCACACTAAAAACACTAGTTGGTGATGAAATCCAACGTCGTAGAATTTTAATGTAGAAATGGCGGTTGGAACAGTTACCCCGACAACCTGCTTAATGAAATAGTCCGGTGCAAGTTTCTCCACTTAAACCATCTCGAAGTGAAGAGAACCCTCTTGAAAGTCCAAGTGAGTCTAGTCGACGTCTGCTCCAAGTACAGTGGGACCTTCCCTCCATCGTCACCTTGGGAAATAATCCTAAATTTTATAGCCACTAAGGTCACCAACGGGAACAAATATACCTGGGGAAACATTCTACGATCCGATATACACGCAAGGGCAAAGTAACTAGCTTAATCCCCTTGAAGGCTCCTTAATCCAAGGTTTAACAACAAGTGACCCTAGGCTCCTCGACAATGGTCTATCCGAGGTTTTCCGTTTTTAATACGTGCACATCTGCTATCTTTCCTAATGAGATAGGTATGATTACCTCACTGGTTCGGACATGATCTCGTTCGTGACTCTTTTAAGAAGAGCTTCCCAGAGCACAAATGCTACAATTGGATTTTTCCTACCGCAAGATTGCTACTTGTTTGTTTGAACTATCTTGGAATGTTAATTACAACCTGTTCCAATACACTAGCCTAAGCTATGTTGGTGGAAAAGAGCCCTAGAAAATGTAAAAATATCTAGATTAATTTTATTAAAGCGTTGTTTTTAATTTGGCTTTTTCTTAAGACAGAAGGTATGGAAGTGAAACTTCAATGATGTTTTATGACGCGAAACAAAAATACGCTAAATGCATCTATATGAAAGTGCAACTCTTTTCTTTTCAATGAAACTTATTTAAGGGAAATATTTGAGAGATTTAACAATTTTCTAAAGCACCAATTCTTTCTTTCATAAACAAAAATCTTTGAAAAGAAGATGATTTCTTGGAGAACTCAATTTCGTAAAATGATCAATTACTCGTTCGAAATGAAATCCTTTATCAATCAGATTAGAAACTACAAATCATTAAACAAACCATTTCCAAAAAGAAAACCATATCTAAAACTCCTAAAAACATAAAATTCAAAACCAAAAGAAGAAATTCTAATTTTGAACTCTATCTAGAAAGTTTGAGGACGTTTTCTCTTAGTTTGTGATCGAACCAAGAAGAATTTCTACCAAGCAGAAATGAAAACATCCAACAAATGGTTTAATGTGAAATTCGGGTCTTAGTAAGCTTAAGACTCTTTTAAATTTGCAAATGAAAATGAAACTCAACTTTCATAAAAGCAAGGTTTGCAACAAGTTCAATGGCTCAGCAAGAAAACAACAGCATACCAATAAGCTAATGTATATGAAGGTTTCTGATATGGAGCAACAAGAAAGTAGTGCAAACACTCATTCATAAAATGCAAATCAGATGAAAAAACACTCAAACACAAAAGTTGCTGAAAGAAACTCACACATAAGACTTTTACAGTCAAGACAAGTTGGGGCAAACACAGAGAATCTGGTAATTTGGCTCCTAAAAAGAGAATTTTTAATTTTTCAAAAATTCACTAGTCCGCAGGTTTCAATGGAGAACAGTGGAGTACTGCACTATTATGAACTAAAAACTGTGGAGGCTACCGCACTGTCTTTAAATAAAAACCGCGAAGGCCACGAAAAATACAGAAAAAAATAAATAAAAATTCAAATTTTATTTTCAGGGATTCTGATAAGTTATCTACCCAACCCAGTTTTTAGACTAATCAAAATCAGAAGACTCTTAAAATTCAAACTGAAAAATAAAAGGGAAAACTAAGTTCTATTCCCCAGTGGAGTCGCCATTTTGTTATGCGGATAAATCCCTCTTGTGGACAAGAGCGATCTCCCTAGTATCCTACAGATAGCTAGAAACAAACATCCATTTGTAAATCGTTTTCTTTAGATCATTTGCAATTCAAAATTATTATAAACAAAGAAAGAGGACATGCCCCTACCTTGAAACTCAACGTTCGGTGCAACCTTTTATCTAGTCGCTCAAAGAGGCTTCTTTAGTAATGAGAACCTGCAATCAAAGACAAACAAAAGAATTAAAAGCACCTGCAACATATAATAATTGAGAACAGCTAATATAACTCAGTGATCAAGGAATCCAAGTATTGAATTATTCAAATAGGCACAAGAATAACTCAATGAGAAAAGGAGATCCATATGTATTATCTTGTATGAAAAGAGTAACTTTACAACCTGTCGCCTTGATGTTGCACAAGTTCCTCCCGGGGTCCTGAACAATTGTTCCTCCTTCAGATTGACAAGTCTTCCTCTCCTTGAACTAGCATGAAGTTATGGACATGAGTGTGTGATAATTCTCATACCAAAAATTACTAGTATAGAGAATATGCTCTCTTGAGAATTTCTTCAGCAATTACCATATACAAGTTACCCTTGAAACTGAAACATGAGATCAATTTATAGGGAAATGGAGGTAGTTTCAGTTCCATGAAGAGGGGAATGGATTCCTCTCATGAAGGGATTTGAGCTCCATATACCAAGGGATAAAATCCATGAGTGAAGGGATAGAGCTCCATGAGTAGAGGGATAAAGCTTGAACTGAGCGCCTCTAGAAGCTTCTAGCTGGGAGAATATTTGTCCGACTGAACTTCTAAAACTTACTTTTTCCTTTATTTGATTGTTTACAGGGGTCCGCAGGTTTTATAAGCAGAACGTGCGGGATGTGCTGCAGGCTATAGAACAAATATCTACGGATCTGCAGGAAAGAGCTAGGAAAAGTGCGGAGTTAGACTTTTAAGGGTTTTAATGAGCTTTTCTCCAATTCCAAGGTGGCTTTAGGAACATTAGGGTTTTTGACCTCTAAGGGAGCACAATACAGGTAGTGATGAACCTATATAGACAGTCAAATGTCATGGTGACAAAATAACGTGTAACAGTATGATTGAAGGACATGATTTGGCCGTCACCATGGTGTGCCATCAAATCAACCCATCTCCTCATTCGAGGCTCTCTCGGTTCAAGGATATCCACTGCTACGTGTTGAGAACGAAGTAGTGGTACTCTCTCAAGGAAAAAAAACACCAAGATTGAGTTATAAGCAAAGTGTTTCAAACGACCCATCCTGCGCTTTTTAAGATGTTCTTTCATATTAATTAAGAGCCACTCACACCAATTGGACACTGCTAGATCCATGAAATCAAGAGCGTATTACATCTGGGCCTTTGTGGCCAAGTATGGAGTTGCACTCTTAACAAAATGAGTGATAATGAATAAAATGGTTTTCAGTGGAAGACCTCTTATGTCCTTAATTTCAATCTTTCCACTACTAGTCTTTTGTTCTCCCTAGATGCAATATTCAGTGACATAGTAGTTAGTGGGTTCACCACCTCCTCTATCGTTGCCTAGTGAAACCTTGGCTCCTCTCCATGATAGCCCAATTAAGAAATAAATATCTTCAACCTCGATGGTGAGAGTGTGGGAGACAATCTGAAAATTTTGTTCATTTACATTCCATGCCCTCACCAAATAATCGAGTTCTAACTGCGCTCTTATTCCTGGGATCATGAAAAACTTTACTAGCTCGTATTCCTAGAGTCCCAATATGGTGTCGACATCATTGGTTGTAATGAGGTCTTGTGCCTCATGCTGTCTCTTTCTCCATTCCAACATTTTGATGGCTCAAAAATTTGTTAATAGCAAGGAGAAAACATGTTAGATAACAAACATTAAAATTTATGAGTTATTTATATGAAAATTTTAAAATTTGTTGTACTTTTCACGACCGTTAAAGTTTCCTTTAGAGGTAGTGTGATTTTGTCACGAATCTGCTCATCGGCCTTTGCGTTGATCTCAGATTGACACAAATACCAATATGCCATGCCTGCAATGGCCCGAGGGTGAATTCTCCTCCTTTTAAGAAGCTAAAAACCAAATATTTCATTGTTAAAATTGAAAATAAAAACTGTAGAAATGAAGATGAGACAAAGGAATCTTACTTGGAAGAAACGATGTCCGAAATCATCCACTGGTTTGCCTGGAATCAACTCCTAAAGATCAAGGGTTAAAAGGGGTTTTTTGGCTCTGCAAATTGGTAAAACTCAAATGGTAAAATAAAAGTAATTTTCATGCATTTATAGGAATACAAATAATTTATTATTATTAATTTTTCCATTTTTTCCTAATTGTCAATAATTAATCATTTTTGTATACATTTTTTTGGGAAAATATGATAATTTTTAATCTAAATGCGCAGATAACAGGTTAAAATAGTGAAATATAATTCTTTGACGTGATTATACTTTCATTGTTTTTTCGAGCTCATTAAAACTATATGAAAAAGGAACCCATCAGAGCTCTCTTTAAGGTCTTTTCAAACCCTCTAAATATCAAAAGATAATCGAGCGAACTTGTTTCTTTAACACTCGAAAAAGTATTTGAAATAAATTTTATCCAATATAAGTTTAACCCTTTTCTCGATTGAGTGAACTAATTACAAAAAATGAACACTTTAATCAACCATGACTAAAAGAGTTCTCCATTGTATTGTTTTACCCTTTTCGGCCTTAGGAGACTAAATTTACAAAAAAGAACATTATGAAGTTTCCTTTTTTATGTATTTTTCAAACTCTCTAAATGTGAAAAAGAAGTTGAGTTATCCCTTCATTAGACTTGTAAAATGTAAACAAAGTAGGACTCATTCATCATAATGAGACTGAATCACTCCTTCTCAGGGTTAGTTAAATATACTCCAAAGGTCTCATCTAAAGGAAAAGCTTATACTTCAAGCATAGGTTATCCTCCTAAAACTTGTGTAAAGATAAAGAGGTACTCACCAACAATGGTGGGGAAATTGGGAAAGAGGTATATAAAATATGTATTTGAAAATGCAACAAGTCACCCTTGAACATGACACTCTGTCACCCTTCATGTTTGGGTTGGGAAATCCACTTGTCTCTCTAATCAATCATGCCTCATTGAAAGTATTAATATTGGTCTCTGGTCCCGTTTTAAGTCAAGTGTTGTGTCATCAATATGTTAAAGTAGAGTTCAATATGAGTTAAACTATATTGCAGTCCTTAAAGCTTTCTATTGCATTGACCATCCCTGAGTTAGTCCTGAATCACTCCTATTTTATTCTACTTAAAATCTTGACACCTGTGTCATGTCATTCATGGAGGATACATCAAGGACCTCCTACTATGGATCACTTCCTATCGGCTTCAACACATTATCTAAGAAGTTGATTTAGAAACCCTTTTAGTACCTTGGAACTTGCATGCCTCAATGGTAGGTATCTTTGCTTTCGACGATAGGTTTACAACATTGATACTGGATCAAATGATTCTATAGGTGTTCGACTTCAAATCACTTATTCACATCCCATAAAATGTTATAGAGTAACTTGAGGACCATTGTCATTATTGGTGGCTCCTTCTGCATCTGTTAAGGATTCTCACTATTGACTAGTATTAGATGGTTTCTGCCATGTTCAACCTCATGACATTTATTCACATGGTTAGATTCGTACTATAGGCCGATAATAGATGAAGGACCCTAGATTTTGTCTGATACATCTAGGTTGCATGGAGTTTTGAGTATTCATGACTATGATATAGATCCATGATGTATGTTTGGTGGTTGTGTTCATACTGATTTTTTTGAGCATGGATCCACGATGTATGTCTAATGGCTATGACTTCTTTTTATTGACATGGATATTTGTATAGTTCCATACTTATGCTTAGAATTACTTGTATTATGAGTATGGGAATGCTTAACTTAGAGATGATTATATGATGATATAACACTGTAATATTTTAATTGTTGAATTACAGGTCTCCAACTAGTTGTTCCTTGATTTGAACCTTCGCATGATAAAGTACTTTAGTCATTATAAGTTTTCTAACTTTGTACTTTAGGGGGAAATCTGTTACACATTAATTTGTCACATCCATGTAAATGATGTCAAATCTGGATCATTCACCATCCGAAAAACTATTGTCATCAATCCTCGAGAAAGATGGAAGAAATACCTCTCCATGAAAGATAAGAATCTTGAATTACATACCTTAAAAATCCTATTTTTGGAGACTGTCACAGGTACCAACATTACAACTTGTGACATCGCACCTTGCATAGCTAACGTCTTGCGATGTCACTGCAACTTGCCTTCATAAAAAGTGGGCTGGTCTTTTTACATGGGTAAAAAATAAAAAGGGTTATGAAGCTTCCATTCTAGAAGCCTCGTGAAGCTATATTTCCAATCGGTGAGGATATGGGCTCGAATTCCTACCATAGTGAATCTCATCCCTACCACAATGGATCCCATCCCCTCCATTGTGGATCTAATTCCTACCTAAGTGGATCTCAAACTTCCATTCTTGGCCTAAAAATACAATGTGCTCAAAGGAAAAGGGGTTGGCTTTTTTACTCTTGAAACTACACTTTCACTCTGTTAAAGTATACATTGAAGGCTTTTGAATGCAAGGTTGGAATTGAGGACTGCTAGGAGAAAGCTATCAACATCAAGACTTTGGTTGTAACTCTATCATTTTCCTTATTAATACAAATTCATATTTCTTTCCCACATTAATTGTTATAGTGATTGTTATGAGTTTCCTTGAATACTTGTATATATTATGTTAAATCATTTATGTAGCACATGCTTTGATAATTTGTATGTTTGTGTCTCTGCATATATTTTGTTGGAGCATCGAGAGCGAGATCAAAAGCTATAACTTACAACAATGAGGACAGACATTTTGAAAAAGGTATGAACCATTCATCCAATCCTACATCTATGATTTAATGGTAATGAATATAGGGAATGTTTCTATGTATTTGATTGTTTTGTTCTATTGTTTGATTTATGAACCTAGGGAGATTGCTCTTATCTGCAAGAGCGATTTGCCCACCAAACATCGAGAAATCCTACCTGCAACAGGGGAGGGACTAAATCATACCACAGGGAAGCTATGCTACAAGAGTTGTAGCTGGATTGAATGCTTGCCATATTCATAAATTCAAGAGGGAATGTTCGCAAGCATATTCATGTGGGGGGCTGGCCACACCACCCTCTCTTAAATGTTTCTTGAGGTAGTGGGGTGGCAGGATTGCCCCCCAACCACCTGGCTGCCCTCGTTTCCCACCCTCATCAAGGAGTCTACTGTTATGTAATCAATTCATGAGTATATAATCATATCAGAAATGTGGGAACCTTTAAATATTTGGAAAAATAAGCCAATTACTTTCCTCTTGGGTGCATTTATAATATTTGATTTAGATCTACACACCTCTGAATAATGGCAAGATAAAAATTCACAATATTTGATTTACATATACCTACCTTAGATTTTAGCAAGATAAAAATTCTTAATATAACTTATTACTCATTCCAATTGCTTAATATTAATTTCCGAAATACTATTAAAAATATAATTATTAATATTTTAAAAAAATAAAAAATAAAAAATTGTTTCGAAACTAAAATAAATTGAGAATTGATTTTTTATAAATAAAAGAATAACAATTAATTATATTTTTTTACAATAAGTTATATTTACATTTAAAATATAAATATATACATTTTTAATATATACATCAATGTATAATTTTTTTAATATATACATTTTTGAAAATTTTATATTATAAAAAAAATAATAAATTTAAAGAATATCAATTTTTTTAATATATAATACAATTTTAAAATTTATATTATAAAACAATTTAATTCATCTCGTCATTTGACAAAATCATAATTAAAATAAACCTAATTTTATCATAACATATATATAATAATTAAATTACTTAATCTCAACTTCAATTTTAAAATTAGAAATCTATTTTACCAAAAATAAATAAAAATTAAGAATTTGGCTTCTATGATCCATAAAATGTATATATAATCTTTCGGTGATAATCATATATGAGCATATTTTGTCGACTTGTTTCGAACCAGCCAATGTGGTTCATCATTAAGACAAGATGAGAAATCGATCTAGGAATCAATGTAAATAGATAAATCCGATCTAGGAACCAGTTTAAATAGATAAAGAAATGCTCAAACTAGCCATTGTAAATAAGAGCTAGTTTGACTAGAAAGGGAAATTAAGAAATTTAATTATTTTTATTTAAAAATGAATTAATTATTAGTTATATATTATATAATTTTAATATATTTTTATGATATATATTTTCTAATTTAATAAAAAAAATTATTTTTTTTATTTTTTTTGTAAATAAGATGGAGCTATTCACATTCATATAAAACAGAGAATTACATCGATGCCAGTATCAGGTAAAATTACAGACTATTGTCTTGTTGCAGTCATTACATTTGTCACTTTGGACATTGTTTTCACCATCTGGGAAAGGAGTTACAGGGAGAGATGCAGAGGGGAGTGAACAATGATTAAAACATAGATAGTTAAGTGGAGAAAAAAGGCCTTTTGGCCTCGCTGAAGAAGAAAAACTGAGCATTTGGAGATTGCAGTCGCAGAAGCTGGAAAACTAGAAGCCTGGGGAGCATAGTTGGGCTGCTTCGTCCATTAGGAAGTCGTTTACACTAATTGGATGTTCAAGAGTTCTGGCATCTTTGGAGCCATAATGTTGCTTCCCGCTGGAGGAGGGTCCAGCTCCATTGGGGCTGACCTGCACCGAGAAATATTGGGGGGTGGTGGGCTGAAGGATCAACGCCTTCAGCTTTGGTGACAGGATTGAGATGGCGAGTTGCAATCTGGCGTTTGAGAAGAGCGTAGTGCGGAGAGCTTTTTTCAATGAACCGACGATGGTGCACTTTGCCGGTGTACATTACAATTTTTTGGGTGAGGGAGTCTATTTTACGTTCCAGAATGTTGTTATGGTCTTGCTGCTCTTAAAGCGGCATGACCAACATGGTCTTGGTTTGCCAATGGAGATCGATGGCACGACTGTAAAGTTTTCCCTGGCTCTGGTGAGGACAGGGTCTGAAATCCATCTAAAGGCATCCTCTACAGCTTTTGTCGAAGTTCTTCTGCGAATTGTCTGGGCTTTATCTTCAATTTCCTCTATCTGAGCCTTCACATCCTGACTAGTGGCTGCTACAAAGTCCAACGTTGTGTTTTTGGCAGTAGTTTCCACGTACATTATAGGGGGCTGAGAGGGGGGTAGCCCAGCGGGCACCATAGCCACGCCCACCATGGGCGGGGAGGGGGGAATTGGCTCTGCGGAGAGCCATGGGAGAAATGCAAATCAAAGGGGACTGGGCAGGAGCCGCAGGCTGCAATGGGAGGCCTGGGTGGTCCGGCGTAGGGAGAGAAATGGATGAGTGGGCGAGCAAGGCAGTCAGAAATGAGGTCGCAAAAGCCTGAAAATGGAAGGAAATATAATAGAGCAGGGTGAGGTTAATATAAGCTGCAGGGAGGAGTGCACGATAGGAGATGCGGTGGGAGAATGGGACACTTGGGCTGGAGATCATCTGTGGGAAATTAATAGTACAGTTGGGGCTGTCAATTGGACGTCTAACAGGGACAAAGCCGTGGGCTCGATCATACTGAGGGAGAGTAGTGAGGGTGCGGGAGGTCTGGGTCATGAATGTCGTGGGGGAGGAGCGAAGATGCCAAGGGGATGGGTTGTCCTTCTGCCGACGAATCAATGTCCCTGATGCGACGACATTCTTTTCTGACGTCTGGTAGATCTAAGGCGACCCACGAATTGGACAGGAGACAGGTATTTTCGTTGACACCTACGTTTTCCAATAGGTCAGCTAGTTGGTTGGCCTTGCGCCTGATCGCGTGGAAGTGACACCTTTGGGCTTGTCTATGTGGAATTTGATTTTCTGAATAATTTTGTTTAGTCTCTAGTTTTCTGAAACTTGGTTGATGTTTCTGCCCTAATGGATCTTTTTGCAGTCTTGGGTAGCGACCATGGATTCCCCCTCGACGAATAAAGGCTAGAATTTATGATCCATGGCAATGGCGAGACCATGAGCCATGCCCTGAAGCTCAGCCACATGGTTGGTAGTGTGTCCTAGATTTCCATAATATATCCAAAGAATTTGGCCTGCGTGAACTCTAAAGACGCCACCAAAACCTACGTTGCCCGAGTTATCCTTTGATGCCCCATCATAATTTAGATTGATGTAGTTGGGTTTAGAAGGCATCCACTTGGGGTTAGACGATGTGGCTAGTGGAGATTTGTGATGCATTGGAGAGTTGTGGAGGGATAGGTATAGAAGCGATAGGATGCGAAGATCCTCTCATTGGGAAGCAGTTCCTTAAACTGTGTGATGGAAGCAGATTCCCCGAGAGTCTGTTTTATGAAATGAATTATCTGTTCTTCCTTTTTTTTTCCTGATTTTTGAAGATTCTAGCATTTCTTTCCTTCCAAATGGCCCAACAAGTAATTCTTGGCAAAAGGTTCCATGCCAGATTGATGAGAGGTTGATTGGAGAAGGAGGTGCGCTAGTGATCCAAGGAATTGAGAATGGAGGAGGGGTCCCTATCCGAGGAGTTAAAGATAAGGAAGATCCAATTCCAGATGTTGGAGGTAAAGTGGCATTCATTTAACAGATGATTTGAAGTTTCACCATTCCTTTTGCAGAGCATACAGGTGGAAGGGTCGATGAAGCCTTTCTTGATTAAATTCTCTCGGGTTACAATTTTTTTATGCCTTACTAGCCGAATAAAGAGTGAGATTTTGGGCCAGTGTTTGCGGTTCCAGAGAGTGCGCCATTTGCTTTCAGTGGGGGTGGGGGTGGGGTGGGTTAAGTAGCCATAAGCCTCTTTTATGTTGAAGTGACCAGCACCATTAGAGCCCCATATTAGCTTGTTGTGCTCCTCTTCCATTTGAATTTTCCTTTTTCCTAGCTCTTCAACTAGATTTCTCCATTCCTGAGGGTGATTTCGTTGAACCCATTCTGGGGCCTCTTGCCATTCCCTCCGTCGAGTGTTTTCATCATTTTTCCAGAAATCTTTGACGAGCCTTTTATTTTGGCTGTCCATATGAATTTTGATTTGTTGGATTTGGTCTTGATTGAGATGAGGGCTTTGCTCCCAAGCGTCATCCCAAAACAATGTTGTAACTCAATTTCTTATTTCCCAAAAGCAATGTTTTTGAATTGTTGCTTTATTCCCCCATGCCTGGTTCCAAACCGCAGAGCCCTTGATGTTGCCACAGAGCCTGATGAGAGTCTCTGGGTGGTGAGATGAGGCATATTTTGCATTCCAGAGCGCTACCCAAGAGGTTTGATGGCAGGTGATCCACCTCCACCAGGTTTTGGCACCCAGTACTTTGCCCAACAAATCGAGGTCTCTGAGGCCAAGCCCTCCTTTTTTGGGTCTACAAATTTTTTCCCAGGCAACAAGGGCGAGCCCATTTTCCTTTGCTTTCTTTGCCTTTCCATAAGAAATCTCTTTATCGGTCTATGTGGTTGAAACAGATTCAGAGTCAAATGGCAGAATACTGTATTATGATGGTTTCAGAACTGAGTCGACCAGACGAATCAAAGTCAGATCAGAGAGATTCTAGATTCAAAGATCTAAAAGTTTAGTTGTAATATTTGTATTTATTTATTATATTTATTTATTTATTTTTTATTATATATATATATATATATATATATATATATATATATGAGAGAGAGACATATAAGTATATACATACATTTTGTGCTGTCATTAAGAGATTCCCAATTAGCCTTAGCAAGAGGTCTATCAGCTAAGGGAACTCTAAGGTACTTGGAGGGGAAGGAATTGAGCTGGAAACCCAAAGTTCTTGCTATGTTGAGTTGAATGGGTTGGGAGGTATTTAGAAAGAAGATTTTAGTTTTGGCTATGTTAATGGAAGTGCCAAAGGCTTGGGAAAAATCACCAAGAATGTTATGAAAGGCAAGGGCTTCTTTGACAATAGGGGAGCCATAAGCAGAGTGTCATCCACAAATTGTTGGTGAGTGGAAGGGGGAGTGGAGGGGTAAAGTTTTATTCCAGAGATACTACCATTTGAGGAGGCAACCAATATGGAGCGATTGAGACCTTCTCTAATGATGACAAAGAGGAAAGGTGAGAAGGGATCACCTTTCCTGATTCCTTGGGATGGGTTGAGGATGGAGGAGGGGGAGCCATTAAGAAGAATGGAGAAGAAGGCTCCTGAAACCATGGCCATAATCCATTTTTTGCAGTCCTTGTTAAAACCGAAAGCTTCCAACACGTTTCTGATATAATTCCAGTTGATTTTATCGAAGGCTTTGGACATGTCCAACTGGATGAGCATGCCTGGTTTCTTCTGCTCCTTGAGAGAATGGATGACTTCCTGTGAGAGGATAATGCTGTCCAAAATTTTTCTGCCTTCCACATAGCCTGTTTGCTGGGGGGAGATGAGGAGGGGCAGGATGTTTTGATGCGATTGGCCAAAACCTCAGAGATGATTTTGTAAATTACATTACATAGGGCAATGGGCCTGAATTGGTCATGGGAGTCAATATTTTCAGATTTGGGGATGAGGGTGAGGAAGGTAGCATTGAGGGCTTTTAGGACTGACTTTTGGATGCAGGATTCTTCCACCAGATCACGGACCTCCATTTTAAGTAGTGGCCAACAAGCTTTGAAGAAATCAATGGTGAAACCGTCCGGTCCTGGGGCTTTGCCATTGGGCATGTTTTGGACTGCTTCTTCAACTTCGTTCATAGAAAATTTCCTTATAAGCATTTGGTTGTGCTCCTTAGTTAAGATTGTGGGGATGTTTCTGGTGATTTTGTCTATAGCTCCCCCGTTAGCATTGTTAGGTTCAGTGAGGATGTCTCCAAAATATTAGTTGAGTTCCTCTTCTGTTTCTCTGTGAGTGCTGAGGATGTGGCCTTGTTGATTTTTGAGGCTCAATATTATGTTGTGTTTCCTATGTTGGATCATAGAACGATGGAAGAATGTTGTGTTATTTTCTCCATCTTTGAGCCAGCTAACCCTGGATTTCTGGCAGGTCTCCTCTTGAGCAGCCCTTTCCTCCCAGATTTTTTGTAGCTTTAATTGCTCTTGCTTTCTTTGTTCAGTCATTCCATTGTTGATGATGTTCTTTTGTAGGGCTTCCATTTTGAGTTCTATCAATTTCTTTTCTGCTATGATGTCTCTGAAAGTGTTCATATTCCAGAGTCTGAGTTCAGATTTGATAAATTTCAATTTTTGTTGGAAGTTGTACATTTTGTTGCCTTGGGTGGGTTGGGGGGTGGACCACCATTCTTTCATTTTGTCCATGAATTTAGGATGATTGATCCAAAATGCTTCAAACCTAAAGGGCTTATTTTTGGGACCTTCTGATAACTAGATTTTTAGAACAATGGGCTAGTGATGTGATCCCACCTGGGGGGCGATGTTGGCTTCCGTTTCCAAGGAGCTGAGGTACAGGTCCTCAGAGAGAGGAATCTGTCTAGCCTAGAGGTTATCTGTCTATCCCCACCTCTTCTGTTGTTCCAAGTAAAAGAGCTGTTTTTGGTGGGGATGTCGATGAGTTGGAGAGCATCAATAAGGTCCTGGAAGGCAGTTGAATCTTTATCCAATTTTCTGACTCCGTATCTATTTTCCCCAAGATTGACTATTATATTAAAGTTACCTGCTATGATGTTGAGGGGATGGTTGAAAGAGCCAAGGTTCTTTTTTAAGCTGATTAACCAGGCAAGTATTTCGGTAACAGAGTGAGGAGCATAAACATTGGTGATACAAATCTTGTCCGTGGTGCTAGTGATTTGAAGAATTGTGGTGAGGGCGTATTTGGAAGCCACAGATTCATATAGGTGAAAGCGGGAGTCCTTCCAAAAGGTGGAAAGACCACCAGCAGTGCCCGAGGCCGAGATGGCTACACGGTTGTATTGGTTTTTGAAGCAAGATTGTTGTAGTACTTCCATTGAGTTTAGATCACTTTTGGTTTCTTGAAGCAGGACAATGTCCAATTTATTAGAGGCTATTCTAGATTTTAGAATTCTTTTCTTACTAGGACTGTTCAGTCCTTTAATATTCCAAGATGTACAAATCATTGAAATTTTTTGGAGTGTAGAGTGATTTCTCTTACCTTTCCTTCATTGATGAGGCGAGCTCCTAATTCCTGGAGGAGTTGGCTGGTGGACTTTCGGCCTCTCTTCTTGTTCTGCCCTTTTGGAAAGTTTTTCCCCGCATTTAAGTTTACCATTATTCTGCTTTCTGTGCCTTTTCCCTTGTTTTGGTGTTCTTTGTTCTGGTGCATTCCTTCCTGTAGCAAGTAAGCCTCTTCAATTTTTTGGATGTGCTCTCTGGGAATGGCTTCTATTCCATTTTTGTTCCATTCTTTTGCTATTTTCTGTAGATCCATTCCCTTTAGGACTTGTTCAATCTCGATTTCCTCCGGGGTGGGTACTTCCTGTATGTTCTCCATATCAGTATCCTCTTGGTATTGAGTGCTCTCTTGTGTGAATTTCTTTTGAGCTTCCATTTCCCTACTATTGTTTTCCGTTGAGTTTTCCTGCTGCATGTTTGCTTCTTTCCTTGTGCTTTGTTGTATTGTCTCCTCTTGAAGTGTGTTTAGAGCTTCAAACTTATTTTGTTGGGAGAACATGGGAGGGTCTTTCTTTGTGTATACTCTTTTGTTCTACTTGTGTTTGTTTCCTGCCTTGGTGTATCCTTGGTCATATTTTTTCCCGGCTTCATCTTCTTTTGCTGGAGCCTTGTTTTGGTGACAGTCTCGAAAGAGATGTCCATGTTCATGGCATTTCCCACATCTGAAAGGAATATGCTCATAATCGATGTTTTGAGACCAGATGTCATCCTTGTAGTTTAGTCTTATTGCTTCTGGTAGGGCGCCTGAGACATTTAGGTAGCCACATATACTGGCATAGGAGATGTAGTGTCCATTCTTGGTGCCCTCTGACATTTTTATGTAGTCTCCTAGCTCATCTCCTATGGTCTTAAAGACTGACGGTGCCCAGTAGTCTATAGGTAAAGAGTAGAGCCGAATCCAAAATGGAACCCTGGTGAAGTCTTCTTTGTCCGGGGTGAATTTCTCCTTCCAGAATCTCATGTACAATCCTGTCGAGTTGAAGAAGTAAGGACCCCCTTCAAATATTCTGTCCCGATCCTCCAAGAGGGCAAAGACAACCGTGAAGAAGCCCTTGGACCGGAGCTGTAGGTCAATCTCTCCTTTTGGGTTCCATTTGGCGTGAATCCACCCCTTTAGTGCTCGTTCCGTGGGCCAAATGCCCATAAATTTGCAGATAATCGCATGTTCCTACATGTACTCCCTGTAGACTGCGACATCTGGGTCCTGTATAATAATTTTCGGAGTTTTCCTTGCTTTTTGGTTGCATGTGTTTTGCTTTTTTGTTTCTTCTTTTGAGTCTGTCTTCTTTTGATTCTTCTACAGTCTCATCCGAGGGAAGAGGGGCCTGGTTATTCTTTGTGGTTGTTGTTGCTGAGGTATCCATTGCCTCCTTTCCACGATTTTGCAGAGGAGCTGCAAAAGTCAAATCGGGGTTTGGGCGAGCGAATGTCGAGTTGGAGGTAAGGCGGGTGAAGAAAGATATATTGCTTTTGGAGGTGTTTCCTGCAGTGAGATCTCGATAGGATGGAGCCAGCGGGCCTCCATCCCGCTCCATTGAAGAAACCCAGGGTGAGCTCATGTAGGGCCTGCGGCTGTAGGGGTCGCGACCTCTAAGCAAAGCTGTGCGCAGTGACAAGGAGGGTCAAAGCGGTAGGCTAGGTCAGAGCGGCAACGATCAGAAAAATTGTTTTCAAAATAACGATTTAATTTAATAATATAAGTTTAATATATATACTAAATCCTAATTTAATTTGTTAATTAAAAGAATAATACTATATTCAATACTATATAAGCATGATTATTGAATATAGTATTATTCTTTTAATTAACAAATTAAATTAGGATTTAGTATATATATTAAAATTATATTATTAAATTAGAAAATATATATCATAAAAATATATTAAAATTATAAAATATATAACTAATAATTAATTCATTTTTAAATTAAAATAATTATTTTTCTTAATTTCTCTTTCCAGTCAAACTAGCCATTATTTACAACGGCTAGTTGGAGCGTCTCTTCATCTATTTAAACTGGTTCCTAGATCGGATTTCTCATATTGTCGTGATGATGAACCGCCCACATTTATCTATTTAAATTGGTTCCTAGATCGGATTTCTCATATTGTCGCGATGATGAACCACCTATAGTGGCTGGGACAACTAGTTCCTAGATCGGATTTCTCATATTGTCATGATGATGAACCACCCACATTTATCTATTTAAACTGGTTCCTAGATCAAATTTCTCATATTGTCTTGATGATGAACCACCCACATTGGCTTATTTGAAAGACGTCGACAAAATATACTCATATGTAATTATCAATGAAATTTTTTATATACAAATAATAAAATTCATAACCTATTTCACCAAAATAAATAAATTAGTAACCTATTTTACCAAATAAAAAAATAAAAATTCTTAACCTATTTTACATTTCAATTCTTATATTCGTTATATAAGTAAATTTAATATTAAAAAATATCCATAATCTTCATAATAAATTCTAAAATTAAATTTTAATTCGGTGGTTTACTGTAAGTTCCTCTTATCTAACCACGGGAATCGACAACGACATGTAATTGATTCATTCCGACAGCAATAAAAGAATTGGGCCGTTTCTGTTACAAAAGCTAATCATATTTATGAGTATGGAAGCAACCACTGGTACTTTATATATAAAAAAAAAAGCACCCTTGACTTTAGTTTTGAGGCTTGCTTTCAATTTTTCATTGCAATGTCCGCCATTACCAGAAAGAAAAGCCACTTAAATTTTGTTTGTTGGCTGATCTATGGCGGCCATTTCTCTGTTCAAGAATTTGGTCCAGTATTATTATCAGACTCCATGGGCGACTTTTGTCAGCAATTCTCTAAATCTGTGAAATTTCCAGATGTTTCAATTTAAAAATGTGAGTACTTAATCTTTTGCATGCTTGTCAATATGTTTTTGCATACATCCCATATCTATAAGAACTTCTGGGTTTTTTTAAAATTTAGTATTTTTGCATCGATTACCATGTCTACACATTGCTTGGACTGAAATGAACATTCAGATTTTACATTGTGGTTTAATTCATGTATAACTGAACTCAAGGAAAAAAATGCCCTAATAACATAGCCACCAATGAAATTGAATCAGAGCCGATGGCCAGACACTCGCTATGACGAAATGGAGTGGGCTATGCCAGACATGGGATTTTATTGGTGGGTAAAGGAAATAAAACAATATGGTTTATTATTGAGTCAATATATCTTATGTCATACATAGGTTCAATCAACACATCAAAACCGCAGTTGAAAATTCAAGTGCTTGATTTCATGAGACTTAGGTTGCAACTCAAAGTTATAATGATGGCAAATTATTGCATTTGGCTTGCTTGTTTAATATTTTCTAAACAATCAGTCATAGCGGTAGGGGAGGTCCGCCAACTTCAGGAGGTGCAGTTGGAGTTAGGTGGCAGTGTTGGGTGACTTTGGTGGAACTGTTATCCCATTTATGGGATCTTGATTGAAGGAGTCTGACCCTTTTTGGGCAGTTGACTTTTTCATGGCTGGCTGAGTCTATGAAGGTGGACAGTTGGTAATTCTCCTTATGCAACAATGAAGCATCATTTACAAAGAAAAGGAAAATAAATCAGGCAGATCTATGATTGGCTGTATGATGGAGTAAAAAGTTGCATAACACCTTGTGTGTGCTCCAGTGCTAGTTGATCTTCCTTTGACAGGCTCTATCAGATTCTATCTGTTACAAATTTGTGTTTCTCCAATGCATAATGGTTTTGCTTTTGCTTTTAAGCTGTTTAAGCTTAAGGCTCCCACATAATTCCATGCTTATTAAGCTATTAAGCACCCAGATTTTCTCTCTAACTTGTGAGTTCTGCATCGGGTGCTTATAAATTGATGATAATCATTATCTATCTACTTATAATTTTGCTCACAGCAGTTCCTGTGACCTTGGGCATGCTCTAAATCACCCTCCGCAAAAGTATCCAATGAAGTTGCTTGAAGTAGGGTGGTATCTGTACGGGCTTATTAGTTGAGCTATGGGACCCTTTTTTCATGTGTATTGTAAATTAACTGAATCAATGCACTCGAGCTATTCACTTGCACCAGAGCAAAAACTTACAAGATACTACATAGGTTTCAATTGCATTCTTAGACCGCACAAGACGGGGAAGCAGGGTCTGTAGTGCATTATAGCTGATCTTTCTGCAATTTACTTTTCCTCTGTGGAGCACCAATTTTGGCAATTTGTAAACTGTGTTTTGCATTTCCATGGGTGTTGCAGTTCTTATCAATGTTATCTTCAAACAGGGAAGGTTTTTCAATTATACCATTTGGCATTGATTTCCACCCACTGCGGATTTTGACAGGAATTAGTGTTAGAAGAGTTTGAGAGAGGTGGCAGAGACCAATAGTTCATATATAAACTGCAGACACATAAATGTCTGAATGAAGTTGATGGTTTATCAAAATTAAAACTAACATACAACTCAGCATGAGAACAGAATATTTACAACTGAATTGAAAGGAGGGATGGATGTTCCTGAAGATGGTTGTCGATATCTTTGCATAAATGATGCTACTGTTGAAATTTAACGAAATTGATGTTGAAACTCGAATGGTGTTCAATTTTACCATCATTTCAGACCATCCATTAATTTGTATTGGGTGCAGAACTTTGTGTGCTTGCATACAGTTTAGTTGCAGATTAAATTCAAAGAACCTGATGAAAAGAATTGAAAGATTGACATCAAGATAAATAAAAGATTAAGTTCAGTTTATCATGAATTAAAATTTAAAGTTTAAACCTAGCTTAGCATATTCCCTGCCTGAATATAAGATCGAGAAAAATAAGGCATGTACAGAGGTAGCTAGTATTGCCACCTAATGAATGACTGCTTCTATTATTGGTAGTGGATGGTATTTGATGGAAGCATTGAAGGGTACCAAAAGTAAAGGCATCTATTTCGCTAATGCCCTTGGTTGAACTGCTGACTATGATTTTTTTAAAAATTATTACACACACCCATACATGTATACATTTTTATAGGCAGAAATTGTCGGCGTCGAACTCAAAATTATGTGCCCAGCTGAGGCAAAGCAGGAAAACAAGCTATCAACCTCAAAGATATAATAGGTATGCATGTTATGAGCTTTGAATAAGGTGTGACTGTAGTGATTGTGCCTGAAGGGTTTTTAGGGCCATATAGGGTCTAGTGGTAAGCTGACCTTATGAGTCAGGTCGAGGAAACAACCGGGATTCCTGTGCAAAATTGATTTATTGGCACTGAGAGTGCTTGTCCCTCACATGTGTAAAGCTAATGGTGCTAGTACCTATACAAGTACAACAATAAATAGAGATAACAGAGAAGCAGTGTGCTGCATATTACAGCTGGATAGTATGAGAGCTTGGGAATTTGAGTTCTTCTTTTGTGCTTTATGGAGTATTCTCTAAACCTCATTACCGCCTACAATGGCTTTAAGGCCACCTATTTTATATAGATTGGATTACATGGTGGTTACAAAATTACAATAATGGCCCAGACAAAGCAATTAGGTTTCCTTATATTCACTCAATTCTGTTTGCTGGTTTTATTTCAGCTACTTTCTCACTGGGTTGCATTGTAGGTGTTGCTTCCTTTGTGTTGTTGTTGAGCATTGGTTCTTTGTCAGTGTGTTGTGATTCTTTTTTCCCTGCAAAGTGGAGTTGCGGGTCTAGGATCTCCACAATGATAGGTTATGGGTTCGCAGGCCTCACAACAGTGTCTTGAGGACCTTTTCTTGGACAGCCTGTTGGTGGGTACAAGATTACACAAGCCTATTGTTGCGCACAGGATTGTAGGTCTTCATTTGCATGTGGGATTGTACAGCTTGTTGTTGTGCACCTGTCTATTATGTGCTTCTGTGTTGCTTCATTTTTTCAATTTGAAGATCTGGGGCATTAGCTTTGTGGCTTGAATAGGTGCCTCCTAGGATTGTAATAGTTTCCCTTGCTTCAAAGTGCTGTTCATAACTTCATAAAACTTCATCTTTGCCTATTTTAGAGTATACCGGCTTGGCTGATATCAATGTTGTCTTGCTTTGGCCATTGAAATAATGGTATTGTTGCTAAACGGTTGTGCTTTGTATGAGTGGCCACAATTTGCTCAGAGTAAAGTGGTGCAGTATACCTTGGATCCAGATCAACTTCTTGTTCTGGAAAGTTACTTGGTTGGTGCAGTAGAGGTGAAATGTAAGGCTTGAAAAATTTAGCATTGAAAACTAGATGAATGCTGGGATATGAAGGAATGCATAGTATGAATGAATTGTTTCCTATAAGGGATGATATATGGACCAGATTTTAGTGTGGGCCTAGGAATCTCTCCTATTGTATGCACAGCCACACTTGATCACAAACCTTGAATCTGTAAGGAACCAATGTTGATTATGGTGCTGCTTGTACTTCTTTTTGGCTTTATTAATGATTTTCACAACCCGTTAATGAACTCTATGTTTGTTTATTGAACTTTTCCTTCTTGTCTTGCCCCCTGAGTTCTTGCAGCATTGATCAAGTTTTCAGAACAATGTTGGCAATTCCAATAGAAATAGTAGTCAGAAGCCATGGTCGATTTTAAAAGGATTGTGTTTGTTGGAGTTGTGTACTGTCTGATTGTAGATATGTTGGATAAATGGCATGCTCTTGTTCCATGTGCAAGGGTGGCAATGATTATGCATCCATTGAAGTTGTACCAGAGGTTGATTCATAATTCCATTTGCCTATTGTTTTTGGTTGAAACATAGTGGAATATCAAGGTTCAGTGTCCAACATAGTCTAAAGGGACTTAAATATTGATGAGGAACTTGGAGTCCTGATTACAAATGGTGGACTTTGGGACATTGAAATGTGTCTATTTTGTGTAAAGAAGAGTTCAGCAACCTCTTAAGCAGTGAGTGCCTCCTTCCAAGGTGTGAGGAGTGTAATTTTTAAAAATGTGCTGACAACCATAAATATGCTATCATGTTGATGCTTGTTCATTGGTAGTCCATGTGAAAATTCCGAAAACCGGAATCCTATTGCAGCAACTGGAAATTATTCCAAAACCCAAAACACGATTTTTCATGTATTCTTGCCTCTCCACAAAATTTCATGGCTAGAACACATCTGATGCTACAAAAACTAACACTCCCTCTTAGCGAGGAATGTGTTCTAGTGTTGCACTTGCTGCCACAACACCCTGTCTCTGCATCATCTCCTGTCACATTGCTGATATCTGGCTGCTGCTGCCCACCAACCACTGTGCAACTCTGATATGCGCTGCATCTGTGCTATTGCTAACCCTGCTGAACTGCTACCAACACTGCATCTGCACTGCAACCCCCTCTCATTTGCTGTTGCTGCAGCCTGCAACTGCAATATTTTCAACATAAAAACATCCAAAATACTGAACCAACTGTGTTCAATGTGATGCATCTGTTCCCTGAGTCTTGACCGCTACTAGCATATGCATTGTCACTGAGGAATCTACGATGCCGCTGACTCCGCACTGTGCCATCTGCACCGTTTCCAACTCTGCACTGCACTTCCCAGCATCTGACTGCTACTAGTCTCCGCAACTGTAAATCTGGCATTTGACTGCACCTACTGCCACTGGTTCATCCTGCTACTGAATATTGTGGGCCTCCGTAGCCAGGTACTGATCCAAGAGGTGGACTCCTCAAGGATCCTTCCCACTTATAACACTCTGGGGCTACAACACCAAGTCACCCCACCTCACTCCTGGAGGTATATCGACGAACATCCCGAAGTCTTCCTCCATCCTGGAGGAAAGCCTATCGATCTCTGCTGATGCACCCTGCTGGTCCTGCTTCCCCTCCTTGTCCTTCCTAAGAGGACACTGGTTACTGTAGTGGCCTAGCTCACCACCCCTGAAGCATTTGACCTTCGACAGGTCCTTCTTCTTCTTCCTCAGTTCCCCCTGTCCTTGACTGGAACCCTTAGATGCAAGGGCCACATTCTCCTTCTCCTTCACCATCTTCGACCTGCTATTGCTGCCACTGATGGAGCTCTTTAGAAGAGCTTGCCTCATCTCCTCTTGCTGCAAGTTAGCCCACATCCTGTCCAATCCAGGTAGCGTGTCTCTGCCCAATATAATTTGGACGAAGACCTACCAATCCTCGGAGACGATATTGAGCGCCAACCACACTAGCTCCGAAGCTTGAGGCGTTGCCCCAACAACCGACAAATGATCCCCGACTTCTTGAATCCTGGTGAGGAAGGGGTCTATGCCTTCCCCTTTCTGCATCCAGATGCATCTCAACTTTTCCTCGAGGTACATCTTCTGCTGCTCGAAAGTACCCTGATACAAAGTGGCGGCAACATCCCACATCTGCTTGGAAGTACCCTTGCCAACTATATGCGAGACTACATGATCCCGAACTCCATCTAGGATCAACTGCTTCACCCGTGCCATCTCCTTTCTGTACTCCTTCAGCTGATCTACATCCGTGGGAACCGCCACCACATTATCGATATATGCCTTCAGCCCAAATTCATCTAGAAGGAAGGAAATTCTTGCCTTCCAGATGACATAGTTGGAAGCACCATCCAACCTGTCCTGATCTCTCACCTTGCAGTGGCCATCTCTGATAAATGTCGAAAAATCCCTCTTCCCTTGTGCTTGGCTGCTGCTCGGCTACTCGCACTCCCTCCTGGAATGCGTGGCTCTGCTAGCTACTACTGTCGATCTGCAATTGGAAATTTAAACTTCCAAGACTAGAAGTTCCCTAAGAGAAATTTTCCCTCAGTGTGTGCTCTTCTTCCACCTGACACAGGTTCTGCTCCAGCAAACTGCTGCAGAAACCCGCTGCGTCCAGCTAGAGATCTGCCCAATGAAAAATACTGAGCTGCTCCCTCTGCCTCTGGACTTTCTCAATTCGGAGAGATTGATTTGTTTTGCTCCTCACTCAGAAATATCGAATCTCCTCAAGTAACTCCGCCTCTTGGCAAAGTGATTGCATTGCCCCTCGGAATTTTGATCTGCTTCCCACACTGAACAACGAAATTCCTTCCTTTTGCTTCTGAGCTCTCCGACTGATCAACTGTTCTCTGATACCATGTGAAAATTCCGAAAACCGGAATCCTGTTGCAGCGACTGGAAATTATTCTCCTAATTGTTAATTTTATTTAACAATTTATTTGCTGTGTTCTACGACAAATACTGAATAAATCACATTGCAATCTACACAAATAAAACAGCGGAAGAATAAACGTTGGAAGAAATTCTAGCACACACACATAAAATGAACACAATTATTTTTGGACAAAATTCCCCGGAAAAACCCAACTTGGGAAAACCGGTGCAGCAGATGAGTGTTTTATTTTATTATGCATCAGTGAAATTTGAGTACATCTATGGATGGCCAACTGGCAATCCAAACAACAAGAAAATCTGGGCCAAATATTGAAGGGAAAATTACCCCTCCCACGAGCAATTTATGGCATGGCTTGCCTACCAAAACTCGGCCTCTTGGAGCTTTGCGTCTGCCTCTGCGCTGCTCTACGTAGCTGGCTGGACGACTTGCCTCAGACTGGGCTCTGATGAAGTCGTTCTGCCTTTGGATGCTGAGGAAATTGTCTCTCCGACCCTCTGGGACTTCTTCCCAGCCTCTGGAACTAAGAATGATTTTTCCTTTCTCCAAATCGAACTGTCTGTCCGAAGCAATTGCGCTGTCCCTCAGTGCTGCCTCTCTGGGATAACTCGACCCTCTTGCTGCTGCCTTTACGGATTTGGAAATATTTCCTCCGGATCACTGTCCCTGCCCCTCACACTGCTTCGAGTTTGTTGACCACTCTATGTCAATGACCCCATGGCAGTACACCCTTTTTTTCGGAAAATGGATCTATCATGTTCGAGTGTTCATGTCATTCAAATTTCATCATTCAGTCGACAGTTTTGTAAAATATGTAAACTCATTCTGCATGTTTATAATCTAAATGATCTTAGTAAGACCATCATGTATGTAACAACCTAGGTAAGCCTAGTATTTTGGTGACGATTTTTATCCTAGGAGGTTTTTCGTCTCACCGATTCATCTGTGTCTCTAGACACAAATGATCGACAGAGTTTTACCCCTCCAGACTTGCCCCAAAGCTAGGGTGGATTTTGTCGTCAAGATACTAAGTGAGTCCTAGTTTTTTTATCGAGTCTTTGTAAAAGTAATCTGGGAATGATTCTAGCTAATTGACTAGATCATTTTATTACAGGTTGTTGGGTCTACTAGGTCATATTTTTGAGTCGTAGAATTAGGTAGATTATTGAGGGTCTGTTACGAATGGGTGTTCCCCCTCATGGGTTTAATGTATTTTATGTAAAGAGGGTTGGAAAAAGAATTAATCCTCTCATGAGTCAATTAATTAAATTTTTTGGCCAAATTAAATTAAAAATCCTAAGCCATAAATTTAATTAATTTTATGTCCTAGGTAAATTTAAATTCTTCAAAGGAAAAATTCGTCAGTCTCTAAAAAATAAATTTTTAAAAGGTCCCGGGCTAAGGGAATATTGAAAATTTTGAGAAATTTTGGACCCTTGGGCATTGATAGTTAAGTCAAAGTCAAATTTTTGAGGTAATTAACTCAAAATTATTATTTTTGAGTTAATTAAAAGGGAATTAATTGAAAAATTCGAAATTCCTCAAAAATAATAATTTCGACGGATGAGATTAAAAGATAATCAAATCCTTTTCGACAGTCGAGATTACTTTGATGGAGATCAAACGAACTAGCTGTTGGAGATTTTACCTATAAATTAGTGGTCATTGTTAGTTTTTTTTTTCATCCGATCTTTTGATCATGTATTAGTTCTTGAAGCTCTCCTGTACTACTTTTCTGGAATAATACGAACGAAGTCTTTGGTGTTTTACTTGATGGTGTTGTTCCTCTTCGACATTTTATGGTAAACTTGTTCTTTATATTCTGTCGGTAATTATTTTAATGAATTGTTGATTAATAGTTCTTGTAAAGTAATCTATTGCACATGTATCTTGATTAGGTTACTGGATTTAGGGTAAGAATTTTGATTGGATTGAATTAGCAAGTATCTCTAATTCTTGAAAATTTTATTTTTATCTTAGTTCTCTAATAATTTAATAGTTTAACTTAAGTGTGCATAAAGCTCTCGGATTTAGAATTGGGCGTTTGGGGAAGTCCTCGGCTGGACCAATTGACTCCCAAGGAAATAATATCTGAAGAGTCCTCCGGATCTAATTCTCCAAGCTTATCTTAAGTTCTCTTTTTGCAGGGTTTTTCTAGTGCTTGTGCCTAAATAAAAAAAAATTATCTTAGCTTTTATTTACTGAATATAAAGTTATATCTAGCTAGTAAGAGCCTTAGATATTCAGATCTGGGAGCGCAGTTGGACTTACACTCCTTAGATCTTTTGTGCATAGTTCTGTAATTTTAATGGTGTAAATATTTAGAATTTTTTTTTTAGTTTTTTTGATTTCTAACTCAGGATCGAGGTTTCATTTCGATTTTTGTACATGTGTTGGGTATCTGGGTTTTCTTATTTTTGGTTTGTGCAGGTGATATCTGAGGTTTTTCACAGGAAATTCAAAGATTTGAGCAAGATCTAGGCCTTGGAGGGTAAGATCTTGTCTCGGAGGGGCGTTTGGGGAAGTCCTTGGCTGGACCAACTGACTCCCAAGGAAATAAGATCTGAAGAGCCCTCCGGATCTAATTCCCCAAGCTTATCTTAAGTTCTCTTTTTGCAGGGTTTTTCTAGGGCTTGTGCCTAAATAAAAAAATTATCTTAGCTTTTATGTACTGAATTTAAAGTTAGATCTAGCTAGTAAGAGCCTTAGATCTTCAGATTTGGGAGCGCAGTTGGACTTACACCCCTTAGATCTTTTGTGCGTAGTTCTGTAATTTTAATGGTGTAAATATTTAGAATTTTTTTTTTAGTTTTTTCTGATTTCTAACTTGGGATCGGGGTTTCATTTTCGATTTTGTACATGTGTTGGGTATCTGGGTTTTTTTGTTTCTGGTTTGTGCAGGTGATATCTGAGGTTTTTCACAGGAAATTCGAAGATTCGAGCAAGATCTAGGCCCTGGAGGATAAGATCTTGTCTCAGAATATAAATTTGTTGCGGGAGCGTTCATTATTTCCGAAGAAATTTTTGGGTTTAATAGAGAAAATTTTAGTGAAAATTTCTTCATTTTCTGGGCATAATAAAATTGAATTTTTTTTTGTTTTTTTGTTTTTTTTTTTTGTTTTTAAATTTTCGACTAACTCAGGAAACCTGCATGTTTTCTTTCGCTGCTCGTCATTCTTTTGTCTTGCGTCTTTCTGTCGGTTCCTCACGCAACTCCCTCAACCTTTCATTTCTTCCCTCGAGTTCTTGTCTCCTCCGCTCTCCTTCACGCCCTGCCTTTCCTCTTCATTTTTCCTTCCGTGACCCTTTCCCTTACTGCCATTCTCGCAGACTTTGCATATTCCTAGCAGCGCTAAACGCTACGTTTTCCCTCAAATCCGCAGCCATCCCTGCATGCCTACGTCCTCCTTCCCCTTCAGCATTTCCGCAGCTCTGTCTCTGCCATCTCCATCTTCGTTTTCCTTTCATGCTATCTGTGGCAGCATTTACCGTCGCAACCTTTCCCCAGGCCCGCACTTCTCTTCATTTATGCACGTCCTTCCTTTCCTGTACCCACTCTCCTTTTGCTGCACGCTGCCTAATCTCCCATCGTTGTCTTCTTCCATCTGTTGCGTCTAGCCTGCTCCTGCTTCTTCCCTTTTTTTTTCTTTACCTAATTCATATAACAAATAAATCAAATGACTCTTCATTTTTTTCTTTAAGGTTCAATTTTATTTTCTTTTTTTTTGGGTTTGGCCTCCAATTAAGAAAATTAGATTTCATTAACTTTTCAAAAGATTTAAAAAATAAAAAAATTCATTAACTCCTAACCTTGGATAAAATTCTAAAATAAAAAATTTACTTAACTTGTAACTTTTGAAATAAAATAAAAAATTTCAAAAATTTTCCCCTTTTTTAAACTTTTAACATTAGAATTTTTTTTTAATTTCCTTTTTTAATTCTTTTTGTATGATAATTAAAAAAAATTTTGTTGGAAAATTTATTTTTTGAAGTTAAGACTTTTTGACATTGGGGTTTTGAGCCATTTAAATTTTAGGCTTGGCAAGATATTTAATTGTGGAGAAATCTATGGTTGACATGATTTAATATCCTAAGTTTGACTATAGAGAAAATTAATTTTTTTATTGGATTTGCATTGTTTTAGAAAATCATTTAATCTGTAAATTATTTGAGGAAGTGTTTATTTAGCATCAAAATTTCATGGTATTTCTTGATGAATAATTATAGAGATTCAAGTGCTAAGTTACTTTCATATGCTTTAGCTGAGTTTGATGATCAATGGCATGAGATTTCGATATCGATTAAAATCGCCTAATGTTTAATTAGCTCTTGTTTCATTTAGTTGGAATATTGGATATTTTTTTGAATATTTTTGGGAAACCTTCAAGTAATTGTGATCGATATTTTTCAGAGCTCTATTGTGGATCTGTGAAGTATTATATATCTTTTAATTGAGTAATTTTTGGCATCTTCATAATTTGCACTCTCGCTTAAATACTTAGTGGTTGAATCTAAGTGTTTTGAGCTTTCAACATCACCTCTTATCTTCGAAGCTTGCTTCATCACGCTCCGTCTTCTAATCATTCTCCTTGCATTCTGCATTCTAAGTTAGCATTGCATATAGGATAGTTATTCATCCAAGCAACAGTTCCTCATCAAGTACTTGGTCCCAAATTCTTAGCAAGATAGTTGACTCCATAAGGCACTGGTATTAATCATTCAAATTTCATCGAATCATTTAATCATGCTAGATCTTTTACAAGTATTTGGTCGTTTAGCTGTGCCTCCCGAACTGGTTGGTTCCTAACTAGTTCTCCTTCATTCCATTTCCATAGGGTCTACCCCTCTTAGTCTGCGGTAGGGAGACAACTTAAAGAGAGAGATTGGGGATCAGGGTGACAGCCCTTGATCTGAGTCGTTGTCGCGGTGCCTAGACATTATGTGCGACAACAATTGTTAGCGAGGTTGCCGAGGATAGAGTTTTTCTGTCCTTGGTCTCAACAACATTTTTTAAATCTTCTAATATTTTTCGCCATTCATTAGCCCGTCACATGACAACATTTTCTGGCGTCATTTCATCTCTTCATCTTTTCATCACCGTATCTTTCGTCATCTCACCAATCCTTTCATCTTCTCTATTTTTACCTTTAGTACCTAGACATTTCAGTTCATTTCTTGTTTGGGTAGCAACTCCACTTATTCATCTATTTACTCCTAGACAAGAATCCCTCCCTGATATCCATTTGCTTCTCTCAACTAATTTTTCGGTTTTAGAATTAGATTCATGTTCAAGTGGCGACTCCAATTCTTTCATTTCTTACAAGAATTTCTGCTAAGAAGCTCGCTTCTTGTGGGCCTCTTGACTTTTCTTGAACAAGGATCTCTTTCTCTAACGTCTACTTGGCCTTTAAGCAAGTCATCATCGATGATACCCTTCATGACATGCCATAAGAAGCCATTTGTAAAATTACTTCGTTCTCTGGTGGTGATTCAACCACTGCTCGAAAGCATCTTTGGATGGTTACTCATATAATAAATAGATATTGTCTTCCTTCACAATATAATCATGAAGATGTCAAGATACATCTCTTTGGCTATTCCTTAAAAGGTGATGCTATCGATTGGTTTCGAAATTGTCCTGAGGAGTTTTTTTATTATTTACAACACATCATCAATGATTTTAAAGATAAATATATAAAACAAGGTGGCTCGCCTTGTGCTCCCAGTACTATGCAAAATAATGAAAGTGATCTTGTAGAGAACTCAACTATCAACAGGAGATTTCAAGACAATTCTCAGGATGAATCCATTTGTACCACAACACAAATCCATGATAGTGGTGAAGCAGAAACAAGTTGTCAAATCAGTGTTGACAACGATAAGCATCTTGTTAACGAATTGATTCAGATGGTTAAGGATATACAACTGAATCAAACTAAGGTAATCAAGAATATGGAGGCCAACCAGGCTCAATTCATTAAGAATATGGAACTTAATCAAGAAAAATTAACAGCAGATCACGACAAGGAAATTGGTTCTATGCAGAGCAGGTTATTGGCCTTAGAAGAAAAACATATCGAGGAAACGATGATAATGGAATTTAATCACTCCAATCAAATGACTGCCATGGAAGAAAGACATGATGAAGAAATGGCCATCATGGAATTTGATCACAACAATCAGTTAGCCACCATGCAAGCAAATCATAAGAAAGAGATGAACTATATGCAAAATTGCTTCATGGGCATGAAAGCGAAGAATGATAAAATTATAAAGGACATGGAAGTTGATCAAATATCTCTTCAGAATAGCTTATTGGCCATAGAGAAAAACCAACCACCATGTGTTATAAATATGGAAGAAATGGATACCATCGAAAACAGATTAAGGGTAATGGAAGTTAATCATTCTAATTAGATATCCATTATTCAGAAACATATGATTGCAATGGAGCAAAGCACACTCGAGAAATGAAAACTATGGAGGCAAATCATATCACTCTGCAGGACAGATGCGTGAAAACTGAGCTCAATCAAGCGAAATCAATTGTAAGGCATGCAAGAGAAATGAGTTCCATGCATAAGAGGTTAGAAAAAAGGAAATCATAGGTACAAAAGTTTCAGCTTGTTCTAGATGAATATGGCAAAAAATTAAGGAGCTTTCAACAGATCTTAACTCTCCCAATCCATTAAAGCAGGTCCCTTCTTGTTGTGAAAATCCTGAGAAAGTGGCTGGCCCCATTAACGAAGAACTTGAAAAGGATCTAGAACAAATGCAGAATGAAGAGAGGCATGTCACAAATATCTTAAATACTTCGTCCAAAAGTTCTCAAGCACATTGTTCCACATCATCAACAATACAGTCTGCCATGAAGAAGAGACTGAAGCGAAAAAGAAAAAGAATAAGGACGCTGTTTGATTTATCTGATGGCTGCGAGAAGCTCGATTTTCGGATAAGACAAAGTCCTACCGTATGCAAGATTGCACATGGCACATTCGAGAAACATCCCACAGACTTGCCTGAAAGCAGGAAAATGGTCAGTATGCACTATATTGAACACATCTGATGCCACAGGCAATCCTTTGTATTGTATCTCTAACCTTACACCCTTTTATTTCAGCATTTTCATGTTGTAGTTAGATTAAATTTATATTCTAATGTTAGTAGAATAGTCAATAAATGAAGAGCTTATTTTTTCATGTGATTAATCTTATATGATGAATTTTGGATGGACGCTACTTATATAATCTTGTGTATTGCGTGGATGCAGATTCTGGATTCTCACATTCCTCCGATGAAGCAACGTGTCCCCAAGTAGAGCCAGATGTTGACCACTTTATGTCAACGACCCCATAGTAGTACACCCCTTTTTTCGCAAAAGGGATCTATTATGTTCGAGTGTTTGTGTCATTCAGATTTCATCATTCAGTCGACAGTTTTGTAAAATATGTAAACTCATTCTGCATGTTTATAATGTAAATGATCTTAGTAAGACCATTATGTATGTAACAGCTTAGGTAAGCCTAGTATTTTGGTGACGATTTCTATCCTAGGAGGTTTTTCGTTTCACTGATTCATCTCTGTCTCTAGACACAAATGATCGGCATCGTTTTTCATCTCCAGCCTCACCCCAAAACTAGGGTGGATTTTGTCGTCAAGATACTAAGTGAGTCCTAGTGTTTTTTATAGAGTCTTTGTAAAAGTGATCTGGAAATGATCCTAGCTAATTGGCTAGATCATTTTATTACAGATTGTTGGGTCTACTAGGTCATATTTTTGAGTCGCAAAATTGGGTAGATTATTGAGAGTTTGTTACGAACGGGTGTTCCCTCTCATTGGTTTAATGTATTTTATATAAAGAGGGTTGGAAAAATAATTAATCCCCTCATAAGTCAATTAATTAAATTTTCTGGCCAAATTGAATTAAAAATCCTAAGCTAGAAATTTAATTAATTTTATGTCCTAGGTAAATTTAAATTCTTGAAAGGTAAAATTCGTGGGTCTCTAAAAAATAAATTTTTAAAAGGTCTTGGGCCAAGGGAATATTGAAAATTTTGAGAAATTTTGGACCCTTGGGCATTGATAGTTACGTCAAAGTCAATTTTTTGAGGTAATTAACTAAAAATTATTATTTTTGAGTTAATTAAAAGGGAATTAATTGAAAAATTCGAAATTCTTCAAAAAATAATAATTTCGACGGACGAGATTAAAAGATAATCAAATCCTTTACGACGATCGAGATTACTTTGATGGAGATCAATTGAACTATAGCCGTTGGAGATTTTACCTATAAATTAGAGGTCAGTGTGAATCTTTTATTTTTTTCATCCGATCTTTTGATCATGTACTAGCTCTTGAAGCTCTCTCCTGTACTACTTTTCCGGAATAATACAAATAAAGTCTTTGGGGTTTTACTTAATGGTGTTGTTCCTCTTCGACATTTTATGGTAAACTTGTTCTTTATATTCTGCCGGTAATTATTTTAATGAACTGTTGATTAATAGCTCTAGTAGAGTAATCTATTGCACAAGTATCTTGCTTAGGTTACTAGATTTAGGGTAAGAATTTTGATTGGATTGAATTAGAAGGTATCCCTAATTCTTGAAATTTTTATTTTTATCTTATTTCTCTAATGATTTAACAGTTTAACTTAAGTGTGCACAAATCTCTCAGATTTAGAATTGAGTGTTTGGGGAAGTCCTCGGTTGGACCAGCTGACTCCCAAGGAAATAAGATTTGAAGAGCCCTCCGGACCCAATTCCCCAAGCTTATCTTAAGTTCTCTTTTTGCAAGGTTTTTCTAGGGCTTGTGTCTAAATAAAAAAATTATCTTAGCTTTTATTTACTGAATTTAAAGTTAGATCTGGCTAGTAAGAGCTTTAGATCTTCAGATCTGGGAGCAAAGTTAGACTTACACTCCTCAGATCTGACATATCTGTAACTTTTGTGCATAGTTCTGTAATTTTAATGGTGTAAATATTTAGAATTTTTTTTTTTAGTTTTTCTGATTTCTAACTCGGGATCGGGGTTTCATTTTCGATTTTTGTACATGTGTTGGATGTCTGGGTTTTCTTGTTTCTGGTTTGTGCAAGTGATATCTGAGTTTTTTCACCGGAAATTCAAAGATCTGAGCAAGATCTAGGCCCTGGAGGGTAAGATCTTGTCTCAGAATATAAATTTGTTGCGGGAGCATTCAATTAAATTTTGGGTCTGGTGTTATTTTCCGAAGAAATTTCTGGGTTTAATAGAGTAAAATTTTAGTGAAAATTTCTTCATTTTCTGGGCATAATAAAATCATTTTTATTTTATTTTATTTATTTATTTTTTCGACCATCTCAGAAAACCTGCATTTTTTCTCTCGGTGCCTGTCATTCTTTTGTTCTGCGTCTTTCTGCCGGTTCCTCACACAACTCCCTCAGCCTTCCATTTCTTCCCTCGAGTTCTCTTCTGCTCTGCTCTCCATCATGCCCTGCCTTTCCTCTTCATTTTTCCTTCCGTGACCCTTTACCTTGCTGCCATTCCAGCAACCTCTGAATATTCCTAGCAGCTCTGAACGCTGTGTTTTCCCTCAAATCCGCAACCATCCGTACGTGACTGTGTCCTCCTTCCCCTTCTGCATTTTCGCAGCTCTGTCTCTGCCATCTCCATCTCTGTTTTCCTTTCACGCTATCTGTGGCAGCATTTACCCTCGCAACCTTTCCCCAAGCCCGCACTTCTCTTCATTTCTGCGCGTCCTTCCTTTCTTGTACCCGCTCTCCTTTTGCTGCACGTTGCCTAAGCTCCCATCGTTGTCTTCTTCCATCTGCTGCGTCTAGCTCGCTCCTGCTCTTTCCCTTTTTTTTCTTTACCTAATTCATATAACAAATAAATCAAATGACTCTTCTTCTTTTTTCTTTAAGGTTCGATTTTGTTTTCTTTTTTTGGGTTTGGCCTCCAAATAAAAAAAAATAAATTTCATTAACTTTTCAAAAAATTAAAAATTGGTCCCAAATTCTTAGCAAGATAGTTGACTCCATAAGGCATTGGTATCAATCATTCAAATTTCATCGAATCATTTAATCTTGCTAGATCTTTTACAAGTGTTTGGTCGTTTAACTGTGTCTCCCGAACTGGTTGGTTCCCAACTAGTTCTCCTTCATTCCATTTCCATAGGTTCTACCCCCCTTAGTCTGCTGTAGGGAGACAACTTAAAGAGAGAGATTGAGGATCAGGGTGACAACCCCTGATCTGAGCCGTTGTCACAGTGCCTAGACATTCTGTGCGACAACAGAGCTCACTGAGTCTCTCTCCGACAACTGGCAGCTGCTACTTTGGAAATCGATCTGCCAATGAAATCGAACCGCTGAAGTGTATTCTCCATCAGCACATCTACCTCTTATAATTCTCTGTTGGAGCACCAACGACCAAGATTAAAACTTAATCAATGGCTAGGACCATCTTGGAGTCGATCCGTATGAGTTTCTAGATCATTCTCGCCTTATCTCAATTAATATTGATTAATTAACCATATTCCCTAAGTTTAGACTTAGGAAATATTTAAAAATTGGTTAATTATCTAATTGAGACACTTCTAGGCGTAATTTCCAGAAATGATTTCTGAGTTTTGGAGAACTCTTGTATTCTAGCCTCTCCACAAAAATTTCGTGGCTAGAACACATCCGATGCTACAAAATCTAATAGTTCAGTTGAAAACCCATAGAAATAGACTCCCATTAGTGCATTCGAAATTTGGAATTAGCAAGGGATGTAAATGTCCTGTTTGTAATTTGCAATAAGAGATGTTGGATTTGATGGACTTTTCCATATTCCAATTTCTACCTCATATAGTGCCTATTGATGAGGAACTTGGAGTCTTGATTACAAATGGTGGACTTTGGGACATTGAAATGTGTCTATTTTGTGTAAAGAAGAGTTCAAAAACCTCTTAAGCAGTGATTGTCTCCTTCCAAGGTGTGAGGAGTGTAATTTTTAGAAATCTGTCGACAACTAGAAAATAAGCTATCATGGTGATGCTTGTTCATTGGTAGCCTGGTTGAAAACCCATAGAAATAGACTCCCATTAGTGCATTGGAATTAGCAAGGGATGTAAATGTCCTGTTTGTAATTTGCATTGTTAACAATGCAATAGGAGATGTAGGATTTGATGGACTTCTCCATATTCCAATTTTTGCCTCATAGGGCCAATAAAAATTTGTTAGTAATGTTGCCAATGTTTTCCTAACCTTTGAATGGCTTGCGCCTTTCCTTGGCTACTCAAATCAATTGCTGCCTCGGAGCACCTTCTCAGACCCACAAATGATAGGGATGGAACATGAGCTCATCTCGGCGATTGTATTCTAGCACTTGCCACTAGTCTTGGAGCTTTTGCATATATGGGTGCAAAATGTGGATTCGTGAATACAATGATCTCCATGAGGAATAGTCACGTCCTTGAAATCCCATGATGCTCAGTGAGATAATAGTCCACTGTTGGCTAATATGTTCAACTCGTTTGTTTTCTCTTATCTTCTTCTTCTTGACTAGAAATTGAAATTGTTGCAAGACCAGAATCCACTTCTTGTGCTTAGTATGCTTAATCTTAGAGTATGATTATTAGGGTTGTAAAGTTTGGCGATGTAAGTGTGTCATCGTTTCTTTCCCCAAGAAGTAGTGCCAATAATGTTAAACTGCATGCATGATGGTATTCATCTCTTAATTTCAAGTTGAACTTTACTACATTGCTTTGTTAAAGCATTTTGAATGATATATAATGTGTTGTAGTGCTATGTAAGGAGAACTCTGATCACATATTTTGAATTGTTTGTCTAAATCTCAAGGGGTCAGTGGAGATCCAACACTGCCAAAATTTATGGGGAGCAAACATGTTCTTTAGCAGGTTTAAGGTGCAATATTTCTTTTCTGTCCACTAAAATACTTTTCTTGCTCCCTTAAAGGACATTGTTGAGATCCTACAAAATATGTGAGAGCCTCAATATGAATAGTCGATTTGCTAAGACTTTAGTGAGATTCTTAGGTGTTGGTTGGTCACAGATAACTTGGAAATTTGTTGGGTTAAAATGGATTTGGTGCTCATTAATGATGAGGTCCAAGTTGGCAATCTTCTTGATTGAAAATATGTGGTTACTAGTGTTGGCTTGTTGTTTGTGTTAAATATCTTAAACATGGTAAGTAGATCTACACTCACAAATTTGAAGCCCTAAAACAAGGAAGTAACAACTTGATTAAATCCTATCAAATCTTATGGAAAGTAGAGTGTTAGGTGACAAAAACATAACTGTTGGGATGATAAAGAGATTGCAGATCTATGATGAACACTTCATCAAACCCCAATCCAACATAAATCACAGACATGATTATCACATAAAGAAAAGTCGTGGAGTGAACCCACGAAGAAGAGAACAAGAGATATGGTGTCCTTAGGCAAAAGAATCAATCTCTATTGAATCCAAGATGATAGTACAAAAGACTCATAAGGTATGTGTTTATACACAACTTATGAGGTAGGGTGCATTCCCTATAAGGAGGTTATTGGTCCACATAAATGCTTAGGTCAGCCTTAGGCATCTTGAATAATATAAAATAATATTGACGAGGTCAACTATAAAACCATAACATGGTAATGTGATAATGAGGGTGCTTAGTCATAATGTCAAGTAACCAAAAATGAAGATTACCATCATTTCAACACCTTCCTTTAATTTGAGCGCAAGGTAATGGAGAAAGATGTTGAAGTACAAAAGAAGTGGGCATTCCCAACTCATATAGACAACCATAGTTGTAATAAGATAAAGTAGGTTTGTGATGATCCAACTCAATACAAATGTGGAAGGGTTTATGAATACCCAACCATCATCAACATAGAACCGCTCAACTCTTGAAGAAATTATCATTGAAATGCTTATTCACTAAATGAATGCTGCCACTGAACTGCTCATCTATTGGAAAATAATGTCATTGACTTGCTCATCCATGGAGGAGGTGGAAGACGTATCCCAACCATATTGCACATCTACTTGAAGAATAGTTGCATTGATTTGTCAATTTGAAGAACTATTAGAAGGAGCATCTTGTAAGAGAGAAGAGATGGAAGTACCCAATAATAATAAAATCAACCAAAGCTGAAATGAGAGTAAGAAGACTCCATATATCTGAAAGAGCTCTAACATAGTTGGAAATGCTAAAAAACCATAGGGGAGAGGGTGTGTAAATCCTCAACATACATACACTTGAGAGAGCATGGTTGAGATGAAAGCTCGAATATAATTTTTAAGAGCTTGAACACAATTGAGAGCCTCAAATACAACAGTGGTGTGGGTGTGTAAACACGAACACAAATGTACCCGAGGGAGCACAACTCAAAAAGAAGCTTAAATACAAGATGAGAGTGGGTTTATAAATACACAATTCCTCGCAAGGAGTGACCATTGTCAAAATATAGAATATAGGTGGTTGAATTACAAGTGAGATTTGATGTGTGGATAGCCAACTCAAAAACATGGTCTACTATTATTGAAAATAAATGAGAGGGTTGATGAATACCCATCTCAACATAGGCTTGACCGTATGCACAACATCCTCCATGAAGATGGATAGGACGCCAAGATGAGAAAGCATTGGATCACACCTTCCCCTCTTACTACTGAAAGAGGTTCATTTGATTTTGGAACCTTCCCAAAACACCATGGTACCAATATCAACATGGTTCCACAACTAGTAAAGGGGATTTTTGATGTTTGAAAGGAAGGTCCATTAACTTTTTGGGTTACTTTGTAATATTCCCAATTAGCAATAGCTAATTGGAAATATTAATTTTGACTATATTACGTTTATAAAGTTAAGTTATAAATAAAGTGGGTGAAGAGGGACACTTAACTCACACTTAGGATAAAAAGTATTTCCTAAAGTCACTTGAGAGACATGAATAATTGGCAATGTGGGGCCTAGTGGTCAAGTGGCAGCGTGGAAAAAGGGACAGCGTAGGCAGTGTGGGATCAAGCCAGCGCAGAGAGAGATGGACAACGTGGTTCAAGGAGACAACGCAGTTGATGGTGGGGCCTAGGTGAGAGCAAGGCTCACCAAGCATAAAAAGAGAGAGGGTCCCCTCATTTTGATTGATTCGGATTATGCATCTATGAGATTTGTCTTCTGACAATGAGCACGCTTGCTGTTTAGCAAAGTTTGCACGTACTGTTCAATACATCGGGTGTCTTCGTGCGGAGATCCCAACCTCAGCCCCAGGGGACTTCGAGTGCCTGCTCGGGTGAGGAGTTCCATCCTTGTTTTGCCGGAGAGAGTTGCAGCAACCATAGTCGGGAGCATTCACTCAGAGAGACAGCGCAGTCAGTGAGAGGGAGGACGCAGTCTTGGGAGGAGGTGATTCTGGATTGAGGGTTTGTCAGTGAATTCAGCTCGAGAGAGTTGGAAAGGGGTCATCCCTTCCCTATTCCAACATTTTAGTGGAGTTGGGGGCCTATATTTGTAGCAGATCATTTAGGGCCATCGTTTCTCAGTGGGGATAGCGTAGAGCCTCAAGGGGGTCATTTTCGGAGGTTGGCCATTTCCAGAAAGCTTTCTGGGATTTTCTGGGTATTGGGTGGAGAGGCCATTCCTAGAGTTTCCCAATTTTCCGAGGTGGGGAACAACCCCAATTTGTCAGTTCATTCTAGTAGTAGCAGTAGCACAGTAGCAATACTAGCAGCACTGGAGATTACGCAATCTTTGAGGGAGCAGCCATTCCGGGTCATCTTCTGAGAGTATTTCTACGCTTTCCTAGTGCAAGCCAAGGTGCCATCATTCTGATCACCTTTTTGTACTCATTCCATCTTTCAGTATTAATAAAATGGCTCAGCGTTCTCCATATTGTCTGTTTTTCTTATGATCTCTCTGTAGTTGCTGTATGTCGTTGTTTATGTGCTTTATATTGCTGTTTATTTCCATTTGGGATATTACGTACTTCAAAAATGTTTATAGTATGATCGGGGGTGCTTCATGAGATGTTGGGTGCATGGTGTATGGTTGACCCTTGGTGTTCCATGATGAACTTGCATGTGGGAGGTGGTTAACTCTTGGTTGCTAGACCTTGTAGTAATGCTTGCATGATATTCTTCCTTGGAGCATCAGAGAATTATGGAATTTGGTGACTTCTTCATGTAGTTGACACATGAAGGGAGGTTGGTTGCTTGGAGGATGCCTTGCATTGGAGGACTTTTGACTGTTTTTGGCCCCTCTTGGAGATTTTTGACCTTCTCTTATTTTGTGGAGATGTGACTATATGGTGTATTTTGCTGTTTGGAGCTATTTCTTTGTTCTTGGAGATGTCATTTTGGAGCAATAAAAGGCTTGTTCATGCATTCTATCTTGTAAGTGTACCTTGGATTTGATAAATCTTTATTTTTTTGTCGTATATGGAATGGTTAATTATCTAGGATTTCTATTGTGCTAGTTATTGTTGAAAATCATTGTATGGAATCTAGATGATAGCATTGTATGCATTACTCACTTGTAGAATGTGAATGACAATCCCATTTGTGATTCTTTCAACTAGCTCTCCTAATTGTCTTTGCTCCCTGACAAAAGTAATAACTAGGGTTTTGAACCTAGGGTTTCATTATTCCCTTGCTTCTTGCCAAAGTCTAGCATATTTTACACTCCCATAGACTCCATCATCTTAAGGAAGGCACTGGCCTTGGTCACTTTTTTGATCATCTATAAAAGTTACCCTAAATCTCATTTTTTCTCTTCAAATTTAATTTTTGACCCCTCAAGGATAAGTCGCTAACTAGGGCTAGGGCACAAATTTCCATTAGGGTTAAATTTGTTGGCTTTTGGGAGGATTCAACATTGGAAGGAGAGTTGGTTGCCTCAAAATCAATTCCTTATAATGGCTAATCCGTGCAGTTTAAGGTTAAAGCCTTGTGCCCTAGTTAAAATTTTCCCCCAAAAAAAGCCCTACACTGCCCTAGGCTTAGACTTGGGGGTTGTTGAAGTCTTCTTGTTCCATAAATTGAAGGTATTCATTGCTTGGAAGCCTTTTCTTGGCCTTGTGACTCTAGGTGAGTCCCTTTGGCTTGCTATTTCTCAAACCCTAGATCACTTTGTGCCCTAACTAGGCATATTGGAGGACGCCAATTGCCCTATCATGCTTGCTAAGCCTTGTTCTTAGGAAGCGTTGTTCTCCTTGAGCCTATATTATCACCTTACCCCTTGTAGTTAGCATATCCTTGTAGGCAACCTAGTAAAGGGAAGCCTCCCTAGTGGTGAAAGTCCACAAAAGAGCAGGAGGTAGTGGCTGTGGTGATAGTGGGCCATACCTCATATTGTTGCCCCTTAGTCTAATTTTTGCCTCGTGAGCTCCCCTCACAAGAATTGCTAGATTTTGAGGCAATAGTCCCCTTACTAAAATGCCAATAATCTCACAATAATTCCCAAGGCTCTCTTTGCATGAAGAAATTTATTCAAACACTTTATGTGCAAAGTAAATAATAAATGTATAGAAGGGGCATTTCATCAAACACTTTGAAAACAAAGAGTTGCTCATAGATGTTTTTCTTCAAATGTTTGACATGCACCGAAGAATAAGCCCTTGCTCAACAAAGAAACACAATAAAGTCTATTGAGCAACAAATATAATAAGCCAAATTTTATTAGTCCACTATAGGAAATGACATGGCACTTTATTTCTTTAGAGCCTGAGAGCTACTTCAGCAAGATTACTATATAGTATAGATAACTTGGTTTTCTCATGATGACTCGACTTCTCCAATGACCTTCGATTTTCATTCTTCCAAGAAGATGTCTCCACCTCTGAAACCTAGAACTGTTAGCTGTAGATGTAGTTAAGGTGATATAGAAATTTGGCTACCAATAGGAAGGGACTCATCTTGCTTTAAATATTTAACTCGACCTCAGAATCAACTTGACTCAACCTCCAAGAAGGAATGGTATAAGCTTGTAAGAATGATATAAACTTGGCTCCCTACCAAAGTGGAATTCAGCCTGCAATAATGCCTACTCTGCTTGTGATAATAGCTGCAATTCAGCTTGCTATAATTGAGAGAGTTTGACTTCTGAATTTGCACCCAGTCTGATCATAAATAACCACGATCAACTTGGAGGTATTACTGCAAAAAGGGTACACTTAGATTGACTGATTGGTTGAAGAAGTCATGAATGTAATAGGGCAAGCTCGACCTCTTAGAGTATGTAAACTTGTCCTGCCTGAAGATGAATCTCTCTGTTAAATGATACTTCAGCAAAAGGGCTAGTATGGTACTGTTGTAATGAATTCTAAACTGAGAGAAAATGCGGTAGACAACTCAGACACCTCCTACATGAATCGGCTTCCCAAAATAGGCTGCCACTGGAATAAATTCAACCTTGCTTTAGATAATATCAACCCTGTGAAGAAATGGGATTCGACCCTCCAAAAGTTAGCACACAATTGTAATCAACTCAACCTTCCTATACAGGAAACTTGGCCTCTAAAGGGATCAATCTTGGCCTCCAAAATTGATAGACAAATTTGTCTATAACAACAGTGCTATAGTAGACTTGACCTCTTGAGAAGAAGCTCAAATCTCAGCCTCAAATGACTGATAACTCATCCTTTGGAACGCTGAACTCTTCCCCACCAAATGGATCTAAACTTGGCCCTCTAATGAGCAGGGTTTTGACTTACCAAGACATAATACATTTGGCTTCCTCTAATTGTTGATCTTAGCCTCCCCTTATGAATGAACTGAACTTGAAAACAGGGATAACTCATCCTTCAAGGATGGTCTGCAAAACTAGGTCTTTCTCCTTCACGTTATAGACACTAGTGAATGATTTGAATGATCACTCCCCTCTTCCAATTTGAATCAGTAGTGAGAGATTTGGGTGATCCCTTCTTGTGGACTAGCTAGGGTGGATAGTTTCACCATTGAAACTAGTCTAGTCTAGATCAGCTAGGGTGGATCTCTCACCATGGAAACTAAGCCTCATGTGGGTTCTCACCCAAGCACCAAGAACTCTCCAAATAAACAAGAAGACAAATAATCAATGCACGATTTAGGAGTGAGCTTTAGCCTCCTTTTATAATTTTGTCTTCCTTGACCGGATCAATAATATAAAATATTTTTTTTGATCGGATCAACACATTTGGGTTAAATAATAAAATAATAATTTATTTAAATTATTCATTTCACCTTTTGATGTTGTTTTTCTTGAAGAGAAAATGAACAATCAAACCAATCTTCTTGGAAAGGGACATTAGAGTCCTCCCTTCCCGAGATTGCTTGTCCCAAAGCATTCCAAACCTGTATTCCAGGATCCCAGATGAATATGAAGAATCCCTACGGCATTAATGAAATACAATCCATAACCTATATGCCAGGACCAATTCCTGGATCCCAAACGAATTTGATGAATGCTCCACTATATTGCATCAAGAGGGTATTATCAATCATGGTAACTCCTTCAAAATTTGGTCACCAGTTGAAGAAATCCATCCATCATAGAAATCTCTGGATCCCAAACCTTGGTATCATCATATATCCTGAAGGTGGTAGCATATTTGAATAAGTCAACCAAGGGAAGTATCTTCATGCTGTTGAAGTCTTCCTCCCATGGGTGTACTCCACTTGGATCCCATTGACCAATTGGGGGTATGTCATCCCAAACATTTGAGTGCTCCTGCTGCGCTATACCGCTAGCTAGAAGTATCTTTCCAAAAATCACTAACTCAGGAGGATACCAACTCATAATTTCTCTCTAATCCAACTAAAATGACTTTTGGAATAACAGGTATCAACAACAATGATATTATTTTTAGAGTTTGTTGTAGCAGCTTACAACAACCCCAAATTTTCGACATATACTAAAATTTGGAGTCCCCCTCTTTTGCTTTTCAAGTGATAAACATCCTTATGTTTGGGATTCTTGAATTCCTCTTGACATCCAAAGTTAGCAAAGTAAGGGTAACCTCACTTGTGCATCTTTAAGAAATTGCATAGCGCATCGCATCTTCACTGAATAGTGCATCGTGCTTCCTCAATACAACACAATCCATTAGCTCAGTGCAACGCAACATAGGTTCCTAGCGTAGTGCGATGCAGCGCAAGATGTCATCTTAGCGCACTGCCTTAGTTTATTGCACAAATCCCCTCGCAAAATGACATTTAATGCACCATTAACGCCTTCACACATGTGACAAAACTATAAAAGGGCCAAAACCCCAAGACATTTTCACAGTTAATTTTATCACAAGAGTCCACCATTCCCTTGGCATTGTGCACCTTGCTAGTGTAGCTCCTGAACTGTTGGGGATTGTGTCGCCGCCAAGGACGTAACAACCGTGCCACGCGTTAGTAGGCCTTTGCACCTTGCCTCTGTAATTATGCGTTTAATTACGCTTTGATTGCGTGACTCTTCGAGTTCTTGCCCTTTCAGTTCTCCAAGCCTTCGTTTTCCCGAGTACTTATATATATCCATGTGCACTAACTTTTAATCCCTTTCTTCTTGTAATCTTCTCACTCGTTCTGTCGACCACCCATTCTCCCTTGCGCTTCCAAAACACTCATTGCTCTTACTTAGTTTACTTTGTATTTCTCATTCCCTTTTGATACGACACAAATCTCAACCTAGGGTTCACCTTTGCCATAACATATCGGTGCAAGCTTCATCTTTAGTCTACGGATCCCTCCAGCACAACGACGCGAGCCCAATGCTTAGCTACTACAATCACTTGCGCCGCCGCTATAGCCCTCTTCATCTTTGTATTGCAGTGCAAAAGTTGCGTCTATTTTGTCACTTGTCATAGTGCAACAGTGCTATCCTCTCATATAGTGCTACTCCCATCACTTGCGCCGCAACGCAATTCATTACTTGACTCCTAGTGGTGCATCCCCTTTTGTAGTCTACCCTTCCTCCTTGTGCAATGACGTCTTTCACTCGTTTAGCATTACTACCATTGATTGTGCCGCTATAACCTTTTACTGTTGCACATCCTTCCCACAAGGCATCCTTTCCCTGTAGACTATGAACCCTCTTTACGCAACAACCCACTGACCTGTCATACACAGTTCCACTCCCTTGCGGTGCACACTGAATTTGCTTTGATTTTCTAACATTGGTTATCACAATGAACATCTTTGAAATGTTAGGTACAATAGATTTGGAGTGTTTTAGCATTTCATCGTCATTAGAAGAGATGGCCCCACCTAAGAGGAGACCAGGCAAGGAAATTGTTGAAGATGTTGAAGAAGGGGTAGAAGAAAGTTCCATAGCCTTATCCCCAACATACACAAATACAACATGCTTCATCGAAAAATCCACGTTGATAACTTGGTTTGGGATATATCAGCTATTTGCCCGCAAAGAAATCCCTGAAGATGAGGAAGATGGTGAATTGTATCAAAATGTGAAGAGATATTGGTTACATAAGGTGGCATCGCATCCCATAGTTCTGCCCTATGCAGAGACCATCGAGTGGATCATAAAATGTATTGATATTAAGGCATGATCATTTGAGACAATAACGATATATATTTAGCAACATATATATACCCTCGCATTGCAGAGTATTACATAATACAAATTGCCTAGCTATCAGGTAGCTCTCATAGCAAAGTGGTCTGAAGGTTTTGGCCTAGCCAACAAGGATATCTTAAAGACTTGGTGGCAAGACCCCAACAAGTTTCAGACAAGAGCTGACAGGGTGTAGAAGACCAAGATGTTAAGGAAGGCATATCAACTGGTAGTGGCCATGTGTTGTCGATTGTATGGTAGACCTGATGCATAAACATTTGAAGAAACTTGGGTACCATTAATATATACTTGCGCCCAACAAGGAAACGTGTTCAATGGGGCAGAAATCCAAGCTGCTTCCATTCATACAAGGGTAAAAGAAGCTCAAACTCCACTTGCAGGGAGACAACCTGTATTCTACATGGCATCATATATTGTAGACGATGTATGCTCGAGGTTTTAGTTTGAATTACTTGGATGGATATGGACCTTCTCTCCTTACATATCGACAATGCACATCTATTACAGGAACTTATGGGAAACTAGTTACAGGGAACTCTACCACAAGCTAACTGAAGGTTTTATCTCTCCCTTGTACTGCATTCTCTTCAACACTGAGTCTCCTTGCATGTGTGACCAAGCTAAGGTAGCACAACATGATATAGCTGATTGGTTCACATTGGTGGATGCTACATACATTAGAGTATTGAGAGCCTTACAACCTTCCCATCAACTTTCTCTATTTGTCACTAACAAAGTAATTCTATAGGTGGCAACATATCAAGTGACAACAAGACTTGGAGGCATGTTAGTCTGGGCAAAGAAAGCACCATGGCTTGCTTTCCCAATCTATGTGGGCACGTATTATGTAAAAAGCTATAAATAAGCAGAAGCTAAAGCCACTGATTTGGAATGCCTCAGATTTTGTGAGCTTAGTTACCATAGATATGACCCCAAAGGCATTGCAATGGCTCATTGTAAGCAGCTAAAGTTTAATTGGCCATACACATCTAGCATCGACAAAGAGGAAGAAAAGATTAAAAAACCTCTATAACGTTGTGGTTGTAGAGGCACAAAGGAAGGACATCGACTCTCAACCCACAAATGGTGCTGAGCCTACTAACGAAGAGTCATTCAAAGGAAAAGATGCCAAAGACAAGAAGGTTGCCCCAAAGAGGGAAAGAGAGAAGGAAGAAAAAATTGAAAGCAAAACAAAAGGCCAAAAGGGAGAGGAAAAGAAAAAAAAGGAAGAGGAAAGGAGGAAACAAATAGAAGAAAAGTAAAAGTAGGAGGAAGAAAAAATGAAACACGAAGAAGAAAAGAAGAGGGAGGAGGAAGAAAGAAGAAAACAAGAAGAGGAAAGATTGGCGAAAGAGATAGTTGATAAATAAGCACAAGAGGAAACTAGTCAAAAGGAGCAAGCCGAGAAGGAAGTTCAACTCATATTGACTAGCATGGATGCTGAACCTGCTACCCCAGTTTCTGTACCACTCACCGGAGGACATCTGCCACTCAGAGAGATGGGAATCTCAACTAGTGAAGAAAGTCAATTCCTAGATCTTGCAAGCTTTAGGTTTGATCGTGAATTAAGCATAATTGTTCAATAGATACGTAGGTATCTAGCCCGGGAACCGGCAAAGCCAATATCGGTGACTACTGAACGAGATATAGTGTCATATGCTATGAAAAATCCTCTAGCAATTGCTTCAGCAGGATCAACCTTCTCCGCTGCTACAAAAATAAACATCAAGCATTTGCAAAATAAGGTCAAAGAACTAGAGAAGAATCTGACCAATTCATAACAGGAGAACGAAAGGCTTCGTAAGCAAAATCAAGATTTGTTAGCTTCAAGCTCTAATGAGGATGATTTCCGAGCAATTGCATTAGAGGAAAACAGAGTGCTAGAAGATATCATGAAGCGACTGTACAAGGAAATGATCACACTTCAGAAGATAGCCTCCGTGCTTATGGCCATTCAAAATGCTCTCAAGGAAAAAGGTACGTTGCTAAAGGAGGCCTCAACTGTTGTGGACATAATGTACGGGTGGAACATAGAGTATCTTAATGCACCAACCAATTTACCAAGAAGGGATGAGTTAGGCATGGAAAGGGATAAAGAGGAAAGTAGGTTGATCATCCAAGCCCAAGAGAAACTGGGAAAGATGTAGTAAGAATATTGAAGCAATTATCGACTAAATCATAGCATGATAGAAGTTCTTATTAGGTCTCATAAAATAGTCCCCATCGGAGCATGTGGGAAAGTAAGGCCAGTGTAGGACATCAAATGAGAAATTCAGGAGATGATAAGTGTTTCCCAGACATATATTGAATCAGTCCATTAGAGAGGATATCTACAGATTGTACTTTCAGGTCACTTGGACTCCCCCCTGTTAGAAAACCAGAAATATTTTCTTGTGCTGATAATTACTTGTGATATTCTTATATTCTAATTAACTTTCTCTATGTTCTTCTCATCAAGCGATTATCAAATCAAAACATGAAGATCAGTGACACTAGATGTAGGCACTCAGCCAGGGCTAAAACCCCTTATACAGGGGAAAACCCAGTCAAAATCTTCCACTAATAGATTCAAATCAAATTGGGACAAACCAAGACCTTAGACCAGATCAAAAGACCTTCCTCACTCTACCAAGTCAGCCTTCCAGAATGATTGTCCAAACTTCAGTAGTCTCTTCAAGTCGAACAACTTCAACCCAACTACTATACGGAATTTCGACCCTCCAACCCCTAGATTTTCGGCCGTCCAGTAGATTTGAAATTTTCGGCCTTCTTGCAACCCAAAAACTTCGCACGTGTGGCAGTAGAGAGAGAGTTTTAGCTTCTTACTGGACAAAGGTTTCCTTCTACTTCGCTAGGGTCTTCTTCTTCTTAGGTATTTCACTCTCCTTTTTCTTCTCCTGCAACTGTAGATCAAACTTGCTTGTTTTGTGCTCCAAATGAGGTCGAGTTGATACTTATATATAGTGGTTTTTGGTTCCCAATTAGGTCGACTTGGTGGAGGAGGCCTAATTGACTCATTTTACATCAAAATAATTTTCTTTCTTGATAGATAAAGCCTAAGACGGGTTTTTTACATGATGACAAGGACTAGGACTCAAGACATAAACCCTAGAAGCCTACATTGGACGCTTTGACCTAAAAATAAAATAATAGAGCATGAAACCCATGCTAATAAATAATTTTCTTTTATAATAAAATTCCTTTTTCTTTCTTTTGATAAATACATTTTATCATGACTCAAATTCAATTATGAAGACCGGCACTAGTTACATTCTTCAACACTCGGGAGGTATTCATAATTACACATATACAAAGGGACATGGAAGATCTCAAAATGATATGCTCTGTGAAGAGTCACAACACACGCAGTGCTACAGATTAGATACTTGACCATGGTATCTAACTAGGTGAGACTAAGGTGTGTTCCAAGCTTCAACCACTATAGGTACCATCAGGCCTTAGCTCTGACACAAACCCAGGGATCCAGGTATCATATCTAAGGTTGGAGCTCCATAAGATCAATGATACCCTCCCTACGTCGGGATCTAGATATCATCATAGGCCGACCATATGTCCTCCTAAGCATCTTGTCGCCCCAAGATGCTTCATCTCTCCTAACTAAATTAGATATATCCTCCAGTCCAAGCATGCTTCAAAAAGTTCAACCTTCTTATGGAGAGATCTGCACAAACACAACCCCAATTAGTAATAAACTTTCACTATATACACATGTTTAGCACAAACCTTTGGGGTCCTCAATCATTCTGATGCAACTTAGATTATCATCAAACTATCCAAACACATATTGTTGGAAGCTTTTCTTCTTTAACTTCTATAGCAATAGAAAACTCAGCCTTAGCACTTCTTCCAGAATATCCAAGTCTTGTTTCTAACTTTAATACTCATGAATATATACATTTGTAATGCTTCAACCATGATCTTGATTCTTTCTTCAAGGCCTTTATTGTAGTTGTCACATTAGGCCCTCCTTCTCAACTATGGAGATATACACTTCCTTTCATCCAAGCTCCCTCTCAACTTAGGGAGATCGACAATTTCATTCTTACAGGTTCTTTATCAGAGAAACTTCAACCTTTCAAAGCTTCATTTCTTCAGGGACATCATTTCTTGTAAATTTTCGTAGATGTTCTATGCTTGATGCAACTTTACTTTTATTCCCAATATCAAACAACAATCACATAAACAAGAAAGTAAAATGCTGATAGAACATACCAATAGATCGACAGAAGACAAGCCAAAAATACACTTAACTTGATCAACAAAATATACGTGTTATGGTGTGTTACGACAGTCAATAGGATGCTTCAACCAGCAAAGTCTCTACACGCTCAGCCAACCAGAATGTGTCACACAACCCTCTCAGACAGCTCTATACCAGTCAACCCAAAGTCAACAAAAGTCAACGTTGTCCCATTCAACGGTCAATGCAAAAACAGCTGCAACAAAAGTCAACGCAGCCAGGTCAAAGTCAACGTCCAGCCTCGATTTCTATCCTAATAAATGCGGACTTCAGAAATCAGAATTTTCGTATAGTTTGAGGTCAGTTTGACCATGCGTTGACTTTGGTCAACGCTGGTCAAGTCTGTGCTGAAAACCCTAGGTCAAAACCAAAAAATCCTTCACTGCAATTTCCCACGTGTGAGAGAAGAAGAGCCTCCAAGATGATGATCGAATCAATCAGATGATGAGAGAGAATGTGTGATGAGTGATGGTGAAAATGACCTCCAACATTGACCTATATATATTCATCAGTGAGGGTGTGTGACACATCTGTTGGGGCTTCAAGCCTACATTTCAATTCTGGCCGACCTTGCACATAAGTGGAATTAATTCAAAATAAATGTTTTGCTCATCGGATCAAGATAACCTTTAGATCGATCTCGCACCTCTTCGAAAGAGGAGTCCAGTAAAAATATTGGCATCTTCATCTGAGCATCAGAACATGGAGTTTGGACCTAGTTGTCCAAAATTAACACTCCCTCTCAATTAGGGAGAACTCCATCCACCCGTGCCATCCAAACATTGTGTGCCATCCCGTTGTAACTTGCTTTGTTGGCTTCTTTATTTCAGAACAAAAGGTGAGTCACAAAGACATCACTCCCAGCTGACAAATTCATCTCAGAGGTCCGAAACCTCTATAGGACTCAAAGGAGTCACATACCAACCCGAAGTTGGTTTACCTGACCAGAAGTCAGTTGGAGGCTGAAACCTCACTAGACTTGATCCCAGATCAAGTGGTTGGACACGTGCCATCCTAGACATAGAGAGTACGACAATCTCTGATGCGTCCATCGGTCTTGCTATCGGTCTCTATCCACATTTCCCACTTCATTGGCCAAGATGACCATGAGTCCGAGACTCCATGGGTAGGATGCATACGGGGCACAGATCAAAGAGAGGTGAACCAACTCAATATCTTCGCAGTGGGGCGGAAGCACACCAACAAGGTTCGACAAGCCTAGTCCTGTGGTTTCTTATAGCTCCAAGAAGTTATCCCCAAAGCCCCCTGGAGCTCCCAGAGCTCATTGTCCAACAGGATCCTCAGCATAGGGTCGTTCCACGATTCCAATATTCTCACGGAAGGTTAGGAACTTGACCTTCCCCAAGGGCTTTGTGAGAATATCCACGACCTGCTCCACAAACACCTCTTCCTTCATCGCACCATGCAGAAAGGCAGTGTTCACATCCATCTGATGAAGATTCCATCCTTGCGTAGTAGCAAGGGCTATGATAGATCTGATGGTGGTATATCGCGCCACAGGTGCAGATATATCATCATAGTCTATGCCTTCCTTTTGATAGAAGCCACGGGCAACGAATCTTGCCTTAAACTTTTTAGCACTACCATCGGATCCATGCTTGATCTTATAGAGCCATTTTGAGGTGACAATTGCTTTATCCTCCGGTCATGGAACCACATCCTAGACATCATTCTTCACAATGGACTCATATTCTTCGTGCATAGCATCCTTCCAGACTTGATGCTTTACGGCTTCCTCAAAAGATCCAGGATCAGATTGTACGATTGTACTCATGGCTGCTAGATGCCCTTGGTATCTATTCGGCTTCTTGCTTTCACGGAATGTCCCCCTTGGGGCCATATGATTCTCGGCATCCTCGAGAGTGTCCCTGAGCCATGATGGTCTTCTCTTCATTAAAGGAGGTGGATCAATAGGGTCCATCGGTCCTTCAACATTGGGCATCGTCTCATTCTTCGGTTCTTCCTGATTTCCAGACCTTACTTCATTATCTTCCTCAGAGTTCGAAAGATTGATTACTTTCCTCAAGGAAGAATCTTCATCAAAGATAACATCGTGGCATATCTCCACTTCTCTTTGACCAGGCACATAGACTCTATAAGCCTTCGAAGTTTCACTGTAGCCCACAAACATTCCCTTCTTCCCAGAAGCATCCAACTTGCTCCTCTTCTTTTTCGGCACATGAAAATAAACGGGACAACCAAAAACTCTAAAATGTGAGACGTTAGGTTTCTTACCAAAGAAAATCTCTTCGGGAGTTTTGGAGTCTAGAGCGGAATGCGGGCATCTGTTTTGTATGTTCCGTAGCAGTGTTCGCAACTTCTTCCCACAGAAACTTCAGAAGACTTTGGTCACATAGCATGGCACGGGCAACTTCCACAATGGTTCTGTTCTTTCTTTCAGCAATGCCATTTTGCTTAGGAGTATATACAGTTGTGGTCTCCCTCTTGATGCCAGCTTCTCTGGAAAAGTTATTGAACTCGTTCGTCTCATATTCAGTGCCATTATCGGTCCTCAAAATCTTGATCTTCTTCCCTGTTTGATTTTCCACCAAGGCTTTGAAAGTACGGAACCACATGAAAGCTCATCCTTCTTCTTCAAGAAGTATATCCAGGTTTTGCGAGAGAAGTCATCTATGAACGTCATATAATAAGAACATCCTCCCAAGGATGTCACAGGCAGCATACCAGACAAATCAGAATGTATCAATTGCAAGACATCAGATGCCTTTGTGACACTTGAGGGGAAAGGTCCCCTTGTATGCTTTCCTTCGGCACAACCCTGACATACACCTTCATGATCATTTTTGAACTCGGGCTTCCTCGTCACCACCTTCCTTGCTTCGGTAAGGGCTTTGTAGTGAAGGTGTCCAAACCTTTGGTGCCATAGTTTAGTTTGTCGGATAGTATCACATGTCATCGCTCCCAGTGGACTTCCTCCAACCTGGTAGAGTGTATCAACTCTAAACCCAATCGTGATAGCGTCCTTGAAATTCTTCTTTCAGATGCTGTAAAGTTTTGTAGATGTTCTATGCTAGTAGCAATTTCACTTTTCTTTCAGCAATCATACAAGTAGTTAAGCAAAATGCAGATAGAACATATAAGTAGATCTTACAGAAGACAAATCAGAAACAGGAAAAATGTGTATGTTCGTTTCGGCTGTCAACAGGATGCTTCAACCAGCAAAGTCTCCTTTGGTCAGCCAGCCCAGCATGTGTCACAACAACCCTTCAATCTGTAGATGAGTCAACCCAAGTCAACTCTGCAAAAGTCAACGCTGTCCCGAAAAGTCAACGCAGGGGCAGCAAGCTAAAAGTCAACGCAGCAGCAAAACGGTCAACCCTTTGACCTCGATTTTTGTGCCAGGTAGTACGGCCTTCATAAATCGAACCTTCCACCAAATTTCAGCTTGTTTGGACCAAGCGTTGACCAAAGTCAACGCTGGTCAAAGTTTATGCGAAACCCTAGCAGCAGCAAATCCGTACTTCAGCTTAGCCGTACAGTTTGTCCTCTTCGTCCTTCACACGTGTGGCTGAAACTTGTCCTTCTTGGTAGCTCGTACTCTAAGATGAGAGAGAATATGTGAGTTGTGATGATGATGAAAACTTCAACTTTTCCCCGTATATATATCCACTGCGAGGGTGTGTGACACATCCTCATAAGTATGCGAGCTCACATTACAAAACCGGTCGATTTTGCACATATAATTTATTATGAATAATAAATTCAAAATAAATGTTCTGCTCATCGGATTAAGACATATTATATATGGATTTTACACCTCCCCGAAAGAGGAATCCAACAAAAATATTAGCCTCTTAATCTGAGCATCATAACATGGAGTTTGGACCTAGTTGTCCAAATTTAACACTCCCTCTCAACTAGGGAGAACTCCATCTATCAGTGCAATCAACATCGTGCGTCATCCCGCCGAAACTTGCTTTGTTGGCTTCTTTATTTCAGAACAGAAATGGGCCAGTCACAAAGACATCATCCCCCGACTGACATAATCAGTCCAGAGGTCCCAGACCTCACAAATCTTGATCCCAGATCAAGTGGTTGGACCGTGCCATCCTAGATAGAGAGTACGGCAATCTCTGATGCGTCCATCAGTCTTTGCTAATAGTCTCTAACTTTTCCACACCTCATTGGCCAAATGAGAGGTACTTCCCATGAGCCCCGAACTCAATGGGTAGGATGCATACGGGGCACAGAAAATGAGAGGTGAACCAACTCAAAATCACAACGGTGGGGTCCAAGCACACCACCAAGGTTGGCAAGCCTAGCCTCGTGGTTGCCCATAGCTCCAAGAAGCTCTCCCCAAAGCCCCCCAGAGCTCCCAGAGCTCATCGTCCAATGTGACCCACATCATAGGGTCTTTCCACGACACCAAGACTCTCAATGGTTAGTTAGGAACTTGACCTTCTCAGTGGCTTAGTGAGAATATCCGCGACTCCGCCATCGCCTTCCTATATGATCGAGCCCACGGCTACCGCCGTACCACATATCCTGGAGCAAAGTGGTACCGATATCAACATGCTCGGGATTCCGTCGTGGAACACAGATTCTCGCCATATTTAATCCCACTCGATTATCACGTATCACAAATGCTGGTATCTAGCACATGTCCAAACACCACACAAGAGCTCACAACCAACCGTGTCACAATGTGCCATAATAGCAAGAATGTATTCCTGGCCCTCCGCTTGCTCAAAGCCATCGACTTCTCGTCTCTGCCGCTTCATCCATGAGATCGAAGTAGAACCAAGATTGAAGCAGCATCCAGATGTGCTCTTACGATCCACCACACTGCCAGCCCAATCGGCATCAGTATATCCACGGAGTATCACACTCCCGGCAGTGTATCTCAGCCCATGGTTTATCGTGCCCCGAAGATATCTCAAAAGATTCTTGGCACCAACCCAGTGAAAATGATGAGGCTCAACCATCTGTTGACTCAAAGTGTTCACCGCAAAACATATGTCCGGACGGGTGTTCACTAAGAACATCAAAGCTCCTATGAGTTGACGATACTCAGTAGGATTGGCCAAGATAGGCCCAGCAGCGCTGCCACTCAAATTTTTAAAGTTGAGTTCCATCGGTGTCGACACGGACTTACAGTCCACCATTCCAAATCTTTCCAGAAGCTTCACAATATATTTTCCTTGAGAAAGGAAAATCTCTCCAGGTCTCTGCCAGACCTCCAGGCCTAGGAAATAGTGCATCAGTCCTAGGTCCTTCATCTCGAATTCAGCAGCAAGCTCCCTCTTACATTGATGAATGAGAGGGTCATCACCAATCAGGAAGAGGTCATCCACATACAGCACTAGAATGAGAGGCTTCTCTTTCACAACCTTGAAGTATAGGTTCGGATCAGCATTGCTTCGAGTGAAGCCCAGCTTCATCAAGTAACTATCCATCCTCTCGTACCAAGCTCTGGGTGCTTGCTTTAACCCATAGAGGGCTTTCTTCAACCTGCAGACATGAGTGTCTCGACCCTGAACTTCAAATCCCAGAGGTTGTTCCACATACACCTCTTCCTTTATTGCACCATGCAGAAAAGCGGTCTTGACATCCATCTGATGAAGACTCCATCCTTGCGTAGCAGCAAGGGCTATGATTGATCGGATGGTGGAATATCGTGCCACAGGTGCAAATATATCGTCATAGTCAATTCCTTCCTTTTGAGAGAAGCCACGGGCAACAAACCTTGCATTAAACTTTTCAGCACTCCCATCAGATCCATGTTTGATTTTGTAGAGCCATTTAGCGGTGACAACAGATTTGTCCTTCGGTCTCGGGACCACATCCCAGACATCATTCTTCATAATAGACTCATATTCTTCATGCATAACATCCTTCCAAACTTGATGCTTGATGGCTTCCTCAAAAGATCCAGGTTCAGATTGTACAATAGTACTCATGGCAGCTAGATACCCTTGGTATCTACACGGCTTCTTGCTTTCTCGGAATGTCCCCCTTGGGGCGGCATGACCCTCAGCATCTTCGAGGGTGTCCCTGAGCCATGATGGTCTCTTTCCTAGTGAAGGGGTTGGATCAATAGGGTCCATTGGCCCTTCAATATCAGGAATAGTCTCATCCTGGGGTTCTTCCAGATTTCCAGGTCTTTCTTCATGATTTTCTTCAGATCTAGGAAGATCTACTACTTTCTTCAGGGAAGCATCTTCGTCAAAAGTGACATCATGGCTTATCTCTACTTCCCTTTGACCAGGTACATAGACTCTATATGCCTTAGAAGTCTCACTATAGCCCACAAACATTCCTTTCTTCCCAGTAGCATCCAGCTTACTTCTCTTTTCTTTCGGCACATGAAAAATAGACAGGACATCCAAAAATTCTAAAATGTGAGACATCAGGTTTCTTACCAGAGAAAACCTCTTCGGGAGTTTTGGAGTCCAAAGCGGAATGAGGGCATCGGTTTTGAATGTACACAACAATATTTGCAGCTTCTCCCCACAGAAACTTTGGTAGACCCTGGTCACAAAGCATGGCACGGGCAGCTTCCACAATAGTCCTATTCTTGCGTTCAGCAACACCATTCTGCTCAGGAGTATATGCAGTGGTAGTCTCCCTCTTAATGCCAGCTTCTCTGCAAAAGTCTTTGAACTCATTTGACTCATATTCAGTGCCATTGTCAGTCCTCAAAATCTTGATCTTCTTTCCGGTCATATTTTCCACCAAGGCTTGGAAGGTACGGAACCACATGAAAGCCTCATCCTTCTTCTTCAAGAAGTATATCCAGGTTTTGCGAGAGAAGTCATCAGTAAATGTCATATAGTAAGAACATCCCCCTAGGGATGTTACAGGCAACATACCAGAAAGATCAGAATGAACCAGTTGCAATATCTCAGATGTCTTTGTGACACTTGAGGGGAAAGGTCCCCTTGTATGTTTTCCTTCAGCACAGCCCTTACATACACCTTCATGATTATTTCCAAAATCAGGCATCCCTGTCACCACCTTCCTTGCTTCCGGAAGGGCTTTGTAATGAAGGTGTCCAAATCTTCGGTGCCATAGTTCGGTTTGTCGAATAGTATCACAAGTCATAGCTCCCAACGGACTCCCTCCAACCTGATAGAGTGTACCAACCCTAAAACCAATTGAGATAGCTTCCTTGAAGCTCTTCTTCCACATGAGCACCTTTCCATCAGAGAAAGTTACATTGAATCCTTTGTCTTCCATGGCAGATACAGACACAAGGTTCTTCTTCAATTTGGGTACACAGAGTACATCTTGCAAACGGAGGACTTGACCTTGGGACAAGTGGAGGGTCACAGTCCCGGTCCCTTTCACAGGATAAGTGGCATTATCCCCAAGGATAATTTCTAGATTAGTAGCCCTTTCAACCATGTCAGAAAGTGCTTCCTTGAATCCGGTGATGTGTCTTGAGGCACCACTATCAATTAGCCAGACATCCATAGTGTCGGGCAGAGATGCAGCTGAGAGAGCAGATACCAGAATATACTCATTTCTTTTATCAACAACATAAGACTCCTCATACCTGGTATTTCTGGACCTCTTAGAAGGTTGATTGTTTCCACCAAAGTGAGCCTTCCTCTTTCCTTTGGATTTGTCATTTCTTCGATTCCCATTTCTTTGGTTGTTGTTGTTATCGTCACTATCGGGAGAATCCTTCTTGAAGGGGCATTCTCTAGCATAGTGTCCAGGCCTATGGCAGGTGAAACATTTACCCTTCTTCTCTTGAGTCTTTGTCCTTCTTTTGTCCTTAGAACCACCAGAGTTCTTCTTTCTGGAATGAGCACCATAGGCAGCATTTCTTTCATTATCAAATTCCTTCATCCTTGTTTCTTCTTGCATACATCTTGACAGAAGCTCATCAAAGTTAGGAATGGTATTATTGTTGAGAATAGTAGCTGTGAATACTTGCCATTCATATGGAAGTCCTCCAAGTGCGGTGAGAACCATCTCACGATCAGCTATTATCTCCCCAATAGCTAGCAGATTGTTCCTGGTTTCGGTCAACTTCAGAAAGAAAGTTTGAACAGACTCATCTCGGCCCTTCTTCATATTCTTCAACTTGTTCTTGAGGAATAGCACTTGGTTCACATTGTTTACTTGAAACATAAGCATCAATTTGTCATACATCTCCTTGGATGTGCCTAGTTCAGATATGTAGGCAACCAGACTCTTATTTATGGATTCCCTGATCAGCAGCTTTGCTTTGATTTCTCCCTTCTTATACTTGTTTCTAACAGCAGCAGAGGCATTGGATGGAGGTTCTTGAATCCTTCCTTTCACATGATCCAAGAGATCATGATCTTCTAATTTGAGATCTAATATCATCTTCTAGGGATGGAAGTCATCACTTCCAGTCAGCTTGTCATTCTCCTTGAATTCAAGACTAGTGGAACCCATTTCCTTCGATGATGATTGCTATAGATTGAGTTTGTCTTTACCTCAGCTCTGATACCATGTAAAGTTTTGTAGATGTTCTATGCTAGTAGCAATTTCACTTTTCTTTCAGCAATCATACAAGTAGTTAAGCAAAATGCAGATAGAACATATAAGTAGATCTTACAGAAGACAAATCAGAAACAGGAAAAATGTGTGTTCGTTTCGGCGGTCAACAGGATGCTTCAACCAGCAAAGTCTCCTTTGGTCAGTCAGCCCAGCATGTGTCACAACAGCCCTCCAATCAGTAGATGAGTCAACTCAAGTCAACTCTACAAAAGTCAACGCTGTCCTGGAAAAGTCAACGCAGGGGCAGCAAGCTAAAAGTCAACGCAGCAGCAAAACGGTCAACCCTTTGACCTCGATTTTTGTGCCAGGTAGTACGGCCTTCATAAATCGAACCTCCCACAAGTTTTCAGCTTGTTTGGACCAAGCGTTGACCAAAGTCAACGCTGGTCAAAGTTTCTGCGAAACCCTAGCAGCAGCAAATCCGTACTTCAGCTCAGCCGTACAGTTTGTCCTCGTCGTCCTTCACACGTGTGGCTGAAACTCGTCCTTCTTGGTAGCTCGTACTCTAAGATGAGAGAGGAATATGTGAGTTGTGATGATGATGAAAATCTCTCCTACTTTTCCTGTATATATATCCATCATGAGGGTGTGTGACACATCTGTTGGGCATGCGAGCCTACATTACAAAACTGGCCGACCTTGCACATATAATTTATTAAAAATAATAAATTCAAAATATAAGTTCTGCTCATCGGATTAAGACATATTTTATATGGATTTTACACCTCTCAGAAAGAGGAATCCAACAAAAATATTAGCCTCTTAATCTGAGCATCTTAATATGGAGTTTGGACCTAGTTGTCCAAATTTAACAGATGCGCACCTTCCCATCAACGTATGCCACATTGAAACCTTTGTCTTCCATGGCCGAAATAGACACAAGGTTCTTCTTCAAATCAGGTACATATAGTACATCTTGCAAGGGGAGGACTTGACCTTGAGATAAGTGGAGGGTCACAGTCCCTGTCCCTTTCACGAGATATGTGGCATTATCTCCAAGGATAATTTTCAGATTAACATCCTTCTCAACCATATCAGAAAGTGCTTCCTTAAACCCAGTGAGGTGTCTTGAGGCACCACTATCTATCAACCAGACATCCATAGTGTTGGGTGGAGATGCGGCAGATACAAGAATGAATTCATTTCTTTTATCATCAACAACATTAGATTCCTCATACCTGGAATTTCTCGACCTTTTGAAAGGTTGCCCATTTCCATTGTGACCAGAGGGAGCCTTCCTCTTTCCTTTGAACCTGTTGTTCCTTTGATTTCCATTCCTCTGGTTGTTGTTGTTGTCATCATCCCCAGGAGAATCCTTGTTGAAAGGGCATTCTCTAGCATAGTGGCCGGTCTTGTGACATGCGTAACATTTTCCTTTCTTTCCTTGGGCCCTTGCTCTTCCTTGGTTCCTCGGACCACCATAGTTCTTCTTCTTAGCACAAGCAGTGAAGGCGGCATTACCTTCATTTTCATATTCCTTCATTCTTGATTCCTCTTGTACGCATCTCGATAATACTTCGTCAAAATCAGGTATCACATTGTTATTGAGAATGGTAGTATTGAATACATGCCATTCGGAGGAGAGACCTCCAAGTGCGGTGAGAACCATTTCTCGATCAACTATTGTCTCCCCAATGGCCAAAAGATTATTTCTGATTTCGGTCAACTTCAGAAAATAATATTGAACGGATTCATCCCTGCATTTCTTCATATTCTTTGGTTGGTTCTTATAGAAAAGGACTTGATTTGCATTGTTGGCCTTGAACATGTTGACCAACTTATCATACATCTCCTTGGATGTGTGTAGCTCAGAGATGTAGGAAACCAGACTCTTATGAATTGAGTCCCTGATCATCAGCTTTGCTTTGATTTCCCTTTTCTTATATTTTGACTTGGTGGCAGCAGGTGCAGTTGATGGAGGCTCTTGGATTTTACCCTGCACATAGTCCATGACATCTTGGTCTTCCAACATTAGATCCAAAGTCATCTTCCAGGCATGGAAGTCTTCCTTCCCAGTTAACTTGTCATCAGCTTTGAAGTCATTATAGTTTGAGGTACCCATGCTCTTCTTCGGTGATTGCTACAAACTTGGGCTTTGTCTTCACCTCAGCTTTGATACCATGTAAATTTTCGTAGATGTTTTATGCTTGATGCAACTTTACTTTTATTTCCAATATCAAACAACAATCACATAAACAAGAAAGTAAAATGCTGATAGTACATACCAATAGATCGATAGAAGACAAGCCAAAAATACACTTAACTTGATCAACAAAATATATGTGTTCTGGTGCGTTACGGTGGTCAACAGGATGCTTGAACTAGCAAAGTCTCTACACGGTCAGCCAACCAGAATGTGTCACACAACCCTCTCGGACAACTCTATACCAGTCAACCCAAAGTCAACAAATGTCAACGTTGTCCCATTCAACGGTCAACGCAAAAACAACAACAACAAAAGTCAACGTAGCCAGGTCAAAGTCAACATCCAGCCTCGATTTTTGTGCCAATAAATGCAGACTGCATAAATCGAAATTTTGGAAGAGTTTGAGGTCAGTTTGACCATGCATTGACCAAAGTCAACACTGGTCAAATCTGTGCTGAAAACCCTAGGTCAAAACCAGAAAATCCTTCGCTGCAATTTCCCACGTGTGAGAGAAGAAGAGCCTCCAAGATGATGATTGAATCAATTAGATGGTGAGAGAGAATGTGTGATGAGTGATGGTGAAAATGACCTCCAACGTTGACCTATATATATCCATCAGTGAGGGTGTGTGACACATCTGTTGGGGCTTCAAGCCTACATTTCAATTCTGGCCAACCTTGCACATAAGTGGAATTAATTCAAAATAAATGTTCTATTCATTGGATCAAGATGATTTTTAGATCGATCTCAAACCTCTCCGAAAGAGGAGTCCAATAAAAATATTGGCATCTTCATCTGAGCATCACAACATGGAGTTTGGACCTAGTTGTCCAAAATTAACATTTCTTCAGGGACATCATTCTTTCTCATGGAAACAAAGTTATGTATTCATCTTTTATGTCATCATCATTCTTACAACTTCCTTCATTCATCATGCTCATCATTATTATCAAGTCATTTCCAATTATGAATATCTTCAATATCTTGAAGATTATGTACTTCAAATAGCAAATGCAACCAAGTACAAATATACAAAAGCATGAAGTCAACTGTATCAAAATAGGGTTATCATGTCATTACAATGGAAGCATCTAAACAATCCAGCTTTAGATATCAAAAACCTAAACCTATTTAGATTCATAATCAACAAGGGTTACATCTTTTATATTCTGAACTCCAACAACTTGCTAGGGTTTTTGTCGCAAACCCTAGATTCCATCATCGAGACTTAAAGCCTTTGATATCAACAACTAAATCAAGTTAGCAATCCAATCATAGTACTTTACATCTGGGGTTTCAATATCATGCCTTAGAATTTCATGTAAAATTCTACTAGGGTTTTGTCACAAACCCTAGATTTCATTAATAAGACTAAACCATGAATATCAACAACCAAGTTTGCATACAAGCATTTCATATCTAGGGTTTCATTATTTTATCAACAGCGAATACGACCCTCAAAACAACTCTGATACCATGTAGGAATTTACAGGGTAAGTTCCTTAGATCAAACACCAAAGGTCACCGCTCACAAATAAATCACAGATCAGTACACCAATATTTGCCGTGGTTAAAGCCCTAAAAGAGGGAAACAGTCCACGGCTTGAGCCAACGCGACCACTTCAGGAAATTTATTAATATAAAGAAAGAAAATTTACATAAGCTTCTCTCATAAACGGTTATCGGACAAATGACCCTCCATGCTCTTTAAATAGAGATCATGGACCAATTGGGTGTTAAGCCACGAATCAAGTGTTTATAATACCGAGGAGAGAATGAACCGTCAGATCACTATGTATCGTGATCGTCGGATTATAATTTACAAATGTACGTAGTAAAGAAACACATTTTACCTAACTCTACGCTAGACCAAGTTATACTTAACTATTTCCTATGTGTCGGAATATCCTAACATCCCCCCTTAAGAACAACTTGGGATAGGATCGAAGGATTTACAAAGGTGACACAATAGGAGACTATTTCTTATGTGTCAGAATATCCTAACATCCCCCCTTAAGAACAACTTGGGATAGGATTGAAGGATTTACAAAGGTGACACAATAGGAGAAGGGAGGAGGCATTAGAGCCTATCCCCCCTTAATGATAACTTTCCCGAACTCCAAGCATTATTAGATCGAAGTTTGGTAAAATTCGCTTCTGTGAGAGCCTTTGTAAAGATATCGACAACTTGATCATTGGTTGAACAATACTGCACTTCAAGAACACGATTATGAATGAGCTTTTTGATGAAGTGTATGTGTAGCTCAATGTGTTTCATGCGTTGATGCTGAACTGGATCTTTGCATAGTTGAATGGCACTCTGATTATCACACCAAAGTGTAGTTGGATGTTGTTGATGAAGACCAAATTCGGTCAGGATCTAACGAAGCCACAGGGCTTCCTTGCTAGCTTCAATTGCACCACTATACTATGCTTTTGCTGAAGAAAGAGAGATGGCACTTTGTTTCTTACAAGACCATGTAATGGGTCCTGAACCAAGAGTGAATACATAGCCTGCAGTAGACTTTCAGTCATCAAGGTCACCATCCCAATCAGAGTCAGTGAAACCGATCAACACTGGAGATGCTCTTGCACTGTAATGAATCCCGAACTGAACTATACCTCGAATATATCGAAGTATGCTTTTAGCTTCTTTCCAGAGACTTTCATGAGGTTGGTGCATAAACCGAGCAACAAGACCAACGCCAAAGGAAAGGTCAGGACGGTTATGGGTTAGATATAGAAGTTTACCAACAAGTTGACGGTATAAGGTAACATCAACTTTAGGGGAAGTACAAGTGACTGAAAGCTTGACTCCAGACTGAAAGGGAGAAGGGGCTGGCTTATAGTCTTCCATGTGAAAGTGGCGAAGAAGATCATGTACATACTTGGACTGAGAAAGGGTAATACCTTCTTTGGATTGCAAGACTTGAAGACCAAGGAAATAATGCAAGTGTCCTAAGTCTGTCATTTCAAACTTCTTTTTGAGGCTAGATTTCACATGGTTTATATGGTTGGGATCACTACCAATAAGGATAAGATCATCAACATAAAGAACAAGGATGATTAAGGACTTAGCCACTTTCTTGGTGTAGACAGTGTTGTCAGAATGACATCTAGAAATCCATTATCTAAGAGAAAGCTATCCAGTTTGGCATACCAAGCCCGAGGGGCTTGTTTGAGACCATAAAGAGACTTCCTAAGGCGACAAACAAGGCTAGAGTTGTTTTGGATAAATCCAGGGGGTTGTTCCATGTAGATTTCTTCATGTAAATCCCCATGTAAGAAAGCAGATTTAACATCCATTTAATGGACTTACCATTTAAAGGAGGCAGCAAGAGAAAGAACAAGGCGGATAGAAATCATTTTGGCAACAGGGGAGAACGTTTCAGTATAGTCAATGCCTTCAACTTGTGAAAATACTTTAGCAACAAGAAGAGCTTTATGTTTATCCACTTTTCCATCTGGTCCAAACTTTGTTCTGTAAACCCATTTGCATCTGACAAGTTTTCTTCCTTTGGAAGAGGAACAAGATCCCAAGTATCGTTTGCCATTAAGGAACGATATTCTTCATTCATTGCTTCATCCCAATCGGGATGATCTAAAGCTTCTTCAAAGGTGTCTGGATCAAGATTTTCTGGAACTTGAGCCAATAAGGAAGAGGCTCTTTTGAATTGAGAACGTGTATGACGTTGATCTGCAGGGTCATCTGCAAGAGAACCTGCTGCATCCCGAGTAGAGCGGATCCATCTTGGAAGTTGTGGAGCTGAAGGAAGATCTTGAGGAGGTGGAGGAGGATTGTCATCCTCGCTGTCATCATTCAAACTAGAAGGATTGTTGTCAAAAATAGAAGAGATAGAGAGAGGTGGCACATATGTCGAATTAGGCTCGTAGGCCAAAGGTGGCACAACCGCCGAACTAGGCTTGCAGGTCAATATATTTTCATCAAATTTTATATCTCTTCTAATGATTACATTTTTGGATTTTGGTTGAAGAAGTCTATATCCTTAGACATCTTCAAAATATCCAACAAAAATGCATTTTTCACTCTTAGGTTCTAAGGCTTTATGTTTCGCATCTAGAATATGGGCCCAAGCTTCACTTCCAAAAACTCGAAAGTGACTTACATCTGGTTTGATTGAGCTCCAGGCTTCTTCTGGAGTTATATTCCTTAACAGTGAACACCTTTGTAGGAGTGCGATTTACTATGTAATTTGCACAGTTAATTGTTTCTGCCCAAAAATTAATACTAAGTCCTTTAGATTGAAGCATACAATTAGCCATTTCTTTTAGAGTGCGATTCTTCCTTTCAGCTACACCATTTTGTTGGGCTTGAATCTATCCTCTGGTGGGCTTGGGCACTAGTTAAGTTGCCCAACCCACGATGAAACCACTTGCCAATTACATACAAAATCTAATATGCTTCCTCACCATCATGTACAATAATTCATTAGTGCATCTAAGTGAACCAAGCTTGTTAATCAAGGGCATACATGAGACTTCATAATGGGATTCCCTTTCAAATTTGGGGCTTTAAGCATGTAATTGTGTTACCTCCCTAGGTAGGAGTGGCTAATAAACAACCCTATTAGGTGTTCCCGGCCCCGAAGGGGAAGGCAAGTCCAAGGTTCATCCTTCAGTTGATAGGGACCATGTGAATAATGGTGAGATGGATAGGGACACACGGGTCTCAAAGGAAAATGCCATGGGTACAAGGATGGTAATGATGAGGGATGCCCACATATTTAGGTGTATAGATGTAGGAGGGAGCAATCATGAATACAAGAGTTACCCCAACCTTTGTTTTTCCACCCTTCTTCATTTGCCTTTTGCCTTTTTTTTTGATTTTTTCTTTGTATTACTGCTCGGGGCTCTAGGAGAGCATGTTGTGTATGATATAAGCAATTATTATCCCCTTAAGGTGGGGTAGTTCATCGCCCACCAAGGTTTGGTACGTGCATGGGTTATTTAATGATGTGGGGTCACTTATGGGGCCCTAGGAACTAGGGTGATGACCATAATGATGGGGTAGAGCTCCTGTTTGGATTTTGCCCACATGTTAATATAATGTCCCAACCATCTTTTGCATTTTATAATATTCTTTTTTTTTGTTTCTTACTTGTGGCCATGATATACTTTAAATTTTTTTTTAGCTGCATCAGCCTTTGGGTCAACATTTCTAGGCTTAACCCAAACATGTGGACAAGGGGAGGGGGTGTACTAGTAAGAGAGGGAAAATGATGAGATAGGGCTTGTAATGTGTGGAGGGGAGTGAAAAATGTGAAATGAGACCGCACTACCAAAATTAGACTTTCCCAAGTAGTGCCCTTCCTGAAGCTATAAGCCAATAGGGGAGATCCCATGGGACTAGGATTGAGGATTAACCCCCCCCAATTCAATTTAAGGCGAGGGAGCAAAACTACAGTCAAAACCCTTCCTTCTTCCAAGTCACCCAATAATCCATGCCTAAAGTGTCCAAGGAAAAACAAGCACAAGCACTTGATTGCACAATGAAAAACATAACTTTAGGATTGGATAGCCCACCTTCAAACATACACTCTTGACAAACTGGCTTAGGGAGTGGAGATCAAATAGCACAATATATTGGCTACACTGGCGGCTATCAGAGGTGACCGACTGCCAGCTGAAGACAAATCTAGGAGAAAAATTCTCCTATGGGGTCACCCACTTTTGGTGGGTAACAGATCCTGAAGCTAGTTAGGAAGTCTAGTGTAGTTCGGATCAGAGATAGGATATATTTGTTTAGTAAACAAATTATGCTAAATTTAGAATTAAATTGGAACTGATTGGAATTGTAATTGGATTGTTGAATTTGGGCTATATAAGTACTGTTGGATTGATGAATGATTAGACTATAACTTTGCACTGTATGGTTTATTGTGTGTAGAAAGAGCAATATTGTTTGTTGAAGATTATATTTGTATTGAAATAGCCTATGACATCGCTGAAAAAAAGGATTTTTGATAGAAACTGTAGTTCCTCAAGAAACCCTAGGGAATTTTTTTTTCCTTAGAATACTACAGTGGTATCAGAGCAGGGCATCCTGCCAACTTGTGAATACATGAGCCTTGTATGTTTCCATAAGATACAAGCAACATCACAGTAAGGAGAAAATGGAACACCCATCGTTCAACCATGGGAGATAGAGCAGGGGAAGGAGAACATGACCTTGGTATCTTATTAAATGCAATATTCTAGGGGAAACAACAAATGACTGGCATATTAATGCAAGGGCAACAACAAGGACACTAGTTGATTAAGGGGAAACACGAAATAGCATGTGTATTGGCTCAAGGACAACAATAATTCACTAAGCCAATGGCTCAACTCATAGGAAACACAAACATTTTTGGCAACAACAGAACCACTAATGAAGGTAGCGGTAACCATAACCTTTGTCCTATTGTACACACTAACACTAGGGCAACTAGTGGAGGGAGTCACAAACCTTTACTTCCTCAATTTTTAAACCATCAACAGACAACAACCCACGAAGCAACGGAGCTGAACAGACTCTTTGATGAATACTTTCGGGAGTATGCATCACTGGAAGAAAACACTCGTGCAACCATGACTTTCCAAGAATACAATAACATCAAATACATAAGTTAGATCTAGAGGATGACCTAATTCTGATCTAATGCGCAAGGTAAGTAAACTTTCCCATCCCTTATTTGATGGATCATCTAAATGTTCAGCAAGAACTTGGGTGCAAAAATTGGACACCTACTTCAATCTCAACCTTATGTTAGAAGCAAACACTATCTGATTGGCTAAACTACATCTAGAAGGAGAAGCGCATGATTGGTGGTACCATGGTCTGGTTACGTTGGAGCATGCAAACATCACTTCTTATGTAGACTTTACACATAGATTGGTAGATAGATTTGATTGGAAGAACCCGAACATACACTTCAGAGAATTGACACAACTCAAACAGACATGATCACATGAAGAATACATCTCAGAATTCGAGCGAACTATTGTCATGGTAACAAACATATCTGAAGAAAGACTAGTCATGCTCTTTGTAATGACCCCGGTCATCTTGCAAAGTATGTAGATATTGTGCTAATGGTCCATATCATGGTACATTCATATATATAATGTAAATATTGTCCTAGCTAGCTTGCATTTGTGGGGTCATTGTAAGTACTTCCTTAGTTACCTGTGTAAAGTTTATATGGCTATTGTAAATTTCAAGAAAATATATATGCATTTGGTTATTTTAGGCTTTATATGGCTATTGTAAATTTCAAGAAAATATATATGCATTTGGTTATTTTAGACTTTATATGGCTATTGTGAGTATATATGTGTGTGTGTGTGTGTGTGGCTACTGTAAATTTCAAGAAGATGTATGCACTTGGCTATCGAAGACCTTGTTTGGTTCTTGTGAGACATATTTATATTTATAAGGACTAATTAATCTAGACCTATTGATATAGCCCTAGGTTGTTTGAAAAGGAGGGCCCCTAGCTAAGGTTGAATTGCCTTACTTTATAGTAGTACGCTTACTTGTCCGATTGAATGTCCTTACCTTAACTTAAATAGAAGGGTATAACTAATAAATAAAGGTTGGGTAAAGTATATAAAGTAAGGGTGTGTTCCTTTCCTTTATCTGGTTGAGCTGTATAACTATTAACCATAGAACACATACACATACCTAAGGTAGTATTGGCACATGGCTGAGTAACTTTTTTTTTTTTTTTTTCTCACATTGTATTGGTTCTAGAACCAGTTCTGGGAAGAAGACAAATAGCGGGCAGTGAAGGAGAAAGGAGGCCAAATGGCAGGAAACTGATTGGCCTACCAAACCAATCAATAGTGACACAGCCAGGAGGGACAGGTGGACATCTGTGGTTGGTCCAGAGGGGCTGGGCCCTAACTAACCTGGAGTAGTATTAAAACAATAGAAAAAGAAGGGAAGTCAGACCAGGATGGACATAGAGAGCCAGAGAAGAAAAGAACAGTGAGAGCGCAGTGAAAGAGAAAAGAAGGGAATGAGGGAGATAACAAACTAGGGAGAGAAAAGTGAGTAGAGAGGGATAATCAATGGAAGAACTTAACCAAGGGCATTTGTTGCAGAGAAAAATGCACGAGTTTGGAATCGTGTGATTGGCATCACGAGGGTAGCAGGGTGAATCTGCGGCATTAAAGGTTAGTCACGGTGAACCTTTAGACTCTTACTATTTCTGCACCCATTTGGCATCTAGCTTCTAAGGCGTATTTCTGCACCAATGTAACAAGGACAAATGTTTGTGAATACCCTAACTTAAAGCCATTTTTGTGATGTCAATTCCCATCGCTATTTTATACTGCCTTATATACACCATGTAAATTGGTTATGGGGTATTCACACCTCCTGTACGCTGAAAGGATACACCTCGGTAATGTGGTTGTTTGACTATCCTTACCTTTCAGAAGGCGAGATTGGCCTTATCTTTCAGAGGGCAAGAACCTTACAACCATGTCTGTTTGGCTTAGTTACTTTCTAGTTCGTTTGGTGGGAGTAGTGTAATAAGGACCGGACCGGACGGTTCAGACCGGTCCGATCGTTTTGAGGCAAAAACTGGTTCGAACCAGTGACTCGAACTGTTTTTGTCTGGTTCGGTATGGTAAAGCCATGTAGAACACAAGAAGTGGGGTTTGTTTTGCTTTTTTCCTTTTAATGTTTGTCTTAGTTGGGCACTAGTCCATAATATGTGTCTAATATTCAAGCATATGGCCCTACTATTGCTATGCATTTCATGGTAATATTAAATTCTTAAAGTAAAATGATGAAAATTTAAGTATAAGGATTGAAGTGAAAATTTAAGTAAAAGATTGAAGTGACATTCTCCTTTGCCTTTCATTTTCATCCTTTTACTTAAATTTTTAACATTACCATGAAATGACTCAAGATGTTTGAGTGGTTTTGACTTCATTGGATTTCATATGGAGAAAGTAGAATTTTAGATCTCACCCAAAATCCACTGTTTTTCAGGATTTCAGGATTGGGGGGATTGCAACGCTACATTGGATTTCCTCATGTACGATACTACGAGGGTATGGAACTAGTATTTATCAAGACCACCCAGCCCTCCATGTAACTTGATGTTAGTGGCATTGGTTGTTGAACTCCTCTAGCATGAGCCTACTAAAAAAAATACCCATCACTCAAACAAAATCTTGACTTGACATGCTATGATTTTTCTATCTTATTTTAATGCTTAGAGGGTGATATTGATGTCGAAGATCCCAATATATGCAATGATTTTGATGATCTGTAGGTATTTGTTGTAGCATTATTTTTTTGGATGCTAGAGGCCATGTAGAGCTTGTTTGTTGATGTATTTTTGGTCTAGAGATGGATTGCACTCTGTGCTATTTTAGTTATGTGCACCCTTACGTGCTATATAAATGAGTACTTTTGCTTATTTGTGTATAAATGGTTTGGATTTATATGCATGCACATGAATAAATATGTTTTTCTTTAAAATTTGAATATTTTATGTGTTTTTGGTTGACTGGTTTTTTGTTCCGGTTTTTATACCAGTTTCTGTACGGTTATGACTGGTTCCCGGTCCAGGGGGTGTACCGGTTCAATGACCGGTCCGGTTCTGATAACTATGGGTGGGAGAACACCTGGCTTAATTTTCATGCCTCACATCATTGCACAGTAGCCATTGTTTAAGTTCTCTGGGGTCCTTGAGTTGACTGAGGGTGGAAGTTTTCATCTGTGGAGTCCCTCATTATCTGATGGGTGGAGGCCTCTGGTTGCCCTAGATTAGTTTTCCTCGCTGAGTGTTCAGTTTCAGTACACTCTAGAATCCTAGCACAGGGTGCAGTTACTGTAGCAGCAACCTCAGGGGTGGAGGAAATCCCTGGATTAAGGGTGGATAATTGCATCTCTGGAGCCCCTCGTTGGCTGATAGATGGAGGAGGATTACCTTTGGAATCTCTGGACAAGCCACAACAGAACACCTATATGCAGTGTGGAGGTAGGATAGACCTCTGGAATCCCTGGTCTGGTCATTGAGACAGGCTTCACAAGCTAGGGGGTGGCAGCTGCATTCTTAGCAGTCTATCAGTGGTTGGGAGGAGAATTATGAGCCTTATCCCAATTCCCATTCTGAGTCATACAGGGCTAAGTGCCCTCTTGACAGTGAGGCCCGAATATGTCTGATTGGTTCACAACACACCTGTCTGTGCATGTTTACATGAAGTAGGAAGTGGACTAATGAATATACATCTGTAGCCATGGATGTAATGTGCCAAATAAAATGTTGTATAGCTATACATGTCTCAGGCAATAGCATACAGACCTCCCTGACTTGACATGATGCTAGATCTATGAAAATTGTATGTCCCCCTAAGTCTGGGCCACCAGGTGTCAAATAATGATTGACATATCAAAATGACCTCATGTATAGCACTTGCATGGTTTATTACTCAAGCTGGTGTCATGGTGCTTGTTGCATGACTTGCATGGTTTATTACTCAAGCTGGTGTCATGGCGCTTGTTGCATGACTTGCATGGTTTTATTACTCAAGCTGGCATCATGGTGCTTGTTGAATGAAATGAAAGGTTCTTATTTCATGCAATAAATTTAGTTCATGGTATCTACGGTAGCTCTGTTCCTAATACCTTCTTGCATAGGTTCTGATGTATGCTAAATTACTGCAAAACTGTTGGTTTTCTGATATTTTTATATATATTAGTAAAGAGAAGCTTACCTTGATTAGTTACTGGAAATTCGTTTGGAGCATTTGGCAACAGCAGTATTCAGTTTTCTGTAACTAAATGATTTCTATTTAGACCAGACTTGTCACCTGTTCACATTCCAATAATGTACTGAAGTATTGTTACAAAAGACTGTCATGACTCATGATTAGATGTTAAATTCGTCACAGGGCATACAGTTGTTTTAGCTTTTAGACCTTGTCGTATTTAACAAAAAAAGAATGCATTCCAATAATGTGCTGAAGTTACAATATGATGTTATGAGTAGATGTTAAACACATCACAAGACATACAGTTGTTTTAGCTTTTGGATCTTGTCCTATTTAACATAAAAAAGAAAGCATTCCAATAATGTGCTGAAGTTACAATATGCTGTCATGAGTAGATGTTAAACTCATCACAAGACATACAATTGTTTTAGCTTTTAGAACTTGTCCTATTTAACAAAAAAAGAATGATGACCATTCCGTAGCACGAGTCTCCTCATACCATTGTAATTTTATAACGCAAGCTATAGCGACTGGTATGCATCATTTCACAGACATAAAATCTGTGCCAGACATCAAGAGGGTTAACTTTACAGATTGAATAGTTGATAAATACGGGGGAAAGCCATTAACAAAATTTTGAGGCCATGAGGGTATGATCCTTGCTTGAGATAGTTAGCTCTATTTCCTGGATAGGTGCTAGGGTTTAGATACCCAGCTTTCACTCAAATACACTCATACCTTCAACAAAGCTCAAGCTTTAGTAGGATAACTAACTAATGTTGCCACAAAGGAGTTCATGTAAATGATCACAGGTATGATGCACTGTTACAAGCACCGTGTTGTCATTTAAGCAGAATGTAATAAATAGCTGTAGAATAGTCTTCCTTTATAAGGTAGGATTTCCTTGGGAAAAGTGTTCAGGTTGTGAACAAAACTCTACAACAATAATTTTGTTACCTTGGGAAAACTTGCTATTCACAGCTACATAGCCTTCTTGATGATCGATTTGCGCTGACTCCCTTGGAGCGATTCTGATCTCAAAGATTCACTCTTTGGACAAATAATGAACCTACTAAAAAGGGGACTAAAAAGGGGTCTCAATATTTGTGAGGGCAATTCTGCCCTGTGGACAGAGGTATTGGCAGGTGTTAGTGTCAGTCTTTGCATCCTGTCACTAGTGATCAAATGGACTCTTATCATGTATTGTTAGGGTCCCATAGTCAATTTTTTTTCATTTCACTAGGTCTTCAAGAAAAAATTTGGTCACTGGGCATTAGGTTTAGGATTATTTTCCACTCTTTCCAAAATTTTAAATTGCTGGTCCTTGTCATCAAATAAGCTGAGTATATCATTATTTAGAGATTGTCATCATCATTTCAGTTATCTTCACCATGATCTCATTCAGTTCAGAGTCTCCATTAGGTCACTAGGGTTTCAAGGTCGCGAAACTGCCATTTCATGGATAAAATCTGGCAAATTGGAAGAGTGGTAATAAATGCAAGTTTCTTCAATAAATTTTGATTTTTAAATGTAATTTTATGTTTCTATATGTAATAATTACTTCAGAGTTCTAAAGCTACAGTTCAATGTTCCAAAGAAGATTCAAGAAGTTCAGATTACAAAATGTCGAAGGTTGTGAAGTCAAAAAGAAGAAAGAAAGTCCTACTACAAAAAGAGACACGTGGGGCCCATTATCACTTAAAGAAAGTCATTCCATGCTTTTAAAAGAGCCGCAAAGTCATAAACACATTTCATTTGCACTCCTCTTTCCCTTCATCATCGTGCTCATCCTCCATTTGGTGAGAAAAAGGCGTTTTTACAGCTCCAAGAGGCAAAAACTGGGAGGCACTGCGCATTTGTGAACCGCGCTGCGCATCTGGAGGAGGCGCTGCACATCCATGAACTGCGCTATGCATCTGTGAATTGCGCTATGCACGGGGCAGAGTTGCCTAATCTTGCTTAAAAATCACCAAAATTCAAACTTTCAGCTTCCATTCATGGTTTTTCACTCTTCAAAGCATGATAAGCAAGGTTGGTTCTCCGCGCAGCTTGCTCATAGTGCAGGTCCCACTTGTATAGTGTATTTGACTGAGAAAGCGGGTTTACGTTTCCTGTGAAAAGTCTGTCCCGTTGGCGAAGGAACAAAGGTTCATGGGGTTTATAGTAGGTACCAGCGAGTAGGGCTCTTCCTAGTGATGCAGTGGGTGAGAATTCATCAATCTTAACAAGTACACTCATTTTGAACCCCTCCCTTTCTTTGCAAAACAATAAATGATAACTAGCTAAGTTCCCTAGGGTTTTATACAAATTTTATGCTTTTGGTTGTCAAATGATCAATTGATGCTGTGAAACCCTAGTATCACTGCCCCTACACCTTTGTTTGTGAGTTATACATCATTCCCATACCTCACAAACCATTTCCCATCATTTTTGAAACATCTCCCTACAAATCCTAGCCCTATAATACGAAATTGGGCCATTTTCCTAGCTAGGACTGTGTTTCAACTCCCTAGCTCACTCCCCTCACTCATTTACCTTCATTTCACTCCCTAAACATTCCTAAGATCCCTACCCCTCTCCCTAAATTTTTCTGCCCCCATCTCCCTCCCCTAACTCCCTCATTTCATTCCCTTCACTTACTTTTCCCTGTTTTTCCTCTCCCCATCATCTAGGGTTTTCAACTATGGAAGGAGATTCCTCACCATCTGAGAAGGGAAGACAACACAAAGGGGGAAAGATACTGAGGTATGAGCCCTCAAACTGCAATGAAATCATTTCCTCACCCTTCATCAGAAAATGCTTTGAAGATGTCAATTGCCTAGGGTTTTGTTAAAGGGTGGAGGAGGTAGGTTATAATGAGGAGCTTACAGACTTGTTTTCCACCAACTTGAAGGGTGAAAAAGCCACCATTACAGGGATTGAGTTCACATTTTTAGTTGATGCCATCTCTCTTGCCACAAGGATACCTAACCATGGGGAATATTGGTTCAAAGGCATGAGTCTTGACCTTGAGCATTACAAATCCTTCATAAAATCGTAGTACAAAGAGACTCATACCCACATTCTTCCATTCAGATTCTTGCTGGAGAGGTATGCACCATTGATGAAGGTTGTGATGAAATTCTTCACATGGGAGGGCAGGTTTTCCAGATTATACCGATATCATATCAAATTGCTCATGCACTTCACAGCAGTGAAGTCCCTAAACTTATGCAATTTCTTGTATAGGAGTGTGACCAAGATGGTAGAAAAGGTGCAAGTCATGAACACAAATCATTACCCTAGCCTCTTTCACCACAACTTGGTGAAAGTCATAGTTCTCCATTAGTTGGCAGAGAAGAACATGACATGGGATGCCTTCATTGAGACAGCTTTGTAGATGCACACAACCACTACACCAGCTCAACAACAAAACATATCACTTGCCATGTCAGCGCAGCCCATGGAGGTTGGATCATCAAGCAAACTTGCTGAGGTTTCAAAGAGGCCCAAGCCTGAGGTTACTCTCACCTATCAGAGAGGCAGGAGGCTTGTGTTTGCTCCACGGAAAGAGGAAGGGGCCAAGCCTATTTCACTACAGGGATCACCATCAGCCCTGTATGATACATCCATGCATGATGAGGAGGAACATGACTTTGACTTGGTTGACTTGGAGGACCATGATGAGCAGGAAAACTTGCAGAGGGAAATCAAAGACAAAGATGCTTAGATCAAAGAGCTCCAAGATAACTTAGCAAGGGCCCAATTCATCATTTCATTTCTTGAGTAGGAGAACATTCAATTGAAGACAAATTAGTTGATTTTCGAGAAAAGGTTGTTTGAGGCAAACAAACATGAGAAGGGCAAAGCAGTAGTTGAGCATGAAAAGCAAGTGAAGAGGAAGAGGCCAAGAACCACGGGTCTCAAGAAGGCACTGCAGAAAGAGAAAGAGAAAAACCCTACAGATGAGGAGCTCACTTTTGAAGAAAGGATGGCCAAAGAGATCAACAAGGACAAGGAGTTTTGGCTTGAGAAGGTCAATACTCACTTGGAAAAGCTCCTGGACAATGCAAACAAGGATGACAAGACCCACAAACGCATGGTTGCCCGTTATCAAACAAGAAATCAAATTGCACACATCAAAATCAAGCAATTGTAAGACAAACTCAAGCAAACCCAAGACAAGCTTAAGCAAACCCTAATCAGCCAAAAGGAGAAGGGAAATCTTGATTTGCTTGCTGATGCCTCCATGATTGCATAATACACCTCCTGCAGCACCTTTGGACCAATTTTGGGGAGGAGCAAATTTTGTTTTTTGGTCAAATTTGGTGCAAATTCAGAAAAAAATAGGAAATTTCACTAACGCATTGCGATTTTTCCTCAGGGCTCCAAATGACAAGTGGCTTACATTTTTGGAAAGCTTATGCCCTCCTCTCAAAACCCATTTCCTCAGATTTTCCAGAAATGGCACAAATTTTGAGAAAAATGATAAAAAGGGGTCAAAAATCAGCATTCTGCCCCTCTTTTTGATAGGCGCTACGCATTTGGAGACACCTTGGGAGAATGAGTTTTTGAAGGCCTTCCCATAGGTCATTTTCAAAAATTCAAAGTGTTATGGAAATTAGACAGGCAGGGCTATTTTACTGTTCTCTCAGATTTCCATTTTGACTTCAGAAAGGTTTCCAAAAGTGGCCTCCAAGTTGGCGTTGCACATCTGCACATTTCTGAGTTTTTAATTAAAATTTCACTATGTAATTTTTGGCAATTCCTAGTTTGACTTTTGTAAAAGTGAAAAGATGAATGTGGATGAATGGAAAAGTCAAAATGTAAATGTAAATGGTAAAGATGGAGGTAAATAGGTGCCTTATCCTCCATTTATTGCTTTGAGGATATGTCTCTTAGTGGTTAGATAAAGGAGGAATTTGTTGTGCAACCTCCCTAGTGTGTAGCTGACTTCAGATAGGTGCATGAATTTGATTTTCTTGCTGGCAAATTCGATCCCCAAGGGAGGATTTCGACCTCAGTAGTATATGAGGCCTTTTGTAATCATTTCCAAGGGTTGCAATCTTGGACATTGAACTAGTGTAATTCATTTTGACAAAGTAATATAGTGAATACAGAGAAAAGTTGCAACTTAAATTTAGGGATTCATGTGGTGAGCTTGTATGGCTATGTTTCTCTTTTGTAAGTCACTCCATTGAATGCTTTCTCTTTCCATTACATATCTACTGCTTTCACTCATTGCTTTAAATTTTTTAAGCAGGATTCATGAGTAATACATGCCCTGTTTTGATGAGATGATGATGTTGTGTTAATTTTCTTCTTAAGGAATGAATTCATACTTTTATGCTTGTTCTTGATCTTTCTTTTCATCCCACACCATAACCATACAGCCTAAAGGGTCACTCAAACTTGCCTACCTCGCCCCTTTATTCCCCTGCAATTTTTGCTCTTGTAACCCTACCAGAGTTTTCGAACTAGGTCTATTTTCATCCAGCACAAAATCCCAAATCAACCAAACCCTAATCTGCATATCTAGCATAAAATATCCATGATCCAGTCAAATTGGCTATGAATCTCATTGAGAGAGCCCTCTCAGCCTAGTAGGGCTAGCTACTAGGTCAAAGTGGTCTTTGGTTACCTTTGCTGGTCTCCTTCTCAGCCTTCGGAGATTCGATGGAGTGCTAACAGTAGATAAGGTCAATACTGCAAATATTACATTTTCAAGTAGAACCAGCAAGGAATCTCCACCAAATTTAATTTGCCCAGGTAAGACTATAGCTCTAAGTACGAGAAGAATATCGGAGATAATTTCTCAATCTGCCATAGACACACTCTGTCGCATGCTGTACCTAACCTCAGTAGATCAGAGATGATCAACTATCCTGGTAGTATTATTGCCACACTATCCATCTGGTTCTTCACTGCTAATGCCCCTTCTAACAATACAAGCAATCGACATAGCACCCAGGAATCCAAGTAGAATGAGACTAGCAAATGTGCTCCAGGTTAGCAGTCACTATAAAATTAAATTTGCCAACTAGTGGTCTACTAACTACCAAAACAAGAAATAGCCTAAACAAAAGAATAATGGATTGATATATAGTTGTTGAGCCCTAACGCTGTCCGGGTTTAATATGGATAGTGTGTACATTCCAACTTGTAGTTATGGTTTCAGGCTTAGACCAACAAGACAAAGCTAACCACGAATTGCCAGAGGGCAGTTTCCAGGAGTTTATTCCAATGCCTAAGTGTTGTGAATGTATCCAATTGAATATGTCCGAGTGAGTAATGACTATAAGCCCCCAAAAAAAAGAAAAAAAGAAAAGAATCTAAAATAAACTCAAAGAAGAGAGGCGTGTTACACTCTTCACACTGAACCCTTACAAGGTTGGGTTAAGGCATTCGATCCTGCAACTCTCCAAGATGCCATCAAGAATAATCGTGATATGGGGAATGCATCAACCAAACCTAAGGCCTCGTTCAAGCCTTTCATCCCTCAGAAAGATAAGGAGAAGAAGCCCTTCCAACGTGATCGATGCAAAAGGGACAGGTTGGATGAGGAAACTCAAGTAAACTAAGGAGGAAGAAGCTTTGTTTCACTTGCAAGGAGCCATGGGAGCCAGGACGTCACTATTTAGGCAAAGGAAAGATCCACTACATCGAAGTGGTCTCCAACGATGAGGACGAAGAAGGAGAAACCACCACAAATGATGAGCCTAGCAGTCCAAAAAAAGAACAATCTCATGAGGAAGCTAAAGAAGAAGAAAAGCCACGTGAAGAGAATAAATCTTGACCGCAAGTTAAGATCGCATCTCTATCAAGAACTGTAATGTCCCCAATTAATAATTTTACTAAGGGAAATTCTCACTTTTGCAATTTTGGCAAATAATAAATATTTTTAGATAAATAAAATTAGGAGAAATAAGTTGTGGAGGTATTAAATAAATTTTGGAGAAAAGGCAATGGTTGGGACTTAAGAAAAGAAGAAAATAAATAAAAAGTGAACGTAAGTTGTGGAGGTTACCAAAAAAGGAAATCGAACCATTGGAAGAATAAAACCATGGTATCAAAGCATAGTGTGAGAGACTTCGAACCATGGTACGAGGAAGGGAAAACAACAATAAAAGGAAGACTAGGGCCTCATGTTGATTATTCTATTTTGGCATTTCATTTCAGAATTGGAGAGTTTGCTTGAGCTGCTTAGCCAAGTCAACCAGTTCTGTTTAGCACAAGGAATCTCCAAGCGGAATTCCACCCTCATTTCAGAGAACTTCGAGTGTCTCCCTAGTGAGGTAATTTGGGGAGTCCAATTCAAGATTTCCACAAAGCTTATTTGCAGGTATTCACTCTATTTGCCACTCCTTCGACACAGAGGCAGTTTCAGTTGCTCATTGAACGATCAATAATTGTGGGTTGGATTTCCTTCTATTTTTCAGGGGTTGAGTAGCAGTGTTTTTCCAAGCATTGAAGCTGATTTTGGCCTGAAGTTTGAGGAAGAAATTCTGGAGGGATTTGGAGGAGTTTCCCGTCAGGGAAAGTGTGCATTCTTAGAGCAGTTTGTTTTTGTAGCTCACTGGTAGATCGTGAGGGCTACATGTGGATTTTGGGGTTTCAGTGACTGGTGGATTCAACCCAAGAGTTTTTTGGGTTTTTCTAGGTTTTGTGAGAGGAGTTTGTGGTTAAAATTTCAGAATTTTCCGGGCGATATTCGAGTCTAAAATCGTCATTCTTATAGCAGGGCGAATTGTTGGTTTAGCTGGGATTTTCACACTATTTGAGCATTTTGGGTTAGTTGGAAATAGCTCAAAATATTTCTGGGTTTTATTGGTTGGGGTGTGAGGAGCCTCTCTTTATTTTTTCAAAATTTTTGGAGCAGTTTTGAGGGGTCATTTTGTAGTTCCCGGGGCGAGCACAGAAGAGAGATACTGAGCACACGTGGGAGTGAGAGACTCATCCATTGGAGCTATTTCTTACCGGGAGAAATAAAGGAAGTGATGGTGGAGTTGATTGCTACCTTTCAGGAGTGCATTGGGTGGATTTTGATGGTGTATTGACAAACAGTGTGCTTCAGCAGCCATTGGAGGGCATAGGGCTTTTGGGGGTTGATTTTGGGAGGTTGAAACCAGACCAAACCATTTCTAGCTTTTGGTGGGTTTTGCTTGAGGAGCCTAGAAATAATTTTGCAGAATTTTCTGAGAATCAAAGGTGGGGTTTCCAGCCATATCTTTGTAGCAGACAGTGCAAAATCGCTGGGGACAACGCTGAGCAATATTTGGGCTGTTGATTGCAGTTTCTGGATTGTGATTGCTTCACCTGGGCTTTTCTCTGCTTGCCTTTGAGGCAAGCCCATGTGCATCCCTTCCATATATTTGTACTCTTGCACCAGGTTTATAATAAAATGGCTCAGGTTTATATGTGTTCTAATTGTTTTAAAATTTATGTGGTGTAAAATTGTTGTTTGCTTTGCATCACTGTTTTCCTATTTTGGAAAATTACAGGAACCCCCAGATATTACACCTTCAGGATCAGGGGAGTCGTCAAGGGACAATGCATCACAACATTGGTTGATGGGGGAGCTACACACAACTTCATTGAGGGAACATTAATAGCAAAGAGAGGGCTTCCCACAAAAGAGTTCGAAGGCGTTGATGTGATAGTAGCGAATGGGTACAACTTGGATTGCACACGAATGATCCCGGGTTTGAGTATAATACTTGGTAATTTATACTTTCACTAGTGATTTTTATGTAATAGATTTTGCAAATATCAATACGGTATTAGGGGTTCAATGGTTGTATTCATTGGGAAAGCACACTATCGACTACCCAACAATGGAAATGGAATTTAAAGCCCCTAATGGCATTAAGGTAGTTTTGAGAGGCATGGAAAATGGTAGCCCACAACTTGTCTCCTCTAGAAGAATGGAGGCCATATTTAGGCATGGAGATGTAGCATATGTTGTAGAATGCATGATTACAAGCCAAAAGGCACCCAAAAGTGGCATCCCGCAGTACAAAACAAACATTCAATGAGTGTTGGATAAGCATGGCTAGGTATTTAGTGATATTCCCCTGGGATGGACTCCTAAAAGTGGATTTGAACATACTATAGAGTTGGAAGTGTTGAGAATTAGGTAGGGCTAGGTTTAATTCAAATTCTCTTCTTGATAATTACTTGTGAGCTTACTTCTTTTAGTTATGTCTTCTCTTCTTAGCTTATTATGTCTTTCATCAAGTCAATTACCAAAACACAAGAGACACAAATTTAGGCTCTTCAAGCTAGGGCCAAAACCTCTCCCTCTTAGAGAGGAAAACCCACAAGAAATTCTTCTTAAAGACTTTCAGTTGACAAGTACCATGACCATGACTCTGATCCTTGACCTATGTATGCCTCCAAGACCTTGTCACTGCTTTCTTCTTGAATTCTTCTTGGTGATCCTTCCTTCAACACTGCTCTGCACCAATACTAAGAAACTCGGTTCTTAGTGAATTCCTTTAGTCCTCCTAGAGATTCTTAAGCACCTTGTAATATCTTCTTCTAGCCTCGGTCTTTTAGATATACTTCAACACCTTGATAACACTGTCTTACCTTTCGACCTTCCTTTATGCACTGATCTGCACTTGCCTACTTAGAGAAACTAGATCTCTATTCAACAACTCTTAACTCAGTTATTTATGTCTTCAATAGTCTTCCTTTTCCGCATTATATGAGACTCTTTTTACAGATTCTATCTGCACCCTTCTATACTTGCACCGAGCAACACCAGTCCTAAAAACAGTCTTCAGACTTCCTTGTACTTGTAGGAATTGTATCACAGAATTTACTCCAAGGTTACAGTGAACTATCTTCGCATTACTTTAGCTAGGATCTTCGCTTTATTACCTGTGCCTTGTATCTGTGATCCACACTCTAAATTGCAGACTTGTCCTTGCTTTATTACCTCTGCCTTGTATCTGTGATCCGCACTCTAAATTGTAGACTTGTCCGAAGTTCTATTCCTGTCTTTTCTGCGCAGTATATATAGTTGATCCTATCTGTTAATTAGTTGACCTGTCATATAGTTATGGAGCCAACTTGTCATATAGTTATGGAGACAACTTGATCACTGTTTATAGGTTGACTTGTAGGCTGTCTTGAAGAGTATTCCAACGCCGATCTTTGAGCAACATTTGAGCTGTGTCTTCAAGGCTTATATGACAAGGTCTTGAGCATACTTCTTTGACTAGACTCTTCATATACATGACTCTTAATTAGTACATTTATGACAAGATGACAAATCCCTAAAAGACATCAAGAAGAAGTCTTTTGACCTATAATAAAAACCTTGCTCATGAAGCCCATGAAACAAGCATAACAAAAAAACACTTTATTATCTTTGTCTTCTTCATTACATAAATACATAATTACATAGTCAATATGAAGACTGAACCTAGTTACACTTTCCAACAGGAAGAAAGGGCCAAACCCATAATCACTACACCATATCAGCACCTAAAGAAATTTAAGGATGAGATAGAAAAGGAAATCCAAGAATTGCTAGTGATGGGCCACATCAGACACAACTCAAGTTCGTTCACCTTGTTAGTAGTTCTAGTTAAAAAGAAGAATGGAACTTGGAGGATGTTTATTGACTACCGGGCACTCAACAAAAAGACCATCAAGAACATGTATCCTATTCTCAGGATCAATGAGTTACTAGATGAGCTACATGGAGCAGTTTACTTTTCAAAGATTGACCTATGATCGGGATATCATCAAATCAGGGTTTGAGAGAAAAATGTGCCGAAGGCAGCATTCCATTGCCACTATGGACAATTTGAGTTTTTGGTCATGCCATTTGGTATAACCAATGCTCCCGCTACATTCCAATCATGCATGAATAGCATCTTCAACAAGCATTTGAGGAAATTCTTACTAGTATTTTTTGACGACCTCCTCATATACAACAAGACATGGGAAGATCACTTGGGGCACCTAGATGAAATTTTGAATATAATGCAACAACAATCACTCTATGCCAAGGCATCAAAATGTGGATTTGGCATGACAAAGATTCTCTATTTGGGACACATAATTAGTGTGAAAGGAGTGTAGGTACATCAAGAGAAGATTCAAGCAATATTGGACTGGCCAACACTCAAGAATCTGACCGAGTTGCAAGGATTTTTCGAAGTTTGTAGCTATTATCTACAATTTGTCAAGGGCTTCTCTCAACTAAGCGCACCATTAACAAATTTGACAAAGAAAGGAGCATTTAGGTGGACGGAGGAATCAGACAAGACATTCAGTAAACTCAAGGAAGTAATGAGCTCATGTCCATTATTAGCATTCCCCGACTTCAGTCAACCTTTTGTATTATAATGTGATGCATCAGGAGAAGGAATAGGAGCAATGTTAATGCAAAGGGGCCATCCAATTGCATTCGAAAGTTAGAAACTCTAGGTTATTGAGAGACTTTACTCCATATATGACAAGGAAATGTTGGCTATTATGCATGCCTTGGCAAAGTTTAGGCAATATTTGGTGGGAAACAGGTTCGTAGTGAAGATAGACAACAACAACTTGCACCATTTCTTTGAACAAAAATACTAACGAATGACAATAGAAGTGGGTAAGCAAGGTCTAGGCTTATGATTTTGATATTGAATACATAAAAGGAAAAAATAATATTGGCCGCTGCACTCTCTAGAAAATCAGTAGCATGTTCTCTCATGGAGCACACAGAAGATTGAAAGGCTCACCTCTTGGTGGAATATTCCAAGAACAAATTTGCCCGTGCCTTGAAAGATGGGCTTATTCAAGATGACGAATACAAGATAATCAATGATATTATTTACTATAAAGACATGATATACTTAGTTCCTGAATCTGTGCTTGAGGGGAAAATCTTGAGGGCTGCACATGACATTCCATCGGCTAGACACCAAGGATTTTTCAGAACTTGTCGATAGACCAAGGAGCAGTTTTCATGGAACGGTCAAAGATGACGTATTAAAATACGTTAAGGAATGCATGAGATGTCAACAAAATAAGGTCGAGCATACACATCCTGCAAGTTTACTCCAACCTCTACCAATTCCAGAAAAAAAATGGCAAAGCATCTCAATAGATTTCATTACAGGACTACCCAAAGCACAAGGAAAAGACTGCATCTATACAGTGTTTGATAGGTCCAAATTTGCACATTTCTTTGCAGTTCCAACTGATTATTTGGCCAAGAAGGTAGCAAACAAGTTCTTCAAAGAAGTTTTCAGACTTCATGGATTGCCTAAAAATACAGTCAATGATAGGAATAGCAAATTTATGGGAGAATTTTGGCAGGAACTTTTCAGGCTAGTAGGGACATAATTAACCCCAAGCACCAACTATCATCCGCAAACAGATGGTCAGACAAAGATCGTGAATAAATGGATTGAGGAATACTTGCATAATTATGTGACTGGTCAACAAAAAGCATGGATCAAATGGCTATACCTCGGGGAGCATTGTTACAACACCACTTATCATTTGTCTATTGGGATGACAACTTTCAAAGCACTGTACGATTATGACGCTCCATCCTTTATTGACATTGTTTTCGGAGAAAGCAGAGCCCCATTAGCTAAGGATTGGATACAAGAAAGCTAGGATATTCTCAGGACACTCAAACGTTGAACAAAACGCAGCTTTGAGGTAGGAGACCTTGTATTTTTGAGATTGCAACCATATTGGCAATCTACACTCAAGAAAAGCGATGCAGAAAAGGTGAAGCCGAGGTTTTATGGACCTTACAAAGTTCTCAAGGAAGTAGGAGAAGTGGTGTATGAGTTAGAACTGTGAAAATTATACTGAATTATATTGGTTTATTTCCTCCTACTTGATTTAATTTATACAAGTTATTTTCATAAATTAGATTTAGAAAATACCGAAAATAAACACAACTACAACCTACACATGCAGATCATTTATTGAATAATTCACTCATGCAACAAAGTGACACATGGATTTTTGGACATAAGTCCCTAGAAAAACCCAAAGCGGGAAAACTGGTTCAGCAGATATGAGGGTTTTATTATTAAGTCGTTCTGAGTACAAAAAATTTGGGTTCCAACCTTGGAAAACCCGACAAAGAATAAAAGATATAAAATCTGTAGCTAACTTGAAGCTCTAGTGCCAAATATTTGACTGATCCACACCCTCAAATGGGATTTACAGGACTCAGCCTAGATCTGACCCTAGAAACCCTCAACGTTGCTTTTGAAGCCCCAACGTTGCCCTAGAGGGACTGCGTCAGCGTCTGTGGCTCTAGGAGGGATTGCGTCACCCTAGGATGGTCTACGTTGCCTCTACTTGGCCAGCGTCAGCCCAACGTGGCCCTAGCTGCCTCTGCGCTGTCTTTGCATTGTCCTTGCTGCTCTGGGTGGCTCTGAAGCCTCTCTGCGCTGTCCTTGAGCTGCTTCTCTTGCCTCTTGCTATCTCTTGTCTCTTGGAATCAGATCATTCCCTCAGCGAATACTACCCCTCACTGCAGGAAATTCCACTGGAAATTCTTAGCAAACCTACCCTAGAATTCCAGATCTATTCCTTAGTTCTACAAAAATTGTGTCTCAAATGACCCTCAAGAATTTCTCTTATACTTTTCGTTGAACACTTCAACGGCCGAGATTTAATCATCCATCAACGACTGAGATTGAAAGACTGCTTGATCCATGTGACTTAAGACAATTTCATCACATGTGTTAATTAATTCACTTTAATTATTTTATTTTCCTCAGTTAGATTTAGAAAATCCATTAAAAATAATTAATTATTTGAATAACTTGAACACAACTTGAAATTTCTCAAATCCATTTATGGGTCTTGTAGATCAAGTGTACTCTAGTCCCTCCACAAAATTTGGGAGCTAGAGCACAACTGATGCTACCCCAAATACACAAAAATCTCAACACTCCCTCTTAGCATCAGAAGTGTGCTCTAGCAATACATCACACCATGTATCACAAGATCTTGAGTACTTGGTTTGTGCTGTTGATGCTTGGCCTGCTGCCCTCCATCTACTGCACTGCTGCTCTATGTACTGCTGCCCATGCCACTGCCACTGACACTGCCACATCTGTACTGCAGCTCCCTCTCAAATTGCTGCATCATGCTGCCCATAGCACTGCCACTGCTAACTGCTGCACTGCAACTCAGTCGTTGAGAAGTAAGCAACTGAATACGTCTGCCCAACTGTTCGACAGACAAGTCAAGTTGCCCTCCATCATTGAAGCTCCCTGGATGCTGAATCACATTGTCCTCTTGGAGAGATTGTCATGCTGCAGCACTGCACTGCGTGAGCCCAGCTTCTCTGCGCTGCTGAAGTCCCATTATCCTCTCTGTGCTGCTGCCTCTACATCACGCTGGTCACTCTTCAACTCTTCAACTCTCTCTTCCTCTTCAATGTGGCCATCTGCAACCATCTCCCGAATCATCTCGCTACCGTCTTAAGGCTCTCGTAGCTCGTATGTGATCCAAGAGTTGGGCTGACTCAAGGATCCCGCCAACTGCCTATGGATACTCTATATATCCATGTCACCCCACCTCTTCTCTCGAGGTGCATGAGCACTCATGGCTACATCATCATCAGAGCCATCGTCATTTGCTGCTACAGCCTTGGAATTAGAAGCTCCTTTGTCCTTCATAGGAAAACTGCTGGCGAAATGACCAAGATCACCACAGTTAAAGAACCGGACCTTGGAGAGGTCCTTCTTCTTCCTCCCTTGCTTCTTTTCCCTTGATGCAAGGGCTGCATCCTCCTCCTCTTCTTTCTTCACTTTGGCTGATCCACTTCCTCCACTGAAACACTATTTCTTGGTGATCCTCCTGATCTCTTCCTGGCGGAGAATAACTCACATATCTGCCCATGATGGTAAAGTTGCCCTTCCCAGAATGCTTTGGACAAACGTTTCCCATTCTTTAGAGACAACATTTAGGGCCGTCCTCACTAGGAGCCCTTCATCTGGAGTAGCACCCATGCCAATCAGCTGGTCACGGATAGCTTGAAGTCTGAAGAGAAATGGATCTCTCTCTTCGCCTTTCACCATTTGGAACATCCGCATCTGATTCTCAAGAAGCATTCTTCTTTGCACAGAGCCTTTTTGGTACATCACGTCCAAAGCCGTCCACATGGCATTTGCTGTATTCTTACCAGCAATATGCGGAATCACGTGATCCTTGACTCCGTCTATGATCAACTGCTTTGTCCGTGCTTGATTTTCTTCATACTTCTTGAGTGGATCTGCATCAGTTGGTACAACAAGTATCTGCTCTGCATGATCTTTGAGACCATACTCATCCAAAACTTAGAGGATTCTGGGCTTCCAGATGACCTAGTTGGACATGCCATCCAACCTGTCTTGATCCCTTAATCCATATCGAGCCATCTTTGCTCAGATCTGAAGCAAACAATACTTCTCCCTCTGAATCTGGGTTTCTTGGTGACTAGAAACCCTCTAGTAACTGCTGCAAACTGACTTCCCTCCTAGAAATCTTCTACCAAAACTCAAACGGACAGTATTCTTCGATCCTCCCGATCAAATCTCAGATTTGTTTGGCTTAGATCTGCTGAATAACTGTCTTCCTCCCGCCTTTGTTGCCTTAGTTAGGCACAATTTTGCACCTGCAAAATCTCTACCCCACCAGCACTGCTGAAGATCTGAAGCATTGCTTCTGGATCTTGGCAAGATTCTTCCGCAACAGGAGAAGTGACTGGACAACGTCTTCCTGGCTGGCCTAGCGCAGTCCCAACACTGCTCAGAAGTGGACTGTGTAACCCCAGACTGGGTGACGCAGTCCTTACGCTGCCCTGGGAAGGGTCTGCGTAAGCCTAGAGGCCTTCTGTAGCTTCAACGCTGTCTCCCTCTTGATCTATGTCCTCCTGCTGTCAAGATGCCCTTTTCGGATCTGCTGCTTCTTTCTGCCACCCTGCAGAAAAAATATTTCTTCAGCTAATTTGCTGGAGATTCAGCTTGATCTGCTATCGCTCTGATACCATGTGAAAATTCTACTGCAGTATATTGGTTTATTTCCTCCTACTTGATTTAATTTATACAAGTTATTTTCAGAAATTAGATTTAGAAAATACCGAAAATAAACGCAGCTACAACCTATACATGCAGATCATTTACTGAATAATTCACTCATGCAACAAAGTGACACATGGATTTTTGGACATAAGTCCCCGGAAAAACCCAAAGTGGGAAAACCGGTTCAGCAGATATGAGGGTTTTATTATTAAGTAGTTCTGAGTACATCAAATCTGGGTTCCAACCTTGGAAAACCCGACAGAGAATAAAAGATATAAAATTTGTAGCTATCCTGAAGCTCTAGTGCCAAATATCTGACTGATCCACACCCTCAAATGGGATTTATAGGACTCAGCTCGGATCTAACCCTAGAAATCCTCAGCGCTGCTTCTAAAGCCCTAGCGTTGCCCTGGAGGGACTGCGTGAGCCTTCGCGTGGCTCTAGGAGGGCCTGCGTCACCCTAGGAGGGTCTACGCTGCCCCTGTGCTGCCTCTACTTGGCCAGCGTTAGCCCAGCGTGGCCCTAGTTGCCTCTGCGTTGTCCCTGTTGCTCTGCGTGGCTCTGAAGCCTCTCTGCGCTGTCCTTGAGCTGCTCCTCTTGCCTCTTGCTATCTCTTGGCTCTTGGAATCAGATCATTCCCTCAGCCAATACTAGCCCTCACTGCAGGAAATTCCACTGGAAATTCTTAGCAAACCCGCCCTAGAATTCCAGATCTATTCCTTAGTTCTACAAAAATTGTGTGTCTCAAATAACCCTCAAGCCTTTCTCTTATAATTTTCGTTGAACACTTCAACGGCCGAGATTAAATCATCCATCAACGGCTGAGATTAAAAGACTGCTTGATCCATGTGACTTAAGACAATTTCATCACATGTGTTAATTAATTCACTTTAATTATTTTTTTTTCCTAAGTTAGACTTAGGAAATCCATTAAAAATAATTAATTATTTGAATAACTTGAACACAACTTGAAATTTCTCAAATCCATTTTTGGGTCTTGTAGATCAAGTGTACTCTAGTCCCTCCAAAAAATTTGGGAGCTACAGCACAACTGATGCTACCCCAAATACACAAAAATCTCAACAAGAACTGCTAAAGGAAAGCAAAATTCATAATGTCTTCCATGTCTCATGTCTCAAGAAGGCTGTCGGGCAACAAGTCACTACCTTTATCAAACTGCCCCCTTTGGATGAAGAAGGACAACTGCAGCTGATCCCATAAGCAATCATGGCAGTACGAGAAAGGAAACTAAGGGGCAAAATAATTTCAGGATATCTTATTAGATGGAGGAATCTTCCCGAAGAAGATGCCACATGGGAAGGAGAACGAGTTTTGCAGCATCCCTATTTGCAATTTCTTGAGGGCAAACAATTTTGCGAAGGGGGAATTGTAATGTCCTCTCCAAATTAATGGGCTAATAGAGGATGAAATAGCTTATCCGACCCCGTAGGTTATAGTCTTGATAAAGGGGTAAAAACCCAAATTTTCCTATGTTGGGGCAACATAGGGTAAAAGTAGGGTCACCAGGGGCAAAAAATTCCAAAATTGATGGTTGCACCCACAATACCTCACATTTTGGAGCCCATGGAAAAATCTATAAATGGAGAGGAGTTGAGATCAAATGGAGCATCATCAACTGTGGATCAAATCATCTGTTTTCTTGAGCTGTAGCTCTGAGGGTTTTAAGACCCCTTCTCTTTTACTAATTTTGGTGGTGAAAGATTCCACTCTAGTTAGTTCTGCATTTTTTTCTATTTTCTACTTTGTTCTGGCAACAGGGAATTTTCTAAGGAGCAACAAATTACTTTGAAAGATCTGTGGCAAGGTCAAACAAGCTATACTATGATTGGATGAGTCTCTATAGAGTCTAAGGTTAATTATCTGGAACAGATCAGAGCTTTCCTGAGGTCACAAGTTGAAGTTTCCTTGAGGTCAAACCCTTGCGAAGTCATCTTGTAACAAAGGAAAATACATCTATAGTAGGCCAAAATACTCTGGGATTGACGTTACCTTAAAAAAAGATTCTCGAGGCCAAAATTGTGGCAGATAGCTATTCTGTTCACATCTAAATCCGTTCGAGTATGAACAAGAGTCCTTCAAGGTAGTCCGACCCCACATTAAGGCTAGACGGAGGTCTAGATCTGGCAGAAGTTACTGAAGTAAACACAAAAAATATTGAGATAGATTTTGGAATAGTTTTGAGGCAAGACAAAGTTCGATCACCCATCCAGATATTCACTATCTCCCTAAGGCAATTTGGGTTGCATTCCTGAGTTTTAGTTGCAGCTAGGACAACTCTGTAACAGGATAAGGGTTCGGTCTTGAAGCCAATTAGGCAGTTTATTGTAGTCCGGATCAGAGATAGGATATATTTGATTAGTAAACAAGTTCTGCTGAATTCAGAATTAAATTGGAACTGATTGGAATTGTACTGGACTGTTGAATTTGGGCTATAAAAGTACTGTTGAATTGATGAATGATTAGACTATAACTTTTCACTGTATGGTTTATTGTGTGTAGAAAGAGCAGTACTGTTTGCTGAAGATTATATTTGTATTGAAATAGTCTATGACATTGCTCTGACAGAAAAAGGATTTTTGATAGAAATCCTAGTTGCTTATAAACCTAGGGCAAAAAAAATTCCCTAGAATATTACAAATAACCATAGGATCATAAAGAGACAGCCAAACACAAGAAAGACACAAATTTACCTTGAGAAAACCCAACCTTGTGAAAAGCCCATCCAACTTTTTTTCCAAGGAGAATTCAATCTTCAACAAAGTTAATACTATAGATTGCCTAGAAATTTGTGCCAATTTCCTAGCTTAAATACCAGTAAAACCTGGTCAAAATACTGATCGAAATACTTCAAACTAATAGAAGTCAACTCAAAGGGGCCAAAATGCGGCCTGTAGTCAACTAGTCGAAGTAGCTTGTGGTTAACTGCAGACAAAGTGCCCAAAATTCCGGTCAAATTCAGAGATTCTGCAGTCAAAATAATGCTCTTTTTCTCTGTCAAACTTGTCAAAGATTTGGTCAAACAACAGCCAGAAAACTCAGTCAAACAGAGGCAGAATAGATTCAGTGAATGATGGTCGATGACATATTCAGTTCTGGTCAAACTTCGGTCTTCTTCTCCTTGTTGACTTGGCACGTGTGGATCAGAAATAGAGAGTTGTTGTGTGTTCGAATTGTCCCAATTGAAGAGGACGAGTTGATATTTATAGTGGTCAAACTGGATGGGTTTTGACCAAGGGTCACACCATTCACATGGTGGGGCCAACTTGTCTTTCGAGGTCTACATGAAAGCCAGAAATAATAATTTTTATTTTTCATATTTAATATTTTTCTTAGGCCGACTTAGGAGGCCATTTTGGCATGCGGGAATACCTCCTGATGCTACACAAAAATCAACATTCCCTCTTAGCGAGGGAGGTATTCTCCTGCAACAGATTTCCCTTAGCTGGAAATTCTTGTTCCTTAAGAAAAGTTTCATGAGCTTGTCATATTGATGCATGTCTACAAAATAATCTTATCCTGAATTGAGCAATATATCTTTCCAAATATCTAGGGTGGGCGAAAATTCTTTATGGCTCCTCAGGGAAATATATCAAACTCCTTTGGTTATGAACTTAGCCTAGGCACCAAATTTTTCTAACTCCTCAAGAGAATTTGCCTTTGGACTATTCACCTTTCTGGTTAGAGTCCTTTGTGATCTACCCAAGTTCTTTTGGTATTTAAAGGTGAATTATATCTATCTCCTTTGGTCGACATAGCCAACTCCTTTTGGCTTCTAAGGAGAAGATCTGTCCAATCTTGGCTCCTCTGTGGATATGTACTGGAACTTCACTGCTCCTCTCTGCACCATCTCTCGGATGAAGTGATATTTGATCTCAAAGACTCAATGTGCTTCGACTTATCATGAAAAACTAAATTCTTTGAAATCTTAACACATCTTCGATTATCACAAAATATCAAGGTCGTCTCATGCTCCTGATCAAATAGCCCTGCAAGTAGCTTCTAAAGACACACTGCCTGCTGACTTGCGACATTGGCTGCAATATACTCTGCCTTTGCTGTACTAAGTGCGACAAAAGTCTGCTTCTTGCTAAACCATGATATCATAGTTGCTTTCAAGCTGAAGCAGAACCCCGAGGTGTGTTGGAAACACTGAGAGGGGGGTGAATTAGTATTTCCCAGACTTTTTACAATTGGTTAGTTTATTACTTAAACATTCAGACATTAACAGAAAAACATCACATCAATGATCAACGCACAATATATGTCCTCCAAACAAGCTTTGCATTATGTATGGTAACTTACACAATTTACCAGCCGAGATGGAAGTGAAATACGCTTCAAAGAAGCTAATGCTTCCCCAAGTTCTGAAGACATTTGCAAACCTAGTCCGAAGGAGTCTTCAGTTCCTCTTACAATCAACAAGTCAACCAATCACTGCTGCTCCACAACTGTTGCCCACTGTTGCAATCACTACTGCTACCACTGCCCACTGCTGCAACCACTACTGCCTCTACTGGTCACTGCTGCCACTTCTGCTCTCTGATGCTACTGCTGTGCACTGCTTTGCTGATATCACTCTCTACTGCCTCTGTTGTTGCTGCTGTCCACTCTCACTGTCGCTGCCGCTGCTACCACTGCCTCTAAAATCATCAACAACAATCTCTCACAAACACATCATAGGAATAATAGTAAATACTGTTGGAACAGGAATAGTACTACTGTTACAGGAATAATACTGGTGTAACAGGAACTCTGCATGAACTGTCAAATGGTCTGCCACACATCCCTGTTCATGTACTGCCACTATCAAGGTCATTGTCGCTGTCACGTTTGGAATAATACTGTCAATGCCAAGGTTACTATCATCAAGCAAGGTCACTTTTTGCATTGATGGGTCTGTCATCATTATGTATCAGGTATTGTGTTTCATAAAAAGATCACTGGCTCATATAGGATGATCACTCTCACCATGTCAATAATAAGCTGCAACATCAAGGGTTACTACCATACAAGTTTTCTTCTACACGGTGGGGCCAACTTGTCTTTTGAGGCCTACATGAAGGCCAGAAATAATATTTTTTTTTTTCATATTTAATATTTTTCTTAGGCAGACTTAGGAGGCCATTTTGGCATGCGGGAATACCTCCTGATGCTACACAAAAATCAACATTCCCTCTTAGTGAGGGAGGTATTCTCCGGCAACGGATTTCCCTTAGCTGGAAATTCTCGTTCCTTAAGAAAAGTTTCATGAGCTTCTCATATTGATGCATGTCTACAAAATAATCTTATCCTGAATTGAGCAACATATCTTTTCAAATATCTAGGGTGGGTCAAAATCCTTTATGGCTCCTCAGGGAAATATATCAAACTCCTTTGGTCATGAACTTAGCCTAGGCATCAAATTTTTCTAACTCCTCAAGAGAGTTTGCCTTTGGACTATTCACCTTTCTGGTTAGAGTCCTTTGTGACCTACCCAAGTTCTTTTGGTATTTAAAGGTGAATTTTATCTATCTCCTTTGCTCGACATAGCCAAGTCCTTTTGGCTTCTAAGGAGAAGATCTATCCAATCTTAGCTCGTCTGTGGACATGTACGGGAGCTTCACTGCTCCTCTCTGCACCATCTCTCGGATGAAGTGATATTTGATTTCAATGTGCTTTGACTTATCATAAAAAAATAAATTCTATGAAATCTTAACACGTCTTCGATTATCACAAAATATCAAGGTCGTCTCAAGCTCCTGATCAAATAGCCCTGCAAGTAGCTTCTAAAGCCACACTGCTTGCTGACTTGCGACATTGGCTGCAATATACTCTGCCTTTGCTGTACTAAGTGCGACAAAAGTCTGCTTCTTGCTAAACCATGATATCATAGTTGATTTCACGCTGAAGCAGAACTCCGAGGTGTGTTGGAAATACTGAGAGGGGGGTGAATTAGTATTTCCCAGACTTTTTACAATTGGTTAGTTTATTACTTAAACATTCAGAACATTAACAGAAAAACATCACATCAATGATCAACGCACAATATATGTCGTCCAAACAAGCTTTGCATTATGTATTGTAACTTACACAATTTACCAGCCGAAATGTAAGTGAAATACTCTGCAAAGAAGCTAACGCTTCCCCAAGTTCTGAAGACATTTGCAAATCTAGTTCAAAGGAGTCTTCAGTCCCTCTTACAATCAACAAGTCAACCAATCTCACTGCTGCCCCACAACTGTTGCAATCACTACTGATACCACTGCCCACTGCTGCAACCACTACTGCCTCTACTGCTTACTGCTGCCACTGCTGCTTTCTGATGCTGCTGCTGCACACTGCTTTGCTGATATCACTCCCTACTGCCTCTGTTGTTGCTGCTGTCCACTCTCACTGTCGCTGCCGCTGCTACCACTGCCTTTAAAATCATCAACAACAATCTTCCACCAACACATCATAGGAATAATACTGTTGGAACAGGAATAGTACTACTGTTACAGGAATAATACTGGTGTAACAGGAACTCTGCACGAACTGTCAAATGGTCTTCCACACATCCCTGTTCATATACTGCCACTATCAAGGTCACTGTCACTGTCACGTTTGGAATGCTACTGCCAATGCCAAGGTAACTATCATCAAGCAATGCCACTTTTTGCGTTGATGGGTCTGTCATCATTATGTATCAGGTATTGTGTTTCATAAAAAGATCACTGGCTCATATAGGATGATCACTCTCACCATGTCAATAATAAGCTGCAACGTCAAGGGTTACTACCATACAAGTTTTCTTCTACTGTCAGCACACTGTCATATATAAGGAATATAGTTATCACCTATCAAACTGCTCATATGCTGCTATGCATCCATGTCACGATATGTCAATGGTTACTGTCTATTCATAGGTCAAGTCAGGACATACTACTTATCTACTAGTTCTGTAGGTTGCTGCTTCATCAAACACATTTGAGGGTCACTGTCATAAGCTCTGTCAACATAGTCACTAGTTCGCTAGTAGCAAGGTTACCGCACAACCTCAGAGATCTTTGCCCCAAACCTTTCTATCACAATAGGTCTTTGTCATGAACAAGGTCGTTGTCGGATAGGGTTACTGCAATACATTGTCATAAGTAGGTTATGGTCACTTTTTCACTATACATATACATCTGCACCAGTGAACAACACAATGGCCTCTGTTCATCCAACTCAACAACTCAGGTTTAGGTCAATGACCGCTACAATATGCCTTCAGAATTCTCAAATTGCAGTTTTTGTTCAGGTCTTAAATAGGACATTCTTGTGTTTAAATAGATAGTGCTTCATCATACAGGTTAGAACTTGTGACTTTTGTTGCTTCAAAATTTGTGCTACCGACAGAGGTGCTTGGTGTCCTTTAAAAACAATCGAAACTCTTAACCATTGAAATCAAGCTTCAGATCTGCGCTCAAGTTGCCTTGTAATTGTCAATAGAGATTTTGTTGTCACCAATTATTAGCTTCAAGTAAGCTTGCTTCCTTACTGGCTGCTCGCTTTCTAAGTTAGCTAGCTATTCTGCTGCTTGAATCTAGACAAACCTCTAGGCATAAACATTGCTCTTGGAAGACTTAGATCGATGGTCTATAATGCTGTAGAGCAACATCCAATTTCATCGTCAAACAACAAGTCTTTAGGCCCACTTACAAAGGTCGACTCTTTAGAAATGCATAGTATAAATTCAAAAGTCTTTTTAGTCGTTGTACTTATCTTAAGATCAAATAGATGCTGTAGCAACAAGGACTCCTACAATGCTCCACAAGAAACAACAAACTGACAAGACATTATGGTTTCTCAAGTTGTGTGTATGCTGTTGTTCTTCACATTGACAAATGATCAAAACAACAATTTCAAATGGTAATCGACCCTTCTGTTATTAGAGTTTATTGTGTTCAATATTTCACCATCAGAGCAAGATTTTGTTTCAGACCATTTCCTTGTCCATAATTCACAAGGCTGCAGGTACAAAAGGATTTCTTCAAGCTGCAAATTTCTACACCATGCATCTCTTCGCAGGCCTGGGAACTGCAAAGATGAATCTACAATCGCAGACCTCAGGTGAAAGATTGGGCTGCAATAAAAAGTCAATCGTAGAGGTATTCACTTTGTAGTTATCCTTTGCCAAGATAGGACACACCTTTTGCTAATCTAGAAACCACAGAAGCAATTGTTCTACCTGCAATGAATAATAGTGTAACCCATGTGCCAGTGAAACCAAAAAAAAAGACAAGATATAGCCCAGAAACCCTAACAAACAACACCCTTCAATCTCCTTGGCCGTAGAGAAACTTCACTCTTTGTCCATACACGATTAGAGAAATCTGAGTGCATTTATATAGCTTTGTGAAAATGTATTTGAGGCTGACAACAAAGTGGATGGAAATTAAATTGCTTTTGGATCCTGAAGTCGACTTGGGTTTGGAGGGAAATTCTATTTTGAATTTTCAATTTGTGGTGCCAAAAACTCCTTTACGCCTTGGACCAAAAGTATAATGAGGTAGATACTTAGGGTAATTTAAATTAATATTGGCCCCGAATGTTACTTTCAAATTTGGACCATATTAAAATTAAATTTATCCTTAACTATAATTAATTGCCCAATAAAATATCCTCCATATGAAATTGATTGCCTCACCATTCAATCCTTCTATGCCACATATACATAATGAAATTTCCACATCAGCAACTCTTTGGGGTTTTGGTCCATAGATTGGGTCTTCAACTTTGACTAAGCATTTCTCTCAAACCGTAAAGGCCCACAGGACGCTCCACATACCAATGAAATCAGCATGACATGGAGAATCCAATGGAAGGGTTCTCCAAGACAAACTCAGTGATCTGCATTATAAAAAATATCCAACAAGTGCGGGGTGTGTCTATCGTCCAAGAAACCAAACCCTAGTGCTAGGGTTAGCTAGGGTTTCATGACTGCACCATCTCATCCAAGACAATCAACATATCAAGGACACCAATGGCGACATCCTGAATCTGCTCAGCATATCCTGCACCTCATCTTGCACTTGCTGCTCTTGTTGTATCTGTTGCTTGACATCAATGACAACATACTCAACAATCTCCCCATTTGTCATTGATGTCAACACACGTAGCATGACAAGTCAAGTTGCATCATGCATTTCTCTCTCTCCCTTGTTCCAACCAAGTTTTTCTCCCCCTTCGACATCAATGACAAAGGGTGGTTGACACGTCCTTGACGAAATCTCCATATGATATGTCTCCCCCCGTCAAAATGCTTACCTGCAACATCATCCCTACAAGCTTTCCATGACCGTGTGTTTTCGGCTGCATCATCTGTTCTAGGCTCCCCCTGATGGTATGCTCTCCTACAAACTCCCCCTATCTCAGTGCATCTATCAATTGTGTGAGAATTCATTGTGAGGCATGTTTTCTTTGCCAGACCTCGGTGGTCTTGTCTGCTTTCCTGGTTAATGTCCTTCCTTCCTGGTTCTGCGGGGTCCACGTCAATCCGTTTCTACAATCTCGTGCAAAATGGCCAAAATTATGACATAGGTAACATTATACATCTGGTCTGAGTAATGGGGCAAATGTGTTGTAACTTCTGCTGTGAAGGGCATATGGGATTCTGTCTTGTTTTCTAGAAAATCTACTTTTAGGGCTTTGATAAAATCCTTTATCAATACTCCTGCTATATTCCCTGCAATCTCGAGCTTTGTGTCCATAGTTAGAACATGCATGACAATAAACATAAAATGTGCTTGTATGCCTAGGTGTATTGGGTGAAGATCTGTTGAAGGTGTGTCTGTTGAGATTTTTGAGTGTTGGGATAACATCAGATGTTTTCTAGCTCCCAAAATTTGTGGAGGGACTAGAGTACATGAGATATCTAAGACCCAGAAAGGGATTTGAGAGATTCCATCCTGTTTAAGAGAAAATTAATTAATTAATCTTTTTAATTAAGGACCCTAAGTCTAACTTAGGAAAATTAAAAGATTAAAGGCAATTAATTTAAACATGTGATGGAAATGACTTAAGTCACACGGATCAAGCTTTCTTTTAATCTTAGCCGTCGATTCAAGATTAGATCACGGTCGTTGGTTTCCCAACGAGAAAAGTATAAAGGAAAGGCTTGGGGTCAGGTGGAGAACACGCACAATGGCAGAGCACTGAGACTAAGCTAGAATTCTAGGGCATGGTTTGCTAAGAATTTCTAGAAGTGTTTCAGCTGCAGCGAGGGGTAGTATTGGCGGAAGGGATGATCTGATCCCAGGCCAAGAGTGTAGCAAGAGGTAGAGAAGCAGCAGACTGACCAGCGCAGAGGGAGTAGCAGCTACGCAGCGCAGAGCCATCAGGTGTTACGCAGAGGCTACGCAGAGGCTACGCAGAGGCAGCAGGAGGCCAGCAGGGTTGACGAAGGCTTGACCAGGGCAGCACAGGGGCAACGTAACCCAATCTGGGGTGACACACTCCTTTCCTAAGCAGCACAGGGGTTGACGCAGGCCAGCAAAGCTGACGCAGAGGGCTTCAGAGCAGCGTTGGGGTTTTTGAAGACTGAAAAGGGTTGAGTTCTGTAAATCCCGTTTGAGGGTGTGAATCAATCAGTTTTTTTGTCTCCAGAACAAAGGTATTGCTGTAGATTGTTTATTTTTCTGTCGGGTTAACCAGTTTGGTGTACATATTTGTTATACTTAGAATCTACTTAATAATAAAAACCCTCCAGCAGCTAGAAGACCGGTTTTCCCGCATTGGGTTTTTCCGGGGACAGTTGTCCAGAAAATCCTGTGTCACTTTTTCATTGTGAATGTATTCAGTTTAGATCTGTATTTGTGTAGACTATTAATTTGTTTACTTCGATGTTAATGCTGAATATTTCAGATTAATAACTTGCTTAAGTAGAAGTAAATCAAGATTTAACAATAGGGTTTCTGCATAAGTAATATTCAGAAATTTTCACATGGTATCAGAGTGATTGCAGATCTAGCCTGGATCACCGATAAGAAGACTGAAGAATATTTGTTGCAGAAAGCAGCAGAGAAAGAAACAACAACAACGAAAAGCTGGACTAGAGAGGGCAGCGTAGCAGCATAAGGAAGCAGAGCCACGCAGAGGCCAGAGTGACGCAGTCTCCACGCAGGCCCACGTACTTACTGCGCAAAGGCAACGCAGAAGCTGTGCTGGGACTGTCTGCTCACGCAGAGGCCAACTAGGGTGACGCACTCCTACAGTCGTTAGCTGATTCAGAGTGCCAGAAGCCGTGCTGCAAACTTGCAGTAGTTGCTGGTGGGGTTAAAATTCTATCGGTTCAGAATTTAGCCTGAGCAAAGTTGACAAAGAGCGGGAGAACAACGTCTCAGAAGATTTCCAGCCAAAGAAATCTGCAGATCGATTAGAGGATCAAAGAGAGCTGATTCGTTTTTGATTTGGTAGAATTCTAAGAGAGGAAGTTAGTTGTCAGAGGGAGCAGAGGGTGCCTTTCTTGCCAAGGACCCTAGATCCGAGTCTCTAGCATAGAGAGGAGGATTCGTTCTGACCCATTTTCTGAGCAGATGGCACCTCACGGACTACGTGATCAGGATAGGTTGGACGACTTGTCCAACTTTGCAGTCTAGAAGACCAGAACCTTGGTTGTCATGGAGGCATACGGTCTGAGGGAGCATGCAGAGAAAGTCCTGGCCACGTTGACCGATGCTCTTCTCCTAGCGAAGCATGATGAAGCAGTGGCACATGCCAAGCGCTTTATAATGGACGGTGTCAAAGATCATGTGGTTCCACACATAGATGATAAGAAAACGACTCGTGAGATGTGGGTAGCTCTAACCACACTGTATGAAGGAAGATCCGTCCAGAGGAAGATGCTTCTGGAGAATCAGTTGAGGTTATTCATGATGGCCAAGGGAGAGAAGATTGATCATTTTCTGTCCAGACTACAAGCGATCCGGGATCAACTGACTGGCATGGGGGTGAAGGTGGAGGACGATGTTATGGCGAGGAAGACTCTAAATGCTGTCACAGAGGACTGAGAAACTTTTGTCCAAAGTCTCTTGGGTAGAGCAGACCTTCCCAACTGGGACAATATGTGGGCTATCCTCTGACAAGAAGAAATCCGTCGGATTACCAAGAGGCAGTTCAGTACCTGGTCGAGTAAAGTAAAGAAGGAAGAAGAGGAAGATGCAACCTTGTCATCAAAGAGGCAACAAGGGAGAAAGAAGCGGGATCTGTCAAAGGTCAAGTGTTTCCAGTGCGGCGAACTAGGACATTTCGCAAGCAATTGTCCTCAGAAGAAGAAGGACAAGAAGCTTCTAGCTCCAAGGTTGTTATGGCAGACGATGGCTCCGAAGATGACGTAGCCATGAGCGCTCATGAACCATGAAAGTGGGAGTACATGGATTTGTAGAGCAACTACAAAGTGGTGGCGGGATCCTGGAGTAGCCCAACTCTTGGATCGCATCCGTGCTACAGGAGCCTTAAGACAGTAGCGGGACAAGTGGATCAGTGGGTGCAGAGAATCATAGATGAAGCAGAGGCGGAGCTGGATGCTGATAGGGAGCAGCGCAATGCAGATGCAGCAACAGCGCAGAGGGGCTGATGTGACTTCAACAGCGAAGAGCAGTCTTACTTACGCAAAGCAGAGCTGCAACAGCTCAGAGGCTTCAGGAGGACAGCGCAAAGCAGTAGCAGCGTAGAGGACTTCAACGCAGAGGCAACGCAGAGGAGGTCTGCTTACGCAGTGCAGAGCTGTAGCTATGCAACAACCTCCAGATGACAGCATGGAGCAGTAGCCTATGGAGCTTCAATAATGAGGATGAAACTCAATTGACTTGTCTGTCAAAGATTGGGCAGGAATTTTCAGTTGTTTCTCTCAACAACTGAGTTGTAGTGCAGCAGTTGGCATCACGATGCAACAGATTGAGAGGGAGCTGTAGTACAAATGTGGCAGTGGCGGTGGCAACATCATGGGAAGCAGTACGGGAGAGCAGCAAGAGCGCAGTGATGAAGGGCAACAAGCCAAGCATCAGCGCAGAGACCCACACCAGAGATCAGTGCAGAACTTCTGGGTGAAGTATTGTGCTAGAGCACATTTCTCGCTAAGAGGGAGTGTTGAGATTTTTGAGTGTTGGGATAGCATCAGATGTGCTCTAGCTCCCAAACTTTGTGGAGGGACTATAGTACATGAGATCTCCAAGACCCATAAAGGGATTTGAGAAATTCCATACTGTTTAAGAGAAAATTAATTAATTAATCTTTTTAATTAAGGACCCTAAGTCTAACTTAGGAAAATGAAAAGATTAAAGGTAATTAATTTAAACATGTGATGGAAATGACTTAAGTCACACGGATCAAGCTTTCTTTTAATCTTAGCCGTCGATTCAAGATTAGATCACGACTGTTGGTTTCTCAACGAGAAAAGTATAAAGGAAAGGCTTAGGGTCAGTTGGAGAACACACACAGTGGCAGAGCACTGAGACTAAGTTGGAATTCTAGGACGTGGTTTGCTAAGAATTTCCAGAAGTGTTTCAGCTGCAGCGAGGGGTAGTATTGGCGGAAGGGATGATCTGATCCCAGGCCAAGAGTGCAGCAAGAGGTAGAGAAGCAGCAGACTGACCAGCGCAGAGGGAGCAGCAGCTGTGCAGCACAGAGCCATCAAGTGCTATGCAGAGGCTACGCAGGCCCAGAAAGGGCAGCGCAGAGGCAACAAGAGGCCAGCAGGGCTGACGCAGGCCCAACCAGGGCAGTGCAGGGGTAGCGTAACCCAGTATGGGGTGACGCATGCCCTTCTTGAGCAACGCAGGGGCTGACGCAGGCTAGCAGAGCTGATGAAGAGGGCTTCAGAGCAGCGCTGGGGTTTCTGAAGACTGAAAAGCGCTGAGTTCTGTAAATCCCGTTTGAGGGTGTGAATCAGTCAGTTTTTTCTGTCTCCGGAACAGAGGTATTGTTGTAGATTGTTTATTTCTCTGTCGGGTTAACCAGTTTGGTGCCTAGATTTGCTGTACTTAGAATCTACTTAATAATAAAAACGCTCCAGCAGCCAGAAGACCGGTTTTCCCACATTGGGTTTTTCCGGGGACAGTTGTCAAAAAAATCCTGTGTGTCACTTTGTCATTGTGCATGTATTCAGTTTAGATCTGTATTTGTGTAGATTGTTAATTTGTTTACTTCGATGTTAATGCTGAATATTTCAGATTAATAACTTGCTTAAGTAGGAGAAGTAAATCAAGATTTAACAGTAGGGTTTCTACATAAGTAATATTTAGAGATTTTCATAGTCCCGTCCTTAACGTTAAACATGGGTGTAGCAACAGAATGCATAAGTCAATATGGTATCTAAGAAGGGTAGGGGATAACAAATTGATAATGTGGGGTTCGGCGAGAATATCTCTACTGCTCTCCATTCCTGAATGCTCTATTATAATCTGATGTGTTGAATGCATCATCTTGTTTTTTTGTGGCACTTGTCTTCCAACTTTTAGTGTCGGTTGATTTGTACAACACCTTGACTTTGGGCTTCTCTCCATTTTTTGCATGAAGCTTCCTTTCATGAGACTTCTTTTCTTCCTTAACATGTGGCTTCTCTTCATCTTTGGGATGCGGTTTCTCTTCATGTGACTACTCTTCATCTTTGGGATGATTCTTCTCTTCTTCAACATGTGGCTTTTCTTCATTTTTGGAGCACGAGGACTCACTATCATATCCAAGACTTGTCTTGATAAATGGTGATCTTTGGCAATTGATAATGTCATCCAAGACCTGTGAACTCCTCAATTTCTGTTTCAGCTTGTCCACTTCTACTCTCAATGTGACAATTTCCTGCTCATGGTTCATTGTTAATTTTGGGCAACTAGGTCCAAACTCCATGTTGTACTGCTCAGATGACGATGCCAATTTTTTTATTGGATTCCTCTTTCGGAGAGGTGCAAGATCGATCTAAAGATCATCTTGATCAGATGAGTAGAACATTTATTTTGAATTTATTCCACTTATGTGCAAGGTCGGCCATAATTGTAATGTAGGCTTGGAGCCCCAACAGATGTGTCACACACCCTCACAGATGGATATATATTGGACAAACTTGGAGGTCATTTTCACCATCACTCATCACACACTTCTCTCTTGTGTCTGATTGGTTCGATTATCGTTTGGAGGCTTCTCGTCTCTCACACGTGGGAAAACAACAGCTAGGGTTTCAGATTTGTTCTAGGGTTTTCAGCACAGATTTGACCAGCGTTGACCAAAGTCAACACTTGGTCTATTTGACCTCAAACTCTCCCAAAATTCCGATCTCTGCAGTCTGTTTTTTTTGGTGCAAAAATCAAGGCTGGACATTGACCTTGACCTTGCTGCGTTGGCTTTCTGTTGTCGCTGTTATGCGTTGACCGTTGACTGGACAACGTTGAATTTCGTTGACTTTGGGTTGACTGTTGTAGAGTTGTCTTGAGGGTTGTGTGACATTTTTGGTTGGCTGACCGTGAGGAGACTTTCCTGGTTGAAGCATCTTGTTGACCGCTGTAACGCACCACAACACATATATTTTGCTAATCAAGTTAAGTGTATTGTTGGCTTGTCTTTCGTCGATTTATTGGTATGTTCTATCAACATTTTACTTTCATGTTTATGTGATTGCTATTTGGTATCGGGTTTAAAGTTAAGTTGCAGCAAGCATAGAACATCTATGAAAATTTACATGGTATCGGAGCTAAGGTGAAGACAAAGCCCAAGTTTGTATTGAGAGCAATCACTGAAGAAGTAGCATTTGTCAAGGACCCATGGGTACCTCAAATTATAATGGCTTCAAAGCTGATGATAAGTTGACTGGCAAGTCTGACTATCATGCTTGGAAGATGTCTTTGGACTTGGTCTTGGAAGATCAAGAGGTCATGGACTATGTGCAGGGTAAAATCCAAGAGCCTCCATCATCTGCACCTGCTGCCAACAAGACGAAGTATAGAAAAGGAGAAATCAAAGCTAAGCTAATAATCCGAGATTCCATCCATAAAAGTCTGGTTGCCTACATCTCTGAGCTGGGCACATCTAAGGAGATGTATGATAAGTTGGTCAATATGTTCAGGGCCAACAATGCAGATCAAGTTCTTTTCTTTAAGAACCAATTGAAGAATCTCAAGAAGGGCAGGGATGAATCCGTTCAATCCTATTTCTGAAGTTGACTGAAATCAGGAATAACCTTCTTGCCATTGGGGAAACAATACCTAATCGAGAAATGGTTCTCACCGCACTTAGAGGTCTCCCCTCTGAATGGCATGTATTCATTACTACCATTCTCAATAATAATGTGATTCCTGATATTGACGAAGTATTGTCGAGATGCACTCAAGAGGAAACAAGAATGATGGAATATGAAAATGAAGGTAATGTTGCCTTCACTGCTCATGCTAAGAAGAAGAACAACGGTGGTCCGAGGAACCATGGAAGAGCAGGGGCCCGAGAAAAGAAAGGAAGATGTTACACATGTAACAAGCTTGGCCACTATGCTAGAGAATGCCCTAATAGAAGGGATTCTCACGGGGATGATGACAACATCAACAAGAGGAATGGAAATCAAAGGAACAACAGGGTCAAAGGAAAGAGGAAAGCTCCCTCTGGTCGTAATGGAAATGGGCAACCTTTCAAAAGGTCAAGAAATTCCAGGTATGAGGAATCTAATGTTGTTGATGATAAAAGAAATGAATTCATTCTTGTATCTGCCCTCTCTGTTGCATCTCCACTCGACACCTTGGATGTCTGGTTGATTGATAGTGGTGCTTCAAGGCACCTCACTGGGTTTAAAGAAGCGCTTTCTGATTTGATTGAGAAGGATACTAATCTGAAAATTATCCTTGGAGATAATGCCACCTATCCAGTGAAAGGGACAGGGACTGTGACCCTCCATTTATCTCAAGGTCAAGTCCTCTGTTTGCAAGATGTATTGTATGTACTTGATTTAAAGAAGAATCTTGTGTCTATTTTGGCCATGGAAGACAAAGGTTTCAAGGTGGCATTCGTCAATGGAAAGGTATGCATCTGGAAGAAGAGTTTCAAAGAAGCTCTAACTATTGGCTTTAGAGTTGATACACTCTACCAGGTTGGAGGAAGTTCACTGAGGGCTATGACATGTGATACAATTCGTCAAACTGAACTATGGCACCAGAGGTTTGGACACCTTCATTACAAAGCCCTTCCCGAAGCAAGGAAGGTGGTGACAGGGATGCCCAAATTCAAAAATGATCATGAAGGTGTATGTCAGGGTTGTGCCGAAGGAAAGCATCCAAGGGGACGTTTCCCTTCAAGTGTCACAAAGACATCTGATGTTTTGCAATTGATACATTCTGATCTATCTGGTATGCTACCTGTGACATCTTTGGGAGGATGTTCTTATTACATGACGTTTATAGATGACTTCTCTCGCAAGACCTGGATATACTTCTTGAAGAAGAAGGATGAAGCATTCATGTGGTTTCGTACTTTCGAAGCCTTGGTGGAAAATGAAATAGGGAAGAAGGTCAAGATTTTGAGGACTGATAATGGCATTGAATATGAGACAAACGAGTTCAATAACTTTTGCAGAGAAGCTGGCATTAAGAGGGAGACCACAACCATGTATACTCCTGAGCAAAATGGCGTTGTTGAAAGAAAGAACAGGACCATTGTGGAAGCTGCCCGTGCCATGGTATGTGACCAAGGTCTTCCGAAGTTTCTATGGGGAGAAGCTGCGAACACTACTGTGTACATACGAAATCGATGCCCGCATTCCGTTCTAGCCTCCAAAACTTTCGAAGAGGTCTTCTCTGGTAAGAAACTTGATGTTTCTCATTTTAGAGTTTTTGGTTGTCTCGTTTATTTTCATGTGGCGAAAGAGAAGAGAAGCAAGCTGGATGCTTCTGGGAAGAAGGGAATGTTTGTGGGCTACAATGAAACTTCGAAGGCTTATAGAGTCTATGTGCCTAGTCAAAGAGAAGTGGAGATTTGCCACGATGTTACCTTTGATGAAGATGCTTCCCTCAGGAAAGTGATAAATCTTCCGAGCTCTGAGGAAGATCATGATGTAAGATCAGGGAATCAGGAAGAGCCGAAGAATGAGACGATGCCCGATGTCGAAGGATCGATGGACCCCATTGATCCACCTCCTTCAATCAAGAGAAGACCCTCATGGCTCTAGGATACTCTCGAAGATGCCAAGAGACATATGGCCCCAAGGGGGACATTCCGTGAAAGAAAGAAGCCGAATAGATACCAAGGGTATCTAGTAGCCATGAGTACAATCGTACAATCTGAGCTTGGATCTTTTGAAGAAGAAGTAAAGCATCAAGTCTGGAAGGATGCTATGCACGAAGAGTACAAGTCCATTATGAAGAATGATGTCTGGGATGTGGTTCCGAGACTGGAGGACAAAGCTGTTGTCACCTCGAAATGGCTCTATAAGATCAAGCATGGATCTAATGGTAGTGCTGAAAAATTCAAGGCAAGATTCGTTGCCCGAGGCTTCTCTCAAAAGGAAGGCATAGACTATGATGATATATTTGCACCTGTGGGCTGATATACCACCATCCGATCTATTATTGCCCTTATTGCTACGCAAGGATGGAATCTTCATTAGATGGATGTGAAGACCGCTTTTCTGCATGGTTCGATACAGGAAGAGGTGTATGTGGAGCAACCTCTAGGGTTCGAAGTCCAAGATAGAGACTCTCATGTATGCAGGTTGAAGAAAGCCCTCTATGGGTTGAAGCAAGCCCCCAGGGCTTGGTACGAGAGGATAGATAACTACTTGATGAAGCTGGGCTTCACTTGAAGTAATGTTGATCTGAACCTTTACTTCAAGGTTGATAGAGGAAAGCTTCTCATTCTGGTTCTCTATGTGGACGATCTCTTCCTGACAGGTGCTGACCCTCTCATTCATCAGTGTAAGAGGGAGCTTGCTTCTGAGTTCGAGATGAAGGACCTAGGACTGATGCATTACTTCCTAGGCCTGGAGGTCTGGCAGAGACCTGGCGATATTTTCCTCTTTCAAGGAAAATAAATTGTGAAGCTGATGGAAAGATTTGGAATGGTGGACTGTAAGTCCGTGTCGACACCGATGGAGCTCAACTTTAAGAAGTTGAGTGGAAACGCTGCTGGGCTTGTGGTAGCAAATCCTATCGAGTATCGTCAACTCGTAGGAGTCCTGATGTTCTTAGTGAACACTCGTCCGAACGTATGTTTTGCAAGGAACACTCGTCCGGACGTATGTTTTGCAATGAACACTTTGAGTCAACACATGGTTGATCCTCATCACTGGGTTGGTGCCAAGAATCTGTTGAGATATCTTTGGGGCACGATAAACCATGGGTTGAGATACACTGCTGGGAGTTTGAGACTCCATGGATATACTAATGCCGATTGGGCTGGCAGTGTGGTGGATCACAAGAGAACATCTGGATGCTGCTTCACACTTGGGTCTGCTTTGATATCTTGGATGAGCAGGAAGCAGAATTCGGTGGCTTTGAGCATCGCTGAGGCTGAATACATTGCAACAAGTATGGCCTGTTGTGAAGCTATTTGGTTGCGAAATCTCTTCAGTGAACTGTTCAGACATGTGCTAGATACCACCGTTATCCTTTGTGATAACCAGAGTGGGATTTGTTTGTCAGAGAATCCCGTGTTCCACGATCGATCCAAGCATATTGATATTAGGTACCACTTTATTCGGGATATGGTACAGTAAGGCGCCGTAAGGTTTGATCATATATGAACTGATGAGCAGGTCGCTGTTATTCTCACAAAGCCCTTGGGGAAGGTCAAGTTCCTAACCTTCCGTGAGAATATTGGAATCGTGGAATGACCCTATGCTGAGGGTCCTGTTGGACGATGAGCTCTGGGAGCTCTAGGGGGCTTTGGGGATAACTTCTTGGAGCTATAAGAAACCACAGGGCTAGGCTTGCCGAACCTTGTTGGTGTGCTTCCGCTTCACCGCGAAGATATTGAGTTGGTTCACCTCTCTTTGATCTGTGCCCCGTATGCATCCTACCCATGGAGTCTTGGACTCATGGGAAGTACCTCTCATCTTGGCCAATGAAGTGGGAAATGTGGATAGAGACCGATAGCAAGACCGATGGACGCATCAGAGATTGCCATACTCTCTATGTCTAGGATGGCACGTGTCCAACCACTTGATCTGGGATCAATTCTAGTGAGGTTTCAGACCTCCAACTGACTTTGGGTCAGTTAAACTAACTTCGGGTTAGTATGAGACTCCTTTGAGTCCTATAGAGGTTTCAGACCTCTGAGCTGACTTCGGGTTAGCTGGGAGTGATGTCTTTGTGACTCACCATTTGAAATAAAGAAGCCAACAAAGCAAGTTACGGCAGGATGACACACGATGTTTGGATGGCACAGGTGGATGGAGTTCTCCCTAGTTGAGAGGGAGTGTTAATTTTGGGCAACTAGGTCCAAACTCCATGTTGTACTGCTCAGATAACGATGCCAATATTTTTATTGGATTCCTCTTTCGGAGAGGTGCAAGATTGATCTAAAGATCATCTTGATCGGATGAGCATAACAGTTATTTTGAATTTATTCCACTTATGTGCAAGGTAAGCCAGAATTGTAATGTAGGCTTGGAGCCCCAACAAATGTGTCACACACCCTCACAGATGGATATATATTGGACAAACTTGGAGGTCATTTTCACCATCACTCATCACACACTTCTCTCTTGTGTTTGATTGGTTCGATCATCATTTGGAGGCTTCTCTTCTCTCACACGTGGGAAAACAACAGCTAGGGTTTCAGATCTGTTCTAGGGTTTTTAGCGCAGCGTTGACCAGCGATGACTTTGGTCAACGCTTGGTCTATTTGACCTCAAACTCTCCCAAAATTCCGATCTCTGAAGTCCGCATTTTTGGCACAAAAACCGGGGCTGGACGTTGACCTTTGACCTTGCTGCGTTGAATTTCAGTTGTTGCTGTTCTGTGTTGACCGTTGACTGGACAACGTTGACTTTCGTTGACTGTTGTAGAGCTGTCTTGAGGTTTGTGTGACATTTCTGGTTGGCTGACTGTGAGGAGACTTTGCTGGTTGAAGCATCCTGTTGACCACCGTAACGCACCACAACACATATATTTTGCTGATCAAGTTAAGTGTATTTTTGGCTTGTCTTCCATCGATCTATTGGTATGTTCTATCAGCATTTTACTTTCATGTTTATGTGATTGCTATTTGGTATCGGGTTTAAAGTAAAGTTGCATCAAGCATAGAACATCTACGAAAATTTACATTCATGCAATCTTCTTCCTTCTGCGTCATTTGACTTCTTAAGATGTCCTCAATCCTTTTGGCTTCTTCAAGTTCCCTCTTTAAAGTAGTAATTTGCTTGCCATGTTCTTTATTTGGATTATTCCACCTATTTGACTTTTCTTTTTCCTTGAGCTGGCTTGTCAAGGTGCTTTCTTTCTTGTTCGCCTCTTCCAGTATGTTTTTGAGGTGGTCCAGTTCCTTCTTTGCTTCATCAAGTTCCTGATCCTTTTATGGTGCTTGTTGTTTATTAATTTGACCTTGAAGCTGGGTGATTTCAACTACAAACCATCTCTAGTTGTCGTAATACCTTGTCTTCTCGAACTTCAACTCTTCAATTTCCTTACAAGTACTATACCAACCTTTGAAAAAATCCTTGTCCCATTCCAATTTAAAAATTGACTTCGAGGGATTTATTGTCTTCAGGATCAACAACCATTTTATGTTCAACCGCAGGTTCCATCAATCAACTCTGAATGCTACAGATATGCCTTCAAGCTGTTACGCTTCAAACGAAGGACCTGCTCTGAGACCAGTTGTTGGAAATATTGAGAGGGGGGTGAATCAATATTTCTTATTAATTAGTATATTTTTAATTTCTCAGAGCTTTAAATGTTATTAGCATCGAATAATCATAAACATTCATAACCACCATTCAACAATGCAGAGTAATAGAGACACAAATTTTTAGGTGGAAACCCCTTCGGGACAAAAGCCACCGAACGCTTTTTAATATTTGTCTTTCAAAGATTTACATCAAGTTTTTAGCTCCAATTGAAGGAGGCCCCAACCGCTTGATTTACAGGCTCCAACCTGTAGGATGCTCCAACGCCTTGTTTACCAACTACAACTAGGAGGACGCACCAATATCATGGTTTACGGGTTCCAATCTGAAGGTGCTCCAACACCCTGTGTACCAGCTGCAATGCCTTGTACAGGCTCCAACCTGCCCTAGCACCATCCTGCCGCCCTGAAGTGCTCTCGGGCTCCAACCTGATGGAGACTCCACTCTCCTACCTTGCACCACCCTGCCACCCTGATCAATCGGCGGACCACGTTTCACAATTTTAAGACCGGATCCACCTGTGCTCGATAATAGGAAATTGCAAAACAAGAGTCTCTGCCCAATCTTGCTTATCAAACCCTAGCTGTCAAAATCCATTGTCATACACAATTCTGCCTTTGCTTTGTCTGCACATGAAACCCTAGTTGTCAATATCAACCACTTCTATCTCTACCCAAACTGCATACCAAACCCTAGCTATTGAACATGTCTTCTCTGATATACAAAGTACAGATTAATACTATAAAGACACTTGATCAATTTATTTCCCTTCTCAACAAAATTTCTACCAGTATACCTCTGCCGCATTAGCTGCCAAAACCATAGTTACTGTAACATATTCAAAGCATTGTCATGATGATTACTGTCACATCAAATACAAGGTTTATCTCTGGATTGATCTTGGTGCCTCTTACGGATTTTGATTTGGACTAAACATGTGTCCTCCAAACCATTAATAACTTAGATATTCTACAAATTGCCAATTTCAAGTAATGCTTCAACAAATTTCCACTTCCCATTAATAGTACGACAAATTGTATGTTTGAAAGCTTCTTATTCATTAGTCATTTGACAATATGGAAAGCAAGAACAATGTCATTCTAATATTCAAAAGGCGTGGGACCCAAACCTTTACTTACACGTATTCAGACAAGTTCTCTTAAAGCAACAATTCTATGTGCAGTCGCCTTAATAATATAATATCTTTGGTGAATATCAGACACAACCTTTCATGCATTCAACAACTTCTGAGACATACAAGTGTCTTTAGCAAGTTCTGTCCCCGCGTCTTCATATTCGAATCATTGTCAATTACTTAGGTGTTTCTAAGTTTCATATCATGAATATTTCTGTAGTGCTAGCTAGGAGCTTCCACTGTTGTCACGGTGATTAGGTTATCCCTGCTTCAGTGTTTGTCAGCTTCTCAACTTTAGTTAGTGCTATCCTTTTGTGAAGTCTGCAAACCAAAGGGATGATCGTAGGGGTTCCTTACTTCTGGCACCAAAGTTTATCCTTGCAGTAATCTTCAGGAATAAATCTTCCTCAAGATTTGTTGCATACATTGAATCATAATATGGATTGCAGGCACATTGTTCAGGTCTCCTTCAAGGATCAGACCGCAGATGAAAACCACAGAGATGACTTTAATTTGGAGCGCAGGCCTTTGTTGCTTTAGATGACAATCTGACAGTAACATGATGGGGCTATCTTTGATACTGGTTGTTGCAAATACAGACACATATTGCTCGGATGCCTTCTATCATCTGCCAGTTTGCTGAAAGTGAAATATACCAGTGAACATATCTTATTCAAAACATGATTCAGAGTATGAAGCCTTAAACATGCTTGAAACTGTATAGATTGCCAAGTTCAATAATACTGTGTCACTGCTATCATAGTCCAGAATCCAGATACCAAAGGTATTCAAATACATCGTAACCTTTGATGAGTATTTAATGAGCCATCATTTCAAATCGAGAGCAATTTACCATTCATGCTATTTAGAATAGGCCAGCTTATCTTGATGGAACCGTAGGCATATCTTGTTGAAATGTGTAACTAGGTTTGGTCTTCATTGTTGAGAATTTGGAGGGCTGTAGGTTAATACAAATTCTCTTCTTGATAATTACTTGTGACCTTACTTGTGATACTTATGTCTTCTGCTTCTTTTAGTTTAGTTAATCTTTCATCAAGTCAATTATCAAAATGCACGAGATTGTACTGTCCTTTCTTTTATTAACTGTGAGAGGGAAGGTAAATCCTAGTCCCTCTCTTTTCTTGTCCGGCAACAACCCTTAATTATTCACTTAAGATATTCACATTGCTAATCACTGTTCCATCTCATTTGTTACACACAGAAATTCACCTTTCAAATACGTATTGTGTTCATGACAGTTTGAACTTCATTTGTCGTGTTAACATCTCAGATTATGCTTGCACTGAAAACCCTGCAATTGACTTTAGAAACTCCGAATTTCTTCATATGTATATTCCGCTCTTTATATTATGTAGCGCACTGAATATTTTTGTCTGCGCTGTATGCTAGGTAATATCTGAAAAGAGTCGTATTTCTATTACTGATATTTTTCCAAAGAATCTTCTCCAGATTGTTCACACTTCTTCCTGGCACTTTAATTTTCTGTTGAACAGATATGCACTTCATTACATGCATTGACCGCATTTCTTATTACAGAGATATGCACTGTATTATATATATATACCGCCTTTCTTATCTGCTCTTCTACAGAGAAAATCCACACTGTATCACATATCGTAATCATAATTTGTGACATCCGCATTGACAAATTGTTCCTTTGTCCGCACTTTCTTATTGTAGATGTCCGCTTACTTATTTTGATTCGTATTAGGTTCATTGTTATCACAATCCTTGCTTCAGTTATATTTGCATGTCTGCTTCAATTAAATCCACAAACTTGTTTCTCATTTATCCGTATTCATTTCAGAGGATCCGCACTTGTATCCGCACTTGATTCTTTTTCAAAATGGCTGTATAATATATGATATTTATATAGCGTCAAGACTGTCTTTTAGGCCGACCATTCAACTAATATTTAGGCCGACTTTCATAGAGTTTATTCCAGTGTATATGATGCATTTCTTCACTGCTTTTAAAGCTTGACTTTCACCTTTATTTGAGAGCTGTTGTGAGCTGTTGTGAGCTTCTTTTACAAGGTCATGGAGCGCATCTTCCTAGGCTCGATCCTTCATGTTTGAGACACTTAATTCTATTTAATCCTAGATGACAAAAACCTAATAGACATAAAAAAGAAGTCTGTCTACATAATAAAATCTTGCTCATGAAACCCATGAAGCAAGTACACAAAAAAATACATTTTATTATCTTTGTCTTCTTCTTTACATAAATACATAATTACATAGTCAACATGAAGCCCGACCTAGTTACACTTTTCAACATTCATAATGTCTAATGTAATCATGATTTTATGTATTTGATGTAAAGAGAAAAAACAAATTTACTATTATTATTTTGTAGCATGCGTTTCATTCTCAAGATCATTTTACTTATAGGTCAAGCACCCATTGAGTGCTTCTAGGTTTTGTCATGAAGTCAAAGAAGTCAAAAGAGTTATTGTAATATGTTAAAGACCCTTATGGGCATATTGTATCTAGAAAAGAAAATTTATTTGAGTCGAAGTCACCCTCCAAGACAAGTCGGCTTGCAGTCAAATAAGTCGACCTACAATGTGAAAAGTTAGCCTGTTAGGGCTCTCAAAGAAGCCTATAAATAGGAGGCACTCAACCTCATTTGAGATTATGCAAGAAAGTTCGACATTGCACGAGAAGGACAAGAAGACCTAGTGAAAAAGGAGGAGATCTAAAGAAGAAGAAACCAAAGTTTTTAGGACTGGTTTGGGGCTAATTCATTCCACACGTGCGAACAACTAGGGAATCAATCTGTTGCAACTTGCAGGTAGATTGAATTGTAGACCTACTTAGAAGAAGTCGAAAATAGCCGAGTTGTTAAGGAAGGAGAAGCACCTTGAGTGAAGGAAAGAAAAGGTGATTTTAGCCACTCATTCTCTCACACGTGCGAAATTGAAGAAAGTGCAAGCAGGCCGAAAAGTGCAGTACTGAAGCAGAGATCGAAATCTGAAGTAAGGGCCGAATACTGAAGTTGGGAAGCATGTTTGACTGGCGTTGAATTTGTGAAGAAAAGGTCACCAGAAGGAGGCTTGACTTGGTCTTGGAGGGGACTTGGTTTTGGGTCTTAGGTCTTGGAATTCATTATCTGAACATGCTATAAGAAGAGAAGAATTCTTGTAGGTTTTCCTCTCAAGAGGAGAGGTTTTGGCCCTCGCTAGCAGCCTACATTTTGTGTCCTCTTGTCTCATTGATCTTCATAGTTTGGTAGCTGTTTGATGATGAGAACACTAATAATAATCAAGTAAAGAATAAGCTAACTACAAAGTACATCAAGTTAAGTAAACGATCATCACAAGCAGTTATCAAAATAAGAGAAACCACCTAATCTACCTGCCCCTAGATTTCTCAACATATCTATTATAGTACTCTGAAGATTGAGGATCTAAGGAACAAAAAAAAACCAAACTAGACACCCTCGCAGCGTTGTGAGAAAACGCATTGAGAGTCTCGTGACTGAGCAGGGGCGGTTGGGCCCATATTTCCTGGTAATCTAACATATGCAACTCATAATCAATGGTTTCCTAGTCCTCCATGACTGGGGGACGCGTCACTGCCAGGTTAGAGAAGGGGAGCCCTAGAAAAAACCACATGTTAAACCAAGCTTATTATAGTGGAAAACAATAAAACGACTTCGGAAAAACAACGAGATCAGATAAAACAGAGCATTGACTGGCAAAAATCTTGAAAACTTGTAACGACATTGAGAGTCATGAGTAAACCACCAGGGGAACCATATGCATAGGGTCGTTGACCGCGACGATATCTGTCTTACCGCCATGAACAATCGGTGCAACAACTTGAAACCCTAGTTCCTCCATCACGACTCCATTTACCATGAGTATGATATTGTGGACATGTGTACATATTTCTAGTTTTAGCAGTGCCTATTTTTAGATGTGCTATATTTGGCAAGGTTCTTTTATTTGTTCAGACATTTTTTATTTTTTTCTATTTCTCAAGGGGATTGCTATTTTTGGCATGTCTATTTATAGCAAGGTGACATGTGGCAGTCTCAAAAGTTGACATGTGGCAGTTTCTAGATTGGAAAAATAGTGAGATTTGGACCCACAGATGAGTCATTGGTGATGTGGCAACGCACATGGGTAATTGAAAGGCTTCTAGAGTTGTCAGAGCTCATGAGTAAATCACTTCTAGGGATGGAGGTATGATGTGGCATTGACAATAGTTTATTTTTTATTTCCTCCAGTTTATATCTTTCCCCTTGCGTGCATTGGTTTTTTTCTCTCTAGTTTGCATGCACTTAACCATTTTTATCATTATCACTCTCCTAATGGGCATGACATCTTCTCTCCTCCACTTCGTCCTTATTTCATGTTGATTTTTGTAGCATCCGAAAGTGTTCCAAGTCTCAAACTTTGCCTGGAGGCTTGGACAACAACATTCCAAAGAACCCAGAAACAGTTTGTGGAAATTCCACTCGGTTCAAGACTTATTAAAATAATTAAAGGGCATTAATATGTTAGAGTGTGAATATTCTAGAAAACATGGATCAAGTCAAGATTTAATCTTAGCCATTGATTGATCTTTTAATTTGGGTCGTTGGTTCTCCAATAGGAAGATTATAAAAGAAGGCTTGAGGGTCACTTGGAAGATAAGTCGGGCACACACTCAGTACTCGAAGGAGATCCATTCTGATGTAGAATTCAATCTTAGTGGGAGAGTTGCAGGGTGAGAAGTTGCAGAAGCAGGAGGAGGTTAAGGGTGATCGAGATCAGGGTCGGAGAGCAGTAGTGGGTCACTGAAGGTAGCTTGAGGCTACAACGCATAGACACCACGCAGTCTCCACGCAGTCCAGCGTTGGGACTGCGTAAAGTATCACGCAGACTGACGTAGGGGCTGTTCTGGGTATCAGAAATTTGTCCGAGTACGCTGGGTATTCAGTCTCAAGTAGTTCAGAATTTATCTGCCGAATGTTTTCCCTGTAAAGATATTATTTGTTGAAGAATTAATAAAACCCTCATCTGCTGCACCGGTTTTCCCACATTGGGTTTTTCCGGCGACAATTGTCCAAAAATAACTGTGTACATGTGATTGATTCTTGTGCTTATGTTCTCTATTGTTTATTTCTCTGCATATATAATTGTGAATGTTGTAGTAGTATTTATTTCGATATTTGCCGGAAGATTTCTGAATAATAACTTATTGAAATAATAAGTAGGAGAAATAAATCTATCACTGCAACTGGTTGTAAATTTTCACATGGTATCAGAGCCAAAGATGAATAGCAGAGAGCGGGCATCTATCAGTGAACGAAGATCTATGCAGTTCTCCAGGGCAACAACGCAGAAGGGTTCACGCAGTTCTCCAGGTGGGGGAAGAAGCATGGTAGAACGGATGGATCACGATGTATCTGTATTGGCATCTATATTAGAGGAATATTTTGCTTGTGTATCAAGCACTACGTCCTCAGATGTCTGGTATACTGACAATGGAGCCTTTGCTGACATGATGGGAATACGGGACTGTTTTTTCGACTACCAAGAAGAGCAGATGAGTTTCAAAATAACCATGGGTAGTAAAGCAAAGTGCACTCCCATGGGGAAAGGTACCGTAGTTTTTCAGACAGAGGCAGGGAACAGAATCCGGGCCACTAATGTACTGCATGTGTCGGGTTTGGGGATGAATCTACTCTCAGTGTCACAGCTTCAAAACCGAGGATATGATGTCTACTTTATTGGCAATAGAGTCTACGTCAAACACCCCAGTTGGAAGAAGAAGGCACAAATCGGGGTAAGAAGCAACAAGCTGTACAAGCTACAACTTGATTCCCCAATGGCACTAGTTGACAGCTCAGATGAAACGAATCTGAATGAGCTATGGCACAGAAGGATGGGGCACTTGCATCATGGGGCATTGAGAACTCTCCAGAAGACTGGCACAGGTGTTCCAGAATTGAGCACCAAGCGGGATGATGTCTGCAAGGGGTGCATATTGGAGAAATATGCCAAGGCAACATACTAGAGAAGCAACAATAGGGCCAAGGGTGTGTTGGATCTAATACACTTAGATATTTGCGCGCTGATGTCCACGAGAGCTCTTAGTGGTGCCGAATATTTCGTCACCTTCATTGATGACCATCTTAGGAAAACCTGGATATACTTCTTGAAGACCAAGGATGAAGTCTTCAGTCGATTTAAAGGGTTCAAAGCTCTGGTGGAAAATCTGACAGGGAAGTAGATCAAGGTATTGCGATCAGATAATGGAGGTGAATACATAGATAAAGAATTCATCGGATTCTGTGCAAGGGAAGGCATCAAAAGAGAATGGACAACTCCATACATTTCGAAACAAAATGGAGTGGCAGAAAGGAAGAGCCAGACTATTGTTGAAGCAACCAGAGCAATGTTGTATGACCAAGACATGCCCAAATTCCTATGGGATGAAGCGTGTAATACAACTGTCTACATTTAGAACAGAACTCCTCACACTGCACTGGGAAAGATTATGCCAGAAAGTGTCTTCATTGGCAGCAAGCCCGAAGTGAGTCACTTTAGGATCTTCAGCAGTACAACTTACTGTCATGTACCCAGTGAGAAGAGGAAGAAGTTGGAGATGACTGCTGAAAGGGGGTATTTAGTAGAATACAACGAGAATGCAAAGGCTTATCGCATCTACGTTCCTGAGAGCAGGAAAGTAGTGGTGCGAAGAGATGTGAAATTTATGGAGGAGAAAGCCTTCAGAAGATCACGAGATTTCCTTCTGCTACGCAGTTAGAGGAAGAGCCTTTGGTCCAGCCCCAACAACTAGCAGCAGAAAATTCAGTTGCCTCTCCAAGGCATAGTGATCCAAAGGATGGGTCTCCTGAGGATTTGCAAGAGGGAAAGTCGGTGAATCCACCCACCACCAGTGGAAGAACGAGCAGGGAACTTCGACAGATTCTGAAGGATGTAGAGGATTTTGTCAGAAATCCCCGGAATGAGAAGAGACAGTGTAAGCAGCCTGAGAGGTATCAAGCCTTGGTTGCTCAAGTCGGAGAACCCTCCAGTTTCCAGAAAGTTGCTTAGCACCAGGTATGGGTTGATGCAATGGTGGAAGAGTACAGTTCCATCATGACAAATGATGTCTGGGAAGTAGTACCCAAACCACAAGAGAGATCTGTTGTAGGATCCAGGTGGATCTATAAGATCAAGCATGCTGTAGACGGAAGCATCGAGAAATTTAAAGCCAGGTTTGTGGCTAAGGGGTATGCTCAGAAGGAAGGAATAGACTATGAAGAAACCTTTGCCCTGATAGCCAGATACACATCTATCAGGTCCATGATATCCCTTGCTGCGCAGATGGGATGGGAAATTCACCAGATGGATGTAAAGATGGCATTCTTGAATGGTGTGATAGAAGAAGAAGTGTATATAGAACAACCGAAGGGCTTTGAGACACATGATCAGAAAACTCATGTGTGCAGATTGAATGAAGCATTATATGCACTGAAGCAAGCTTCCAGAGCCTAGTATGGTCGGATTGACAACTATCTGCAGAAAATGGGATTCGTTAAGAGTGATGCAGATCCCAATCTCTACTATCTGACAGTAGGGAGTGAGCCATTGATACTGGTATTGTATGTGGATGATCTGTTCTTGACAGGATCATCAAGGCTCATCACAAATTGCAAGAAGAATTTAGCTGAAGAGTTTGACATGAAGGATCTGGGACGGATGCACTATTGTCTGGGGTTGGAAGTTTGGTAGCAGAATGGGGAGATCTTCCTTGGTCAAGGAAGATACACTACAGAGATTCTGAAGAGATTTTAGATGGAGGATTGTAGACCCATGACCACTCCAATGATTCCTACGCTGTACAGACAACTCATAGGGTCATTGATGTATCTGGTAAATACAAGGTCAAACATATGTTATGTCGTTAATACCCTAAGTCAATTCATGGTGGAACCGAAGAGGGCACATTGGGCAACAACCAAACATGTTCTCAGGTACCTTCGAAGAACAATTGAGCTTGGATTGAAGTACACTCGTGACAATGATGTCAGGTTGAGTGATTTTACTGATGCAGATTGCGCTGGAAGTTCAGTTGATCGGAAGAGTACCAGTGGGTACTGCTTCAGTCTGGGATCAAGAATGACTTCCTCGTGCAGTATGAAACATAAGTCTGTGGCACTAAGTTCAGCAGAGGCAGAGTATATGGCAGATAGCACAGCTTCGTGCGAAGCCATATGGCCTAGGAAACTGTTAGTAAATCTACTCAAGGAGAAAATGGAAGCGACCAACATTTTATGTGATAATCAGAGTTGAATAAAGCTCTCTGAAAATCCTGTGTTTCATGATAGGTCGAAACATATTGACATCTGGTGTCACTTGATCAGGGACTGGGTACAACGTAGAGCTGTTCAGTTGCAGTACACTCCAACAGGAGAACAGGTGGCAGACATCCTCGCCAAGGCTCTGGGAAAGACAAAGTTTTTCTACTTCATAGAGAAGATGGGGATGATGAAGAATCCTTTCCAATAGCAGGAATGGAGGATTCAATATTCAGAGGGAGCCGTGGTACAGATGCAGCAAGTGACAGTGGCAGTGTCAAAGGCAGCAGTACAGAGGGCAGCAGCATAGAGGGTGCTTCAGAATCAGAGCAGCATGCAGCAGGAATATTGTTGGAACACCTTCCTCGCTAAGAGGGAATGTTGATTTCTGTAGCATCCAGAAGTGTTCCAAGTCTCAAACTTTGCAGGGAGGCTTGGACAACAACATTCCAAAGAACCCAGAAACAGTTTGTGGAAATTCCACTCGGTTCAAGACTTATTGAAATAATTAAAGGGCATTAATAAGTCAGAGTGTGAATCTTCTAGAAAACATGGATCAAGTCAAGATTTAATCTTAGCCATTGATTAATCTTTTAATCTGGGCCGTTGGTTCTCCAACAGGAGGATTATAAAAGAAGGCTTGAGGGTCACTTGGAAGATTAGCCGGGCACACACTCAGTACCTGAAGGAGACCATTCTAATGTAGAATTCAATCTTAGTGGGAGAGTTGCAGGGCGAGAAGTTGTAGAAGCAGGAGGAGGTCGGGGGGGATATAGATCAGGGTTGGAGAGCAGCAGTGGGTCACTGAAGGTAGCTTGAGGCTACATTGCATAGACTCCACGCAGATTCACGAAGTCCAATGCTGGGATTGCATAGAGAATCACACAGAGTAACGCATGCTTGCAGGGGCTGTTCTCGGTATCAGAAATTTGTCCGAGTAAGCTGGGTATTCAGTCTCAGGTGGTTCATAATTTATCTGCCGAATGTTTTCCCTGTAAAGATATCATTTGCTGAAGAATTAATAAAACCCTCATCTGCTGAACCGGTTTTCCCACATTGGGTTTTTCCGGGGACAATTGTCCAAAAATAACTGTGTACATGTGATTGATTCTTGTGCTTATGTTCTCTACTGTTTATTTCTCTACATATATAATTGTGAATGTTGCAGTAGTATTTATATTGATATTTGCCGGAATATTTCTGAATAATAACTTATTGAAATAATAAGTAGGAGAAATAAATCTATCACTGCAACTGGTTGTAAATTTTCACATTTCACTCCACATTGTTTTTGTTTGTCTTCACTCGAACTCACACCTTTTTCCCACCTCACACCACTCTCTCCTTAGTCAACAAAAGCACATCTTTACGCTCATGTGCTTAGCTTAACCTATTTTTATCTTTACTTCACTCTAGCTATATTCCAATCTAATTAAGCGACTCACCAGCAAACTAATGCACATAACTTCTCCTCTGTTAAATTTGGTCAAACTACACTCAAGGCTATTTCAATCATGATAACTCAGAGCTACTTCAACGAAACTCGAGCATTAACCCCTTTACTAAGTTTTTTCTTTTCTTTGGTTCAGTTTTAGTTGGGTGGCGAGTTGACTCTACATCACTTATCAATGCACATTGATCCTCTTTGCACGAGCAATTTGACTTTATTCCCTATTGTGCATTGGAGGAGATGAAGGGTTATATATACAAGTGTTAGCTATTGTTACAATGGATCTTCTTTGGCGGCATCATACACTATCTTTCTCTCTAGTCTCCACTTTCTTTCTCTCTTTCAGCTTCTACTTTATTGTGTTTGAATATAATTGTCATTGGTTCTATAACAGTCATCTTGGCACAACCGAAGTCTTGGCCTTTGCAGAATAATGCTCGATTTTTGATCTATTCTGCTTCTCTAGGTTGATTGATGTCTTAAAGTTTATCTTATGCAATATTGTAAAAGTTTTGAACTTTTTCAATGGTTTAAATATGTCATTTAAATGTGCTTTCTAGCTATTTTATCTTATGTTTAAAAGCTGACACTAGAGATTTTTCCACCATTTAAAACACAGTATTTTACAAACTCGATTGGCCACTAACTTGCTGGTCAAACAGTGTTATTGCATGATGCTTTTCTTATGTTTGTAGATTTATAGGTGCAAGCCTAGGGACACCCCCTTGTGGTTGGCAAGCACTAGCCCGAATGGAGAGAGAAATTTGCACGTGACACTAAGGGTGAATGTTTCCTCTATGTTGCATTGAGATTTCCTATCCCGGATTCATTAATAATTTAATTTTCAAAGGGGTAAAAATTTGTGCTAACACTACTAGACCACAGGAGAAATTTAAAATTGCTGATGGCAAGAGGCTTAAAAATGCTTAGTAGAATTAGTTATATTTTCAGTGTAGAATCTAGATTCTAGAACTAAGAATTATTGTCTTTATAATGGCCTCTTTTGTAAACATTATATGACAGTTGAAGTTTGAGCTGTTGACTGCATATTAGAAATCTTTGTGCCTTGTTACATTTCATGGTTGATGTTATTTGTTACAGTTTCTTGATCACGTCTTATGTGTTGAACTCGAAACTTGAAGTTTGATGTTATGGTTGATCATTTGATGTCAAGACTCAATGCTATAAGTTATATTTGCTAGGCGGTTGATGTTATCTGTGTACTAAATGGTTGATGCTTTAACGATTATCATTAATCTGCTACAAAAATTTATCTTCCATATTTTCTGCAACTAATTTGCCATTCTGCATGCTTTTATTGAATATATATGCATCAAAAATATATATTGTCTAAAATGCACTCCCAGGGGCCAGAACACTTTGCTTTTGGAGACTTTTGAAAGCCAGTGCTTCATGCTCCAGTGTCCTGCTTTGTACTCCCACTTCCAACAGTCTTGGCTTTAACTTGGGACAATAATACCAACCAATAGTTCCTCCATTCAAATCAATATACTAATTACTTAAACAAATGGAATATCTTAGGTAATTGAGTCCTTTTTGAGCACACCACTTTACTATGCGAATAATTTGAGGACGAATCTTAACAGAGGAGAACTTGTAATATGTCCTTTAATTATGTAGCAATGGTTAAATAAATCTTGATAGTTTATTCTTATTACTACTAAATATGGGTGAATGTTGCGACCCTTACAAATAACATTCAATATAACATCTTTATGAGGACATTCAGTTGCAAAAGTCACTGTATATATGTTTATTATTTAATTATTCTTCAGTTGGCCTACTACAGCACTGGTTGTCTGGTTCTTGCTTCTGTATCCTGTTTGAGAGGATGGTTTCTCTTTAACATTCATTGATGGATATGGCGTAATATCTACTCCTATCCCCCATATCAAGGAATATGAGGCTCTTTCTAGAACTGCCAAGATTTTATTCTTGGGTTTCAATGTTGAGATTTTGGGGTGTTGGGGTAGCATCAGATGTGCTCCAGCTCCTAGAATTTGTGGAGGGACTAGAGTACATTAGATCTCCAAGACTCAAAAAGCGATTTAAGAAATTCCATCATGTTTAAGAGATATTTAATTAATTAATCTTTTTAATTAAGGACCCTAAGTCTAACTTAGGAAAATTAAAAGATTAAAGTTTAATTAAATTTAACATGTGATGAAAATGACTTAAGTCACACGGATCAAGCATCTTTTAATCTTAGCCGTTGATTCAAGATTAGATCACAGCCATTGATGTTTCAATGAGAAAAGTATAAGAAGAGGGCTTGGGGTCAGTTGGAGAACACACACAGTGGCATAGCACTGAAACTAAGCTAGAATTCTAGGGCGTGGTTTGCTAAGAATTTCATAAGTGTTTCAGCTGGAGCGAGGGGTAGTATTGGCGATAGGGATGATTCGATCCCAGGCCAAGAGTGCAATGAGGGCAAAGAAGCAGCAAACCGAGGCAGTGCAGAGGCAACAACTACGCAGCTCAACCAAGAGCCCAGCAGGGGCTGTGCAGAGGCATCAGGGGCTACGCAGGCCCAGAAAGGGCAGCGCAGGGGCAGCATGAGGCTAGCAGGGCTAACGCAGGCCCAGTCAGGGCAACGCAGGGGCATCGTAACCCAGTCTGGGGTGACGCAAGCCCTTCCTAAGCAGCACAGAGGCTGACACAGGCCATCAGGGCTGACGCAGAGGGCTTCAAAGCAGCGCTGGGGTTTCTGAAGACTGAAAAGGGTTGAGTTTTGTAAATCCCGTTTGAGGGTGTAAAACAGTCAGTTTTTCTATCTTTAGAACAGAGGTATAGCTGCAGTTGATTTATTTCTCTGTCGGGTTAACCAATTTGGTGCCCAGATTTGTTGTACTTAGATTCTGCTTAATAATAAAAAACCCTCCAGCAGCCAGAAGATCAGTTTTCTCGCATTGGGTTTTTCTGGGGACAGTTGTCCAGAAAATCCTTATGTGTCACTTTGTCATTGTACATGTTATTCAGTTTAGCTTTGTATGTGTAGGCTGTTAATGTATTTACTTCGATGTTAATGCTGAAGATTTCAGATTAATAACTCATGTAAGTAGGAGAAGTAAATCAAGAATTTAACAGTAGGGTTTCTGTTCAAGTCTATTCAGAAAATTTCATATTCGGCATACGCTATGCACGTATTGCATCTTTCTGTTCTTATCACTTCTTAAGCTCTTCACATTTCAGCTAGGTATTGCAGGTATTTTTTGTCTGCTCTTGTGTGCATGACATGGTTTTTTTCTTCTTTCTCTGATTATCATCTTCAACTCATGATGACGTCAGAGAAAAATTCTTATTATCGTTCTATATTTTATAAGAGGCATAAATATAAGACTAAATGCAAACATATGTACTTAATCTTATAGCAAACAATTTAAAGGACCTTTTTTTAGCGGTATTTATGTCTAACAGTTTTGAAACATCATACACATTCCTGATTTGTCTGGTTTTGGATGGTTAACCAGGTCAAGAAGTTCTTACTATAAGGTAGTAGTTCAAGGCTAATTTGGAGATAATTATAAACTTCTTGTCAATTTCTCTTCATCTTCTGAAGACAACTGAAAGCTTGCCAAAAGCAGTCACTAACTGGGATACGGCTTTGCCAGTGAGAGAGGATATGGAGCAAACAAGCATTCTGCAAGAGGTATCGTTAATTAGACATTAGCTTATTGTAATGTAATGCTGCTGGGATTAGTTATAGATAGCTTCAAGAACTGGTTAATATATATATTTTTTGAATAAATCACGAATACCATGCTATGCTCAATGTTTTTAATGTGAGGCAGGTGGTCTCCAGTTATTTCTTGTTGAAAAGCCTTCTCCACAGGATGCAAATTGAAAACGCTTCCAATCAGGGCACTAAGAAAACCCTGGCTATGATTATCATAGGTGATAAGGGACCCAAGCCCAATAATAGGTGTCTGCCTTGCAGAGGTTGTGTCCTATGTACACATGCCCATTACTCCTTGAAAATGGAACTGTTATCCTTGTAGGACACAGCCAAAAATCTTCACCACCACAAATAAACCTGTTAGGACACACTAAACTGTAAATGGGGCTCTGGCAGCTTGTGTATTTTCAGTTTGTTTTTATTTCCATTCTTTGTATCTTCGTTAGGTTTATATGCTATGATTTTTGATGATCTTGCAGGAAAATTGTAGTTTGAAGACACAAGAAGGTTATGAGACTGTATGCTGGGGATGTGGGTTGCGTCTCTTACTTCCATCATATGCTCCAGTTTATAGGTGTGGATGGTGTGGAGCAATTACAAATAATATGTCTAAGCAGCATAGACAGCACTGGTTTGATGCATGCACTGTGTTTCAAGATCGCTTATTTGTTCCCGTTGTCCTCTGTATCATTCTTTCTATAATATGTATGTTCTCGAAGGTTTTGATGACACAGGCATCATATTGTGTATTGTCTTCTTTTGGTCTTTACTCTTTTGGTTCTTTAATTTGAATAGGTGATTTTCTCACAGCTTCTGAAATGTGCACATAGCATGATTGAATGTTATTCTTTTGACAAATGCAAATTTCTGTCTGACTGCAGGTGGTGGTGTTTGGGCTGTGTACCCTGTGGTGTTTTCAGTCATTAGCTTAAGCTCAGTTTTTCATTCCATTTCAACTTTCATTCTGGCTATTGGGACTCTTGTCAACTTTTGTTTGGTATCATTTACACCTGCAGGTCAGCCACCAAAAATATTATGGGGTAACTATGGAGTTGTGGTCAAAGGTGGTCTCAATGATTATACCTTTTGTCAGTTCTGCGAGAAGCCTAAGTCAGCACAGACACGTCATTGTCGTTCATGCAAAACCTGTGTGCTGGATATGGATCACCACTGCCCCTTTGTAAGTCTGCTCTTGTACCTAACAAGTAGGTGTATTTGAATTTTGCATATTTACACACAGCATATTTAGCTAACATGTTCTTGGCTTCTTACTTTAATTGTGATTCCATTACTGTAATATAAATAATTTTCCAAGGACATTAAAATTCCTAACCAAATCAGATTCTAGTGTGTTGTCATTAGGCTATAGAAGGATAAACTAGCACAAACCAAAATTCTATTTCCTCTGATTTTTCTTACCTGCCATTGATTGCAGTATGCATTTTTTTGAACTCATTTTTTATTTTCTTAATTCTATCATTCTAGTTTCAACTCTCTGTAATTTTCTTTTATTATCTATATTTTTTTCCTTCGTTTATCTTTAATAGATCCTTTTGTTAAGCTTTGATTTCCTGTCTCTTTTTTGAATATTTATTGCATCTAGTCGACTTGAAATTGTTTAGCATTTTTCAAAAATATGTATTGTTGTAACCTATGATGCTTTTGAAATTTGAGGGTGTTATTAAAACTTAATAGAAGTTGGGATTATACTGATTTGATGTAATTAGAAAGTAGTTTGTGGAGCATGCTTGTGTGACTTTTAAGTTTTCTTATTGAGAAAGTTGTAACTTTCAATTGATGCCTCTAAGGATGACCTCTTTATACTTAAGTACCATCCAAAAATCAAATCCATGTTGATTTTGCACCTGGATCAATATCAAAGAACCATGGGCAGTTTGTATCACGATTGTGCTCTTCTTGTAGGCTCAATATCTCATATTTAGGATCTGAATAAATTACTCATGAGGTAAAAACATCAGTCCTGACCACACAGGCTACGCTTTTGTTGAATTTCCACGACCCTAGTGTCTAGGATAGAATCTTAAAATCTTTGGCGCTACCAAACCAAGAATCTCAACAAAGCTACTTAACACAGCAGAACAATATAATGTAGTAAACCAATCACGTGCATGATAAGAACAATAAGAAAAATATATATAACCCAACTTTGTTATATTATCAACATATAATACAACAGTCTAGGGCTCCCGTACAAGGGATAATGGTCCTCAAATATCCACAAGTACAAGAATACAAGATACAATGACAATCTCGCTGCTCTAGTGCACAATCACAACCTCTACGTCGTATCTCGTCCTGCCGGTCCTTTGCTTCCTATCTGCTCTCTAGCTGCCGTTGAGTCCATCAAGGAACAACACATAGAGACTCCAGGAGGGATTCCACCTATCACTGCTGCAAGTCGCTTCTGCTACAATGAACACGGGCTGATCCAATCTGCTCTTCTAGGCTGGCCAACACCTGAGCTCCAATCTGCCAATCTAGCAGTCACTTTTGTCCATCAAAGTGCTGCACATTAGGCTCCAATATTCACCCAACACACAACTGTCAATGTCCTTCTTGTCCACTTGTTCAAGGGCTATTTTGGGTCACCAACATGCTGGCCTTCACCACTCCAAAGGCACCCAATCCAATCACTGTAGAATCTGCTCCTAGTTAGGCTTTCTAATCACCCAAGACAACCCTAACACATGGCTTCCACAGGCTGCAACTTGTCCACACTTGGACACCACCCAACTAGCAATTTATCTCAACAAAAAACCATCATAAACACATACCTTGCTTCTTCATAGGCTGCTGTAGTCTGCCGTAGGTTTGTACTACTGGTTAGTGCTGTTGACACACTGCACCAACACCCTTCCTCCACGTCCAAACCTTCTCCCACGGCTGCAGCTTACCTCCAATCAATTCTGCCCACAATTCTCTGTTGTTCTGGGCTAATACCAACCCCAAATTGTGAAAGTTTCAAAACAGAAACCGTATTGCAGTATCTAGATCTACTTCACCTGCTTGTTTCATTAACATTAACAAGTTATTTTATTGAATTATTTAGAAAAACATTGAAGTAGACACTAACTGCAGCCTACACATCTACTGATCATTTACTGAACAATACATACATGTGACAAGATTACACACGATTTTTCAGACAAATGTCCCCGGAAAAAAACCCAATGCAGGAAAACCGGTGCAGCAGCTCTAGAGGGTTTATATTATTATGCAAATTCTGAACACAACATTCTAGGCACCAGACATGGTTGGCCCTACAGAGAAATTACACGGCAGTAAGTACCTTTCACTTAGAGACAGAAGATATGGCTGTATCACACCCTCAAATAGGATTTACAGATCACGAGCCCCTTCTAGCCCACTGGAACCCTTAGCGCAACCTCTGCAGCCTCTGCGTCAGCCCTCACTGGCTAACGTCCCCACAACGTCACCCTGACTGGTGCTGTACTGCCCCAGTTGGGCATGCGTAGCCTCTGCTGGTGCTGCGCTGCCCCTGCGCTGCGCTAGTTGGGTCTGCGTCACCCTGGCTGGGCTTACGCAGTTTCTGCGTGGTGCTGGCTGAACTGCGTCTTCCTGGCTGGCTTTGCGCTGACTGGTACTCACTGCTCCTCTGTCTTGTTGTCTCCTTGTCCTTGGATCAGATCATCCCTTGCCAATCTCTGCGCCTCACTGCACTGCAAACTCATTTCGAATTTCTCAGCAAAACCCCGCCCCAGAAATTCGACTTAGCTTCAGTGCTCTGCCAATGTGTCTGTGTCTCTAACTGACCCCAAGCCTTTCCTTTATACTTTTCTCGTTGGAAAACCAACGGTCGTGATTTAATCTCTAATTGACGGCTCAGATTAAAAGACTGCTTGATCCACGTCACTTTGAACATTTCATCACATGTGTTTAATTAATTCACTTTAATTTTTCTAATTCCCTAAGTTAGACTTAGGGTCGTCATTAAAAAAAATAATTATTAGAATAACTTCAACACCAGATGAAATTTCTCCAAACACTTTCTGGGTTTTGGAGGTCTCGTGTGTCTTAGCCCTTCCATGAAATTTCAGGGCTAGAGAACATCCGATGCTACCTCAAAATCTCAACTCAAATAAGCCCTCATGACCCCCTGTTCCAAGGAAGTTCAGATCCGCGGCTAACTTGAACTATTGTTCCAGCCTTATGACCCTCTCTCCAAGGAGTTTTGTTTGCGACCTACCTTTACCAAACATGGAAGATCTGCGACCTGCTTTGTAGAGGAAAACCACACTTAAATCACACCCAAACGTAGCCTAGAAACCATCTTATGCTTGCAGCCTCTACTTGAGGTAAACTTGGACCTGTGGTAGGAAGAATACCATGCCCAAAGCCTTCTTTCTCCATGCCTTTGCTCCTCCAAAGCATTCGTTGCCTCAGATGTGCTTACAAAGAGATAGATGCACCTTTGGATGCTTAGAAATGAACTCCATCACCTCCTATTTATACACTAAAGGAGGGCTCTACAAATTCCTTGAAGAGACATGCCTTTTGGAGAAGTTTACCTCAAGCCTACATGACTTGACTGTTCAAAAGCCCACCATTATCTTCAAAAATTCATATCTCATCGTAGGCAACTTGGAATTCGACGATTCTTGCTGCGTTGGATTCTCCTCAATGTCCTCTATCATCTCCATTAATCACATGTCCAAAATGCTCTACGGTTTTGGCCCAAACATCGATGGGTGCAAAACACCAACCTTGGGTTCCAAGCCCACAAGTGACTTTTGCGGTTCTCCAACCTCCAAACCCCTAACCCTAGGGCTTGGAGTACCTCCCAAGCTATCAAAAATCAATACTTTTGACTCTTGAGACGTGCATGTGAAGTTGCCATTTGTTAGCTTTGCATTATTTTGCAAGTTGATCTCACTCATAGTTGGTTTCTATTTTTGAATTAAGAACAACTTTTCTGTTACAGTGTGGACATGTATTTTCCAATAGACAAGCATAAGAATTCAGATGAATAAATAAAAGCTATTTAATAGAAATTAAGTGGGAATTGTTACCCCCCAAAAATTGGGTAACCCCTAGGAGAATTTTTTCCTCCTTGAACAATAGCCTGTCGGCAGCTCTATATGAATAGCACATGGCATGATGCTAGGATCCTCCACTTCCTGCTCCAATCAGATTTATCCCTCCCATCCGACGTTCCTTTTTGAAGGGAGGTGGGTCATCCATTGGATGATACTTCAACCATTTTTGCAATCACATGCTTTCACTTAATCTTATATGCATATACGAATATGGATTAAGAGGAAAATTGGATAATTGACTGATCTTGACTATATTCTTGTTCCCTCACTTCACCTGGGGGAGGTTAGTCCTTTACTCTAGTCCAGTGATACCTCCTTTGAGGCCTCAGGGTTTTTGGAAGGACACTATTGGGGACGCACTAATCTCCATTCTTTGGGCATGTGGACATTGGTCATTGGGATTGGTACCTTTCACCCTCATCCTTAAGTCTGGGCTTGGAAAACTTAGATTTGGTGGTTGATGTTGTTGAAAAATGTGTAACTAGGTTCGGTCTTCATAAGTATGAAATGTATTTTTGATTCTTGTAAATTATAAAATGAAAAGAAAATTATTATTATTATTTTTGGAGCATGGGTTTCATGCTCAAGTTCTTTTATTTTATAGGTCAAGCACCGATAGAGTGCTTCTAGGGTTTGTCCTAGGTCAAGAATGTTGAGATTTTGTGTATTGGGGGTAGCATCGGATCTGCTCTAGCTCTCAAATTTTGTGGAGGGACTAGAGTACATATGATCTACAAGACCCATAAAGGGATTTGGGAAATTTCATCTGGTTTGGGAGATATTTAATTAATTAATTAATTATTTTAATGTATTTCCTAAGTCTAAACTTAGGAAAAATAAATAATTAAAGTTAATTAAATTAAACATGTGATGAAATTATCTTAAGTCACACAGATCAAGTTTTCTTTTAATCTTAGCCATTGATTCAAGATCTGATCATAGCCGTTTGTTTCCCAACGAGAAAAGTATAAAGGAAAGGCTTGGGGTCATTTGTAAAGCAACACAGAGGTAGAGCATTGAAGCTAAGCTGATATTTTAGGGCAGGGTTTGCTAAGAATTCTCAGAAGTTTTTCAATTGCAGAGAGGGGAGTTTAGACAAAGGGGATGGTCTGATCCCAGTGTCTAGAATCAACAAGAGACAGAGAGTAGCTTCAGAAAGGCAACACATAGAAGCAGGAGCATCAACAGCAGAGAGGGCAGCAGCTGCGCATCGCAGAGGCAGCTTCAGCTATGCAGGTGCTGCTTTGTCACTCCCAAGGCAACGGTAGGCAGCTGGAAACCCTTAGAGGTTACGCAGAGACCCTCAGGGGTAGCGTAGAGACTGCGTCACCCAGTCTGGGGTTACGAAGCCCTTTCTAGGCCAGCACAAAGGGACGCAGAGACTGCAGAGGCTGACGCAGGGGCTTCAGGGGCAGTGCTGGGGTTTCTAGGGCCTAATTTTGGCTTAGACCTATAAATCTCGTTTGAGGGTGTGGATCAGTCAATATTTTGGCTTCAGAACAATTGGTGAGTTGCATATCTATATTTTCTTTGTCGGGTTTTCCAGATCTGGAACCCAGATTTGCTGTATTCAGAAATACTCTTAATAATAAAACCCTCCAGCAGCCAGAGACCGATTTTCTCGCATTGGGTTTTTCTGGGGACTATTGTCCAGAAAATCACTGTGTCACTTTGTCTATGTGTGCATTTACTTTTTCTAGATCTGAATTGGTGAAAGTCTGTTTTGTGTTTTGGTTCGATATTAATCTGAATTTTCAGCTTAATAACTTAATTAAGTAGGAGGAGCATAACCAGATCTAACATTAGATTTCTGCATAAATAACATTCAGAAATTTTCACATGGTATTGGAGAAATTGCAGATCTAGGAGGGTCACCAGCAGAAGACTGAAGCATCTTACTGCAGAAAGCAGCAGGAAGTGCAGCAGCAGCAGAAGGGTAGATCTGAAGGGACAACGCAGTTTTCAGAGAAGCAGAGTTACGTAGAGGGCAGGGTGACGCAGTCTTACGGTATCTCCCAGCAGGCCCACACACTTACTGCGCAGAGGCAGCGTTGGGATTGTCCGAAGCCAGCTAGTGTGACAGATCTGAAGCTGTCAGATCCAGAAGTGCCTGTAGCAGAGCTGTAGAACTTCAGAAGGTGCTGGTGGGGTTAAATTTATGAAGTTTTCAGATTTTTAGCCTAAGCACTAGTGACAAAGAGCGGGATGAGATCAGCTTCTCAGAGAGTTTCTAGCCAAAGAAACTTGCAGATCGATCAGAGGATCGAAGAGAGCTAAATCATTGTTTGATTTGGCAGATTTCCAAGAAGGGAAATCAATTGTTAGAGGGAGCAGAAGGTGCCTGTTTCACCAAGGACCTTAGATCCATATCTCTAGCACAGAGAAAAGGAGCTCCGACAAATTTCTGAGTAGATGGCTCTTCATGGACTGCGTGATCAGGATAGATTGGATGGCCTATCCAACTTTTCAGTTTGGAAGGCTAGAATCCTGATAGTCCTAGAGGCATATCATCTAAGAGACCATGCAGAACAAGTTCTGACCACGTCGACCGATGCAGATCTCCTAAGGAAGCATAATGAAGTTGTTGGACATGCCAAGCGGCTGATAATGGATGGAATTAAGGACCATATTGTCCCACATATAGTTGAGAAGAAAACAACTAATGAAATGTGGAAGACCTTAACGTCCCTATATGAGGGAAAATCCGTCCAGAGGAAGATGCTTCTGGAGACTCAGATGCGGTCATTCATGATGACCAAGGGGGAAGACATGGAACATTTCCTCTTCAGATTACAGTTGATCAGAGACCAGTTGACTGCCACGGGTACTAAGGTGGAAGATGGTGTGATAGTCAGGACTGCTCTCAATGTAGTCACAGATGAGTGTGAAACCTTTGTCCAAAGTATCTTGGGCAGAGCGGACCTCCCAGACTGGGACAGCTTGTGGGCAATCATGTGTCAAGAAGAACTCCGGAGAATCACCAAGAAGTAGTACAGCTCGGGATCGAGCAAAGTGAAGAAGGAAGATGAAGCAGCCTTGGCATCAAAGAGGCAGCAGGGAAAGAAGAAGAAGGATCCATCAAGGATCAAGTGCTTCCAGTGTGGCGAACTAGGACATTTCGCCACTAATTTTCCTCAGAAGAAAAAGGATAAGGAGGCTTCTTCTTCCAAGGCTGCTGTGGCGGATGATGGGTCAGAAGATGATGCAACCATGAGCTCTCATGAACCACGAAAGTGGGGCGACATGGATCTGTAGAGCAGCTACAGAATGGTGGCGGGATCCTTGAGCAGCTCATCTCTTGGATCACATCTGAGCTACGGGAGCCTTAAGACAGTAGCGGGACAAGTAGAGCAGTGGGTCATAGATCATGGATGAAGGAGAGGCAGATCTGAATGCTGGAAGGAGCTGCGCAGTGCATGTGCAGCAGTAGCGTAGAGGCAGCAACAACGTAGGGGCTGATGTGACTTTAACAGCGCAGAGCAGAGCTACCTCCGCAGAGCAGAGTTGCAGCAGCGTGGAGGCTTCAGGAGGACAGTGCAACATAGCAGCAGCGTGAGAGATTTCAGCACAAGGGGTTGATGTGACTTCAGCAGTGCAGAGGGAGTCTGCTTACGCAGTGCAGAGCTGTAGCTATGCATCATCCTCCTAATGACAGCACAGAGCAACAACTGATGGAGCTTCAGTGATGAAGTTGTAGCCCAGCTGACTTGTCTGTCAAAGATTGGGTAGGAGATTCAGTTGTTTCTCTCAACAATTGAAGTTGTAGTGTAGAAGTTAGCAGTGGCAGTGCTATGAGCAACATGAATGCAATAGATTGAGAGGGAGCTGCAGTACGGATGTGGCAGTGGCGGTGATAGCATCATGGGCAGCAGTATAGAATGGCAACAACAGTGCAGAGTTGAGTGGCAGTAGGCCAAGCATCAACAACACAAAAAATAGTGCCAAAAATCTTGTAATGCATGGTGTGATGTATTGCTAGAGCACACTCCATGCTAAGAGGGAGTGTTGAGATTTTGTGTATTGGGGGTAGCATAGGATGTGCTCTAGCTCCCAAAATTTGTGGAGGGACTAGAGTACACATGATCTACAAGACCCAGAAATGGATTTGGGAAATTTCATCTAGTTTGGGAGATATTTAATTAATTAATTATTTTAATGTATTTCCTAAGTCTAAACTTAGGAAAATTAAATAATTAAAGTTAATTAAATTAAACATGCGATGAAATTATCTTAAGTCACATAGATCAAACTTTCTTTTAATCTTAGCCATTGATTCAAGATCTGATCATGGTCGTTGGTTTCCCAACGAGAAAAGTATAAAGGAAAGGCTTGGAGTCATTTGTAAAGCAACACAGAGGCAGAACACTGAAGCTAAGCTGAGATTTTAGGGCAGGGTTTGCTGAGAATTCTCAGAAGTGTTTCAGCTACAGAGAGGGGAGTTTAGACAAAGGGGATGGTCTGATCCTAGTGTCTAGAATCAACAAGAGACAGAGAGCAGCTTCAGAAAGGCAGCGCAGAGAAGCAAGAGCATCAGCAGCAGAGAGGGCAACAACTGCGCAATGCAAAGGCAGCTTCACCTACGCAAGTGCTGCGCAGTCACTCCCAGGGAAGCGTTAGGCAGCTGGAAACCCTCAGAGGTTACGCAGAGATCCTCAAGGGCAGCGTAGGGACTGCATCACCCAGTTTGGTGTTACGTAGCCCTTTCCAGGCCAACGCAGAGGGACGCAGAGACTGCAGAGGCTGATGCAGGGGCTTTAGGGCAACACTAGCGTTTCTATGGCCTAATTTTGGGTCAGTCCTGTAAATCCTGTTTGAGGGTGTGGATCAGTCAATATTTTGGCTTCAGAATAGCGGTGAGTTGCAGATCTCTATTTTCTCTGTTGGGTTTTCCAGATCTGGAACCCAGATTTGTTGTATTTAGAAATACTCTTAATAATAAAACCCTCCAGCAGCTAGAGACCGGTTTCCTCGCATTGGGTTTTTCTGGGGACTATTGTCCAGAAATCACTGTGTCACTTTGTCTATGTGTGCATGTACTTTTTCTAGATCTGAATTGGTGAAAGTCTGTTATGTGTTTTTCTTTGATATTAATCTGAATTTTCAGCTTAATAACTTAATTAAGTAGGAGGAGCATAACCAGATCTAACAGTAGATTTCTGCATAAGTAACATTCAGAAAGTTTCACAAAGAAGTCAAAAGAATCATTGTCATAAGTTGAAGACCCCACTGGGCACATTGTAACTAGTAAAGAAAATTATTTTTGTTTTTAAGAGTGTCAGAATACACTCCAAGACCAAGTTAGCCTAAATGAAGAGCCATGTCTACCTTTGAAGAAGCCTATATATAGAGAGGAACTCATCCTCCATTTGGAACTCACACTTATCATTCATTCTAGCGAAGAAGAGGAAGGACGAAGAAGATTTGTTTTTGGGCTAATTGTCTCTCTCATGTGCTAAAGAGGACTAGGGTTTTTGCGCAAGACCTAGGGCATCCTTTTGCAAGTTCAATCTTGGAGAAAAAGGAGGCAAAGAGGTCAAGCGAAGGTCACCAAGGGTCTCCCTCAAGCTCCAAGTGTCACGCAAAGGCAAGCGAAGGTCAGAGGAGAGCTCTAGAAGAAGATCGAAGTTCCATGTGCGGCAGCAGCAATTGCAGTAAAGCAGAAATTTCGGGTTTGCAGTAGGAGGCCGAGAATCTTGCAGTAGGAGGTTGAGGAAGTGCTACTGGAAGAGAATTGACTGGATTTGGCTAGATTGAAGTTGGCACATCTTTTCAAGAGGTTGGTCTTGGTCTTGGAGGGTATTGGTCTCAGTCATAAAGTCATGGAATTCGTCAATTGAATAATCTATAAGGAAGAGAAGAGATTTAAGGGTTTTCCTCTCAAGAGGAGAGGTTTTGGCCCTGGCTTACAACCTATATACTGTGTCATTGTTCTTATTGTTTTGATAGCTGTTTGATGCTTCACACATATAATTGCCCTATTGAATTCTCAACACGGTTTCAGAGCTAAGGTTAGTTAAGGGCATCATGAATGTAATGTGCTAAAGAGGACTAGGGTTTCTGCGCAAGACCTAAGGCATCCTTCTGCAAGTTCGATCTTGGAGAAAAGGAGGCAAAGAGGTCAAGAGAAGGTCATCAAGGGTCTCCCTCAAGCTCCAGGAGTTAGGAAAAGTCAAGCGAAGGTCAAAGGAGAGCTCTAGAAGAAGATCGAAGTTCCCACGTGTGGCAGCAACAATTGTAGTAAAGAAAAAATTTCGGATCTCCAGTAGGAGGCCGAGAATCTTGCAGCATGAGGTCGAGGAAGTGCTAGTGGAAGAGATTTGACTGGGTTTGGCTAGATTGAAGTTGGAATATCTTCTCAAGAGGTTGGTCTTGGTCTTGGAGGGTATTGGTCTCAGTCATAAGGTCATGGAATTCGTCAATTGAAGAATCTATAAGGAAGAGAAGAGATTTAAGGGTTTTCCTCTCAAGAGGAGAGGTTTTGGCCCTGGCTTGCAACCTATATACTATGTCATTGTTCTTATTGTTTTGATAGCTTTTTGATGCTTCACACATATAATTGCCCTATTGAATTCTCAACATGTTTTCAGAGCTAAGGTTGGTTAAGGGCATCATGAATATCTCCTCTTCATTGAAGAAGTTCATCAATAAATGTTCAAAGGTAGCAAGATATCTTAAGAAAGACATCAAGGAAGCATGGAGTCTCTTATTCTCTACAAAGGAATAAGTAATCGAGGAAAAGGATGAAGGTCTCTTTTCGGCACTCACTAGCACATTCCAAGACAAGAGCATTTGGGTCATTGATAGTGGTGCATCTAGGCACATGATAGGTCATTACAATCAATTGAAGACTTTATCAAAGGGAAAACCTTCTTATTCATTGGAACTTGGAGATAACAAGAGCTATCCTGTGAGAGGCATTGGATCAACTTCTACGTAGCTGGAGAATGGAAGCAACATTCACCTCAACAACATTCTATTTGTTCCAGGTTTGCATAAGAACTTACTTTCCATTTCAAGTCTAGAAGATAAAGGTCATAAAATAGCCTTCATTGATGGAAAGGTTGTTGTATGGAGTAAAGACTCAAGTATAGACAATGATAGAGTCATTGGTACTCGAGAAGGAAGACTTTACAGGCTGATATCTCCTATAGCTCAAGCCTTGGTTCACATTGAAATTAACCCATGTGAATTATGGCATAGAAGATTTGGTCATCTTCATTTCAAGATCCTTCCATCTCTAAACACCATAGTAGATGGAATACCTAAGCTGAATGAAGATCATGAAGGAGTATGTAAGGGATGTGCATTAGGGAAGAATACCATGAGACCATTTGGAAGCAGTGCTTCGTGGTCAAAAGAAATCTTGGATCTCATTCACTTCGATGTATGTGGCCCTATGACTCCTAAATCACTTGGAGGTCATCTATATTATGTTACATTTATAGATGATCATTCAAGAAAGACTTGGGTTTACTTAATGAACACCAAGGATGAAGTATTTACAAATAATTTCAAGAATTTAACGCTGAAGTAGATAACCTTACAGAAAGAAGAATCAAGATATTGAGATCCGATAATGGAGGAGAATATACATCCAAGGAGATTATAACATTCTGTAAGGAATCTGGGATTAAGAGGGGGTTTATAGTCCCATATAATCCTGAGCAAAATGGTGTTGTAGAACGAAAGAACCGAGCCATTGAAGAAAGTGTAAAGGCAATGTTACATGATCAAGATCTACCAAAGTTTTTGTGGGGAGAAGCTACGAAGACAACTGTAAATCAAAGTCCCCACAGGTCACTAGACAACAAGACTCTCGAGGAAGTATTCACTAGGAAGAAACCAACTGTGGACCATCTCCATATATTTGGGTGTCCCGTATATATTCATATACCAAAGGACTAGAGAAAGAAGCTGGATCTATCAGGCATGAGAGGAACATTTGTTGGTTACAACAATTCCTCTAAGGCCTATAGAATCTACATAAAGGAAGGACACCATATAGAAGTAAGTCGAGATGTCATATTTGTCGAGAGTATTGCTTTCAAGAAATCAAAGGAACTTCCCCTTGACTGTAATGACGAAGAACTTCCAGTATTTGAAGAGGAAGTTGATAGGGAAGAAGAAGAAACTCATCATGAAGATGAGGGTCCCAGTGAACCCATTCAACCTATGGTCCTCCTTGAATCAAGAAAGAGACCAAATTGGTTGAAATCTATGCTACTTGATGCAGAAGGTCATGGGGCAGCGAAAGGCTCATTTAGGGAGAGAAAGATACCGAAGAGATATTCTGGGTATGCTGCATACATGACAAAACTAATAGAAGCATAACCCTCCACTTTTGAAGAGGATGTAAATCATCAGGAATGGAAGGTTTCCATGAATGAAGAGTATCAATCTATAATGAAGAATGGAGTTTGGGAGATTGTACCAAGGCCCGAAGGAAAATTTGTAGTAACTTCCAAATGGATCTACAATATCAAACATGCGGTTGATGGAAGTATCGATAAATATAAGGCAAGATTTGTGGCTAGGGGTTTCTCTCAACAAGAAGGCATCGATTATGAAGAAACATTTGCTCCGACAGCAAGGTATACAACGATTCGTTCATTGGTCTCTCTAGCAACATCGATGGGATGGAACATTCATCAAATGGATGTCGAGATTGCGTTTCTAAATGGAACTATAGATGAGGAAGTCTATATAGAGCAACCCTTGGGATTTGAAGTTAAAGACAGGAAGGTATATGTTTGCAGATTGAAGAAAGCATTATATGGCCTCAAGCAAGCACCAAGGGCATAGTATGCTAGAATGGATGCATACCTACAAAGAATAGGCTTCACAAAAAGTTATGCTGATCCGAACCTATATATCAAGGTTGTAGATGGGGAACCTGTAATCATTCTTTTGTATGTAGTAGATCTTCTCTTGACAGGTGTAGAAGGTTGAATGGAAGAATGCAAGAAGCAACTAGCAACAAAATTCAACATGAAGGATTTGGGGCTGATTCATTACTACTTGGGACTAGAAGTCTGGAAAGGACCTGATGATATTTATCTAGGTCAAGGGAAGTACATGATCAAGATGTTGAAGAGGTTTGATATGATGGATTGCAAACCTATGACCACTTCGATGATCACTAACTTGAAGAGACTAAGGAGTTTCGAATCGAGCTCGTTGAATCCTTCTCAATATAGACAACTGATTGGCTCACTGATGTACTTGGTGAATACTCGACCAAACATATGTTTTGCTGTAAACATTCTTAGTCAATTGCAAGTGGAGCCTAAGCATGATCACTGGATAGCAGCGAAACATATACTTAGATTCTGCGAGGAACTATCCACTACTGCTTGATATATGATAGGAGGAATGATGTCCACTTGGTTGGATATACAGATTCCGAATGGGGAGGCAGTGAGCAGGATGGAATGAGCACTACTAGAGGATGTTTCAGTTTGGGATCCTCCATGATCTCATGGATGAGTAGAAAGCAAGACATAGTTGCTTTGAGTAGTGTTGAGGCTGAATATGTTGCGGCCTGTGAAGTAAGCAGAGAAGCGGTCTGGTTAAGGAAGCTGCGATTCGGCCTATTTGAAGGACCGATGGACCCTACAATGATACATTGTGAGAACACCAGTTGTATACGTTTGTCTGAGGACCTAATATTTCATGGAAAGACAAAGCATATAAACAAGTATCACTACATTCGAGAGCTAGTTCAAAATGGTGTGCTGCAACTACAATATATCTCCACTGATGAACATGTAGGCTGTAGCTGACATATTGAAAAAATCTCTTCCTAACAAGAAGCTTGTGTACTTGAGAAACAAACTTGGCTTGATTGATATATCCTCCCTAGTTGAGAGGGATAGATAGGCACATTTTTCTTGTCTTCACTTTGGAAGAAAGAATGGAGGATTGGGTAACCATCTGGGCATCCGATACTCTTTGAGGACGTGGTAGGGAATCCAAGATAAGAGTTAGGGTTTTATTGATTTGCAAAGATAGGGTGCACACTGTTATATAGGAGACAAAAAAAGGCCTTTTTTCAGGATGATCAACAAAAAGGGAACACAACCTTCCAATAGGCACTAGGATTAGGGTTAGGAATATGATTTTTGTGGCTGAAACTTATGAATAAACAACAAATAGGGATGACATCAGCCCCAAAAAGGAGGGATTAACCATTTACAATGCTAGATTTTGCTTTTATGTGATTTGTTGATGCAATTCCTAATTTCTCAGCCACAAACATGTGTAACTAGGTTCACTCTTCACAAGTATGAAATGTATTTTGATTCTTGTAAAATATAAAATGAAAAGAAAAATTATTATTATTATTTTGGAGCATGGGTTTCATGCTCAAGTTCTTTTATTTTATAGATCAAGCACCCATTGAGTGCTTCTAGGGTTTGTCCTAGGTCAAGAAGTCAAAAGAGTCATTGTCACAAGTTGAAGACCCCACTAGGCACATTGTAACTTGTAAAGAAAATTATTTTTGTCTTAAAAAGTGTTGTAATACCCTCCAAGACCAAGTCGGCCTAAATGAAGAGCCACGTCCACCTTTGGAGAAGCCTATATATAGAGAGGAACTTGTCCTCCATTTGGCATTCACACACATCTCTCATTCTATTGAAGAAAAAGAAGAAGGTAACGAAGAAGAGGAAGGATGAAGGAGATATTGTTTTTGGGCTAATTCTCTCTCTCACGTGCCAAAGAGGACTAGGGTTTCTGCGCAAGAGCTAGGGCATCCTTCTGCAAGTTCGATCTTGGAGAGGAGGCAAAGAGGTCAAGCGAAGGTCACCAAGGGTCTCTCTCAAGCTCAAGGAGTCAGGGAAAGGCAAGTGAAGGTTAGAGGAGGGCTCCATAAGAAGATCGAAGTTCCCATGTGTGGCAAAAATAGTTGCAGCAATTGTAGAAAAACATGATTTTGGATCTGTAGTAGGAGGTCGAGGAAGTGTTACTGGAAGAGATTTGACTGGGTTTGGCTATATCGAAGTTGGCACATCATCTCAAGAGGTTGGTCTTGGCCTTGGAGGGTATTGGTCTCAGTCATAAGGTCATGGAATTCGTCAATTGAAGAAACTATGAGGAAGAGAAGAGATTTAAGGGTTTTACTCTCAAGAGGAGTGGTTTTGGCCTCGGCTTGCAACCTATATACTATGTCACTGTTCTTATTGTTTTGGTAGATGTTTGATGCTCCGCACATATAATAATAAGGAACAAAGCTAATAAGTAAAAATGAAACACAAGTAGTTATCAAGCAAAAGAGAATTAAACATAATCATTGCCCTATTGAATTCTCAACATGGTATTAGAGCTAATGTTGGCTAAGGGCATCATGAAGATCACCTCTTCATTGAAGAAGTTCATCAAGAAATGTTCAAAGGTAGCAAGCTATCTCAAGAAAGGTATCAAGGAAGCATGGAGTCTCTTATTCTTTACAAAGAAAGAAGTAATCAAGGAAAAAGATGAAGGTCTCTTTTCGACACTCACTGGAACATTCCAATACGAGAGCATTTGGGTCATTGATAGTGGTGCATCTAGGCACATGACATGTCATCACAAACAACTGAAGACTTTATCAAAGGGGAAATCTTCTTATTCAATGGAACTTGGAGATAATAAAAGCTATCTTGTGAGAAGCATTGGATCAACTTCTATAGAGCTGGAAAATGGAAGCAACATTCACCTCAACAACATTCTATTTGTTCCAGGTTTGCATAAGAACTTACTTTCCATTTCAAGTCTAGAAGATAAAGGTGATAGGGTAGCTTCATTGATGGAAAGGTTGTTGTATGGAGTAAAGACTCACATATAGACAATGCTAGAGTCATTGGCATTCAAGAAGGAAGACTTTACAGGCTAATATCTCCTCTAGCTCAAGCCTTGGTTCACATTGAAATTAGCCCATGTGAATTATGGCATAGGAGATTTGGTCATCTTCATTTCAAGATCCTCCCATCTCTAAGCACCATAGTAGATGGAATACCTAAGCTGAATGAAGATCATGAAGGAGTATGTAAGGGATGTGCATTGGGGAAGAATACTAAGAGACCATTTGGAAGCAGTACTTCGTGTTCAAATGAAATCTTGGATCTCATTCACTTAGATGTATGTGGCCATATGACTCCTAAATCACTTGGAGGTCATCTATATTATGTCACATTTATAGATGATCATTCAAGAAAGACCTGGGTTTACTTAATGAAAACCAAGGATGAAGTATTTACATAATTTCAAGAATTCAAGGCTTTGTCTTTCCATGAAACACTGGGTCTTCAGACAATCTTATACAACTAGTGTTATCACAATGTATCATTGTAGGGTCCATGGTCTTTCAAACAAGTCGGACAATAGCTTCCTCAACCAGAGAACTTCACTACTTTACTTCACAGGCTGCATTATATTCAGCCTCAATGCTACTCAAGGCAACCGATCCTTGCTTTCTGCTCATCCATGAGACCATGGAGGATCCCAAAGTAAAGAATCCTCCTTTAGTGCTCCTTCCATCCTTGTCACTGCCTCCCCAATCCAAATCTGTATATCCAATCACGTGGACATCATTCCTCCTATCATATTTCAGGCAGTAGTGGGTTGTTCCTTGCAGATATCTCAGAATGTGCTTGGCTACTATCTAATGATCATGCTTCAACTCAACTTGGAACTGACTGAGAACATTCACTGCAAAACATATGTCTGGTTGAGTATTCACCAAGTACATCAGTGAGCCAATCAATTTTCTATACCTGGTTGGATCCACTGGGCTCGATTCGGAACTCCTTAGCCTTTTCAAGTTTGTGATCATGGGGGTTGTCATTGGTTTGCAATCCATCATGTCAAACCTCTTCCGCATCTCGATCGCATACTTCCCTTGACCTAGATAGATCTCATCAGGTCCCTGCCAAACTTCTAGTCCCAAATAGTAGTGCATTAGCCCAAGATCCATTATATTAAATTCTGTTGCTAGCTGCTTCTTGCATTCTTAGATTCTACCTTCTACACCCGTCAAGAGAATATCATTCACATATAGAAGAATGATTACGGGCTCATTCTTCACGACCTTGATATAGAGATTCAGGTCAACAAAACTCTTTGTGAAGCCCAATCTTTGTAGGTATGCATCCATCCTTGCATACCATGCTCTTGGAGCTTGCTTAAGGCCATATAATGCCTTCTTCAACCTGCAAACATAACCCTCTCTATCTTTGACTTCAAATCCCAAGGTTTGCTCTATATAGACTTCTTCATCAATTGTGCCATTTAGGAATGCAGTCTTGACATCCATTTGATGAATATTCCATCCCATCGATGTTGCCAAAGAGACCAGTGAGCATATAGTTGTATACCTTGCTGTTGGAGCAAATGTCTCTTCATAATTGATGCCTTCTTGTGGAGAGAAGCCGCAAGCCACAGATCTTGCCTTATACTTGTCACTACTTCCATGTGCCACATGTTTAATCTTGTAAAGCCACTTCGAAGTCACCACACACTTGTCTTCAAGCCTAGGTTCGATCTCCCAAACCCCATTCTTCATTATCGATTGATATTCTTCATTCATTGCATATTTCCATTCTTGATGATTGACAACTTCTTCAAAGGTGGATGGCTCTGCTTCTATTAGTTTTGTCATATATGCTACATAACCAGAAAATCTTTTGGGCTTCTTGCTTTCTCTAAATGTGCCTTTAGCTGCTCCATGTCCCTCTGCATCTAATAGAGTCTATTTCAACCAGTTAGGTCTCTTTCTAGTCTCGGGGACTACCACTGGTTGTATGGGTTCACTGGGACCTTCATCTTCATGATTTGATTCTTCTTCCTCCCTAGTATTTTCCTCTTCAAATATAGGAAGTTCTTCATCATCAGAGTCTATAAGGAGATCCATTGATTTCTTGAATGCAACACTTTCGTCAAATATCACATCTCTACTAACTTCTATTCAGTGTCCTTCCTTTATGTAGATCTTATAGGCCTTAGAAGAATTACTATAGCCAACAAATGTTCCCTTCATGCCTAAAGGATCCAACTTCTTTGTTTTGTCCTTCAGTATATGAATATAGATAGGAGAACCAAAAATTTGTAGATGGACCATGCTTGGTTTCTTACGAGTGAATGATTCTTTGGGAGTCATGTTATCTAGTGACTTGTGAGGACTTCGATTTTGTATGTATACAACTGTCTTAGTAGCTTCACTCCATAGAAACTTCGGCATTTCTTGATCATGTAACATGGCTTTTACACTTTCTTCAATGGATTGATTCTTTCGTTTTGCAACTCCATTTTGCTCGGGATTATATGGGACTATCAGCTCCCTCTTAATCCAAGGCTCATTACAGAAGGCTATAATTTCCTTGGATGTGTACTCTCCTCCATTATCAGACCTTAAAATCTTGATTCTCCTTTCTGTAAGGTTCTATACTTCATCTTTGAAATTTTATGAATACTTCATCCTTGGAATTCATTAGATAAACCCAAGTTTTCCTTGAATGGTCATCAATGATTGTTACATAGTAGAGATCACCTCCAAACGACTTTGGAGTCATAGGACCACAGACATCGGAATGAATGAGATCCAAAATTTATTTTGACCTTGAAGCACTGCTTCCAAATGGTCTCTTGGTGTTTTTACCCGATGCACATTCCTTGCATACTCCTTCATGATCTTCTTTTAGTTTGGGGATGCCATTCACCATTGAATTTAGGGTTGGTAAGATCTTGTAATGAAGATGACCAAA